>CAMZMU010000121.1:25367834-25901713 GCA_947311845.1 Poa pratensis
AAGTATCTTTCGATAAATAAGAGTGTCGAACCCAACGAGGAGCAGAAGGTGTTGACAAGCGGTTTTGATGAAGGATTCACTGTAAATGCTCAGACAAGTTTTTAGGAGTTTTTGATATGACAGATAAATAAAGTACAAGTAAATAAAATGCAGTAGTAATAGTTGCAGCGAGTGGCCCAATCCTTTCTACAGCAAAGGACAAGCCGGTTGTTGTACTTATAATGACCAAACGTTCTTGAGGACACACGGGAGTATTGTCAAGTGCTTTCGCTTCATATAGTTGATTAATCTTCATTGTTTTGATAAGTGTTGTGTGGGTGAACCTATGCTAATGCACCGCCCTTCCTAGGACTAATACATACTTGTGATTATACCCCTTGCAAGCATCCGCAAATACAAGAAAGTAATTAAGTTAAACTAACCACAGCCTTAAACTTTGAGATCCTGCTATCCCTCATGCATCGATATACCAACGGGTGTTCAGGTTTCTGTCACTCCGGCAACCCCACAATTGGCAAACGAATACACAATGCATTCCCCTAGGCCCATAAAGGTGAAGTATCATGTAGTCGACGTTCACATGACACCACTAGAAGAATAACACCACAACTTAAGCATCAAACCATTAAATATTACTCAACATAGTTCACTACTAACATCAAGACTTCTCCCATGTCCTCAAGAACTAAACGAACTACTCACAAGACATCATACGGAACATGATCAGAGGTGATATGATGATGAATAACAATCTGAACATAAACCTTAGTCCAATGGTTTCACCCAATAGCATCAATAACAAGAGTAATCAAACCGGGAGAGTTTCCCCTATGAAATAGACAAGATTCAGCCCTAGATGTTATAGCGGAGACGGAGTGCAGCGGAGGTGATGATGGTATTGGTGGTGGAATGATGATGATGATGATCCCGATGAAGTCCAGCTCGATGACGGTGATGATGGCGACGATTTCCCCCTCCGGGAGGGAATTTCCGCTCTTCTGGTGTTTTTCCGCCTCGTGGAGGCGGCGGAATATTTCGATGGCCTCCTCCTGTGTTAGGGTTCGAGGGGGTCAAGTACGCGAAGGGGGAACGGCTGAGGTGGGCCAGGGCCCCCAAACCACCTCTCGGCGCGGCAGGGGGCCCCACCGCGCCAAGGGTGAGGAGGGCCCACCATGGCCCATCTCAGCTCCCCCTTTTGGCCTCCTCCATCTTCTGGTAAAATAGGAACTTCCATATGTCTCCTTCGATTTATTGATCTTCAGAAATAGTGCATCTCGACGGTGCTTTTTCCAGCAGAATCCTGACTCCGGTGTCCAATTCTCCATTATTCATCAAACATGCAAAATAGGTAAAATAACATAAGTAACACTTCTAAATATGAAATATATCGATGAATAGCAGTAAATTATGATATAAAATAGTGATGCAAAATGGACGTATCAACCCCCCCAAGCTTAGACCTCGCTTGTCCCCAAGCGAAAACTGAGCTCAGTAAACATGACCACAAGTTTATGGAGCAAAGTGTCGATAAATAAAATACGGACAAGAAGCATCACATTCATTGATACACAAGTCATTCTAGACAGCAACTTCCCTTCATATAATCTAACTTGAAATAAGTAAAGGGAACCACGATGAAGTGCATAAAGAGAACCATGATTGGTGAAGGCAAACTTAAACTCTTGGTCAGAGAACAATTAACAGATCATACTTATCTTTCGAGAAGAGTCTTTATATCAGAGCTTATATAGCAGAACTTACATCTTAATCATAACAGTCTCCTTACAGTCATTGATAACTTTCAAAGTTATATTCATTCGGATAAAAGCTATTGTGCGAAACAAGGAAATGAGAGATATGATTAGAAGTATCAACACATATAACTAATTGGATCTCAACAACTCAAATGCTTGCTTGAGATAGAGAGGAATGGGTTTACTGACTCAACAATAATGTAAAAGATAGGCCCTTCGCAGAGGGAAGCAGGGATTAAATCATGTGCTAGAGCTTTTAAGTTTTGCAAAGCATATAGAGAGTATGAAAATAGTTGTTTGAGCTATGTATGTCGTTGTCAACGAATCGTAGTAAAGTGAACACTAACCCCTTGTCAACCAGACTTTCAAGAGCGGCTCCCATGAAGGACGTTATCTCTACCAGCAAGGTAGATCATCCCTCTTCTCTTTTGTTTACACATGTATTTTAGTTTCTTTATAGTTGACACTCCTCCCAACCTTTTGCTTACACAAGCCATGGCTAACCGAATCCTCGGGTGCCTTCCAACATTCACATACCATGGAGGAGTGTCTATTTGCAAATTAAGTTGCTTACTGATAAATCAGGGCAAAACATGTGAAGAGAATTATTAATGAAAGTTGTAGTTAATTGGGACTGGGCACCCCATTTGCCAGCTCTTTTTGCAAATTGTTGGATAAGCGGTGTATATGCCACTAGTCCATTGGTGAAAGTCTGTTTGACAAAAGTGCTAGAGAAACTCTACAGAACCCTCATGAGCTAATAAACAGTGACACAAAACTAGGAGTAATAAGTTTTGAATAATTTAAAGGTAGCACATGAAGTATTTACTTGGAATGGCGCAAAATACCATATAGTAGGAAGTTATGGTGGACTCGAATGGCAATGGTTTGGCTCAAGGTTTGGATGTATGAGAAGCATTCCCTCTCGATACAGGTCTTTGGCTAGCAAGGTTATGTAGCAAGCATAAGAGTTGAGGGATACAAACAATTATACAAGTGATAAGAATAATCATGCAATCTTCCTTAGAAGCACAAATAGTTTAACTTAAGAATACTAAGCTTATGAGCTACAAAGAAAGAAAGATCATGGAATAATTATTTGCATGCACTCCCTCTCTCTACTTAAGTCTCAAAGTATTGTCTACTACTGACCAATGCTAAGTTTGCCAAAACCAAAAAGATTAACTTGGTGCTCTAAAAAGTGATCCCTATACTAACAACAAGGTTATCAATATGAAAGAGAATTGCAAGCTAAAATAAAGTATGCAGAAAGTAAATGATAAAACTTCTCATTAATATTTCATAACGGCAACTCACACCAAGGGATACATAGATAACCAACTAAAAGAGAGATACTTCCACATTGCAAACCATCATATAAGATAACTTCCCTACTCACGATATGACTTTATGGAAAAGTAAAAGGTAAAGATAATGATGTGATACCGCGGCACTCCCCCAAGCTTGGAACAAACCAAGGGGATGCCAATACTTATGATGAATTACTCCTTCGGTGGTGGTGGTGAATTGTCCTCATCATCAGACTTCCAGGGAAGGGGTTTCCCATCAACAAAGGACGACTTGGTTTCGATTATCCTGAAACTAGCAGCAGCGCTTATGTTTTTAAACCGAGTTTCATACTCACAGTTTTGATTCTGGACATCATAGAGTTGCGCCTGCAGTTTGTTGGTGGTGTTGATGAGGTGAAATATGTCTTCCCAGAGTTGTGCAGTCTCCTTCTTATGTTCAGCGACCAGCGCGGACACCATTGAGTGGAAGACTCCCACTTCACGTTCCGCCAGCTTTTTGTATGTGAAGACCTCTTGCTCCAGCTTCTCCATCCTGGCTTCCAGGCTCCCTTCTCCTTTGGGTCCTCGCACGTCTTCCGTCTGCAGCTTTCCATCAACCATCTGCGACTCCTTGGGATGCATCTTCAGCTCATCCATGTATGGGGTGACGACGTTCACAAAGAAACTGTCCTTTGGAGGCTTCGATGAAGACATGGCAGCTCTAGATCTGAAAACAATATCTGGACAGAAACAGCTCGAAACGAAACACGATGAAAAGGCGAGATACGAACCTCGGGGGTTCGGGTGAGTTATATAGCAAAAAGTTTTACAACATAAGGAAGGTACAGGAGGAAACCTGATCGGAGACGAGCTCCGGGGTGCTCAAACCACCAGGCGGCGCGGCGGGGGCCCACCGCGCCGACCTATGGTTTGGGCACCACGGGTGCCGTCTCCCATCCGGTTCGGTCTCTTATTTTTCCATATTTAATAAAAACGACGAAAATATCTTCTAGAAAGTTATTCGCGAAACTTTTCTTACCGAAACTGTTACCTATTCGAATCGAATTCTGCAGTCCCAGAAAAATGTTCTTCAATGAAAGTTTCCGGAGTCACCACTTTAATTGTATCAACCTCTTCATTAATAGAATCTCCAGAAATATAATGCTTGAGTCTTTGACCATTTACCACTTGTGTAGAGTTATCTTTCAATGAAGCAATTTTTATTGCACCTGAACGATACACCTCCACAATAACAAATGGTCCTTCCCATTTTGAGAGTAACTTTCCTGCAAAAAATCTGAGACGAGACCTATACAATAGAACTTTCTCACCAACATTAAATTCTCTTTTAAGAATTCTCCTATCATGCCATCTCTTAACTTTTTCTTTAAAGAGTCTAGCATTTTCATAAGCCTCACTTCTCCATTCATCTAAAGAACTTAATGCAACAACCTTTTCTCACCGGCAAGTTTAAAATCTCTATTAAGTTCTCTCACTGCCCAATAAGCTTTGTGTTCTAATTCTAAAGGCAAGTGACAAGCTTTACCATAAACCATTTTATAAGGAGACATGCCCATGGGGTTCTTATAAGCAGTTCTATAAGCCCATAAAGCATCATTTAACTTACTAGCCCAATTTTTTCTAGATTTATTAACAGTCTTTTGCAAGATAGATTTAATCTCCCTATTTGACAATTCTACTTGTCCACTAGTTTGAGGATGATAGGCTGAAGCAATTCTATGATTAACACCATATTTAGCAAGAGTCTTTCTAAAACCACCATGGATAAAATGAGAACCTCCATCAGTCATAAGATATCTAGGTACACCAAACCTAGGAAAAATGACATCTTGAAGCATTTTTAAAGAGGTCTCACCATCAGCACTTTTAGTAGGTATAGCTTCTACCCATTTAGTGACATAATCAACAGCAACAAGTATATGAGTATTACCTTGTGAAGAAGGAAAAGGACCCATGAAGTCGAATCCCCAACAATCAAATGGTTCAATAACAAGAGAATAACTCATAGGCATTTCATTGCGTCTAGAGATATTACCAACCCTTTGACATTCATCACAAGATAAAATAAACTTTCTTGCATCCTTAAAGAGGGTAGGCCAATAAAAACCTGATTGTAGAACTTTCTGCGCAGTTCTATCTCCAGCGTGATGCCCTCCATAAGCACTTCCATGGCATTTCCTCAGTATTTCCTGTTGTTCATATTCAGGAACACATCTTCGCATAATACCATCGACTCCTTCTTTATATAAGTGTGGGTCATCCCAAAAGTAATGCCGCAAGTCATAAAAGAATTTCCTTCTTTGCTGAGCTGAAAAGGTTGGAGGCAAGTACTTGGAAACAATAAAGTTAGCATAATCAGCATACCAAGGACTATCTCGCGAACTTACACTTATTGCAGCCAATTGTTCATTTGGAAAGCTATCATTAACAGGAATAGGATCATAAGGAATGCTTTCCAATCTAGACAAATTATCAGCAACAGGATTTTCAGCACCTTTTCTATCTATGATATGCAAATCAAATTCTTGCAAAAGAAGTACCCATCTAATAAGCCTTGGCTTAGCATCTTTCTTTTCCATAAGGTATCTAATTGCAGCATGATCAGTATGAATAGTGACTTTCGAATCAACTATGTAGGGTCGAAATTTGTCACAAGCAAAAACTACAGCTAGAAATTCTTTTTCAGTAGTGGCATAATTCTTTTGAGCAGAATCAAGAGTTTTACTAGCATAATGAATAACATTTAACTTTTTATCTACTCGCTGCCCAAGAACAGCGCCTACAGCATAATCACTAGCATCACACATAATTTCAAAAGGTAAATTCCAATCAGGTGGTTCAACTACAGGAGCGGTGATTAAAGCCTTTTTCAAAGTTTCAAAAGCTTCCTTACAATCATCATCAAAAACAAAGGGTACATCTTTTTGAAGAAGATTAGTAAGAGGCTTGGAAATTTTAGAGAAATCTTTAATAAACCTCCTATAAAAACCAGCATGACCAAGAATACTACGAATACCTTTAACATCTTTGGGACAAGGCATCTTTTCAATTGCCTCCACTTTAGCTCGATCAACTTCAATACCTCTTTCAGAAATTTTATGTCCAAGAACAATTCCTTCATTAACCATAAAGTGGCATTTCTCCCAATTAAGAACAAGGCTAGTTTCTTCACATCTCTGCAAAACTTTGTCAAGGTTGTGCAAACAATTATCAAAGGAAGTTCCATAGACGGAGAAATCGTCCATGAAGACTTCCACAATTTCCTCACAAAAGCCATGAAAAATAGCAGACATGCATCTTTGAAAAGTAGCAGGAGCATTACATAAACCAAAAGGCATACGTCTATAAGCATAAGTTCCATAAGGACAAGTAAAAGTAGTTTTCTCTTGATCTTGCGCTCTCACAGCAATTTGAGAAAACCCAGAATACCCATCAAGGAAACAAAAGTGAGTTTTCTTGGACAACCTCTCAAGCATTTGATCAATAAAAGGCAAAGGATAATGATCTTTCTTAGTTACTTTGTTAACCTTTCTAAAATCAATGCACATCCTATAACCAACTACTACTCTTTGAGGAATTAGTTCATCATTTTCATTAGGAACAACGGTAATTCCTCCTTTCTTAGGAACACAATGCACAGGACTTACCCATCTACTATCAGCAATAGGATAAATAATACCAGCTTCAAGAAGTTTTAATACCTCATTTCTTACCACTTCTTTCATCTTGGGTATTAAACGACGCTGATGCTCAACAACAGGCTTTGCATCAGGTTCCATGTTGATGGCGTGCTGACATATAGTAGGAGAAATTCCCTTCAGGTCATCAAGAGTATATCCCATAGCTCCGCGGTGTTTCCTCAACACTCCCAATAACCTTTCCTCCTCTGTACCTGAAAGTTTAGAGCTGATAATAACAGGATATATTTTCTTATCATCAATATAAGCATATTTAAGATTATCAGGCAGAGGTTTCAAATCAAAAACAGGATCCTCCTTGGGTGGCATTGTGGTACCCAAATCTTCCACAGGTAAATTGTGTTTGAGCATAGGTTGACGAAGGAATACTTCATCAAGCTCATTCCTTTCTTCCCTGAAGTTCTCACTTTCATGATTCTCCATATGTTGCTGCAAAGCATTGTTAGGAGCAAGAACAATAGATGCAAGTTGAGCAATTTCAAAATCCTCACTAGGCAATTCAGTTTCATAAGGTGCTTTAGCAAATTTAGAGAAATTGAATTCATAAGATTCACCAGCAAATTTAGTAAAGATTTTCTCTTTCTTACAATCTATAACAGCACCACAAGTATTCAGAAAAGGTCTACCAAAAATAATAGGACAACTATCATTGGCAGCCGACCCAAGTACAAGAAAATCAGCAGGGTATTTAGTCTTACCACAAAGGACTTCGACATCTCTAATGATACCAATTGGAGAGATAGTTTCCCTATTAGCAAGCTGAATAACCACATCAATCTCTTCAAGTTTACAAGGAGCAATTTCGTGCATAATTTCCCTGTAAAGCTCATAAGGAATAGCACTAGAACTTGCACCAATATCACATAAACCATAATAGCAATGATCACCTATCCAACAGAAAGCACAGGAACACTAGACTTCCTAGAACTTTTAGGATGTGAGACAATATTAGAAGCATCCTCACAAAAGATAATGTGTCTATCTTCTAAATTTTCAGTGACAAGATCTTTAACCAATGCTACAACAGGTTCAACAGTTATTTGCTCATCAGGTTTGGTAGTTTTCTTATTACTTTTACTAACAACACCAGTTATGATAGTATGTTCCTTAATCTTATTAGGAAAAGGAACTTTTTCAATATAAGGTTCTGGAATAATGCGATCAGCAACATTAACCTCAACACCTTTAGATATATGAGAAACAGATTCATCTTTATATGGTTCATGATAATTTTTAAAACCCTCCTTCGGCAAACCGAAATAGGAAGCAAAGGCTTTATAAAAGTTTGCAACAATTTGAGAGTCAAGACCATAAGTAGTGCTAATTTTGCGATAATCATCAGTATCCATAAATTTTTAACACACTCAAAGTCATAGTTTATACCTGACTCCCTACCTTTGTCATTCTCCCATCCTTCAGTGTTCTCCTGAATCCGATCAAGAAGGTCCCACTTAAACTCTTCTTTATTACGAGTGAACGATCCAGCACAAGTGGTATCCAATAGAGTTTTATCTTGAAAGGAGAGTCTTGCATAAAAGTTATCAATAACAATATTACCAGGAAGCTCATGAATGGGACATTTGAGCATTAATGCCTTCAATCTCCCCCACGCTTGAGCGATACTCTCTCCATCATAGGGCCAGAAGTTATATATGAGGTTCCGATCCTTATGAATCTCACTTGGAGGATAGAATTTGGAGTAAAAGAGAGGTACAATTTCCTCCCATCCAAGAGAATACCCATTCTTCAGCAGTTTATACCAATGTGCAGCTTTACCAGACAGTGATAGAGAGAATAATTTCTTCTTAACTTCTCCCATCGAGATACCTGCACACTTAAATAACTCGCACAATTCATGCAGAAATAACAAATGATCTCCAGGATGGACAGTTCCATCTCCTGCATAGCGGTTATTTGTGACACGTTCAACAATTTTCATAGGAATTTTGAACGGTATTACCTGCTCATCTGCGCCTCCTCTACTACCTTAGCAGTGGTAGTTGTTTTCCCAAATAGGAATTCAAGAGAAGACCCCTCCATAATGAGATATAGCAGCAGGCAAAAATAAAAACAGCACGTACAATAAATGTTTCCCTTACCAATTCCACTTACCAATAGCGCTACACTCCCCGGCAACGGCGCCAGAAAATAGTCTTGATAACCCACAAGTATAGGGGGTGTATCGTAGTACTTTCGATAAATAAGAGTGTCGAACCCAACGAGGAGCAGAAGGTGTTGACAAGCGGTTTTGATGAAGGATTCACTGTAAATGCTCACAGACAAGTTTTTAGGAGTTTTTGATATGACAGATAAATAAAGTACAAGTAAATAAAATGCAGTAGTAATAGTTGCAGCGAGTGGCCCAATCCTTTCTACAGCAAAGGACAAGCCGGTTGTTGTACTTATAATGACCAAACGTTCTTGAGGACACACGGGATATTGTCAAGTGCTTTCGCTTCATATAGTTGATTAATCTTCATTGTTTTGATAAGTGTTGTGTGGGTGAACCTATGCTAATGCACCGCCCTTCCTAGGACTAATACATACTTGTGATTATACCCCTTGCAAGCATCCGCAAATACAAGAAAGTAATTAAGTTAAACTAACCACAGCCTTAAACTTTGAGATCCTGCTATCCCTCATGCATCGATATACCAACGGGTGTTCAGGTTTCTGTCACTCCGGCAACCCCACAATTGGCAAACGAATACACAATGCATTCCCCTAGGCCCATAAAGGTGAAGTATCATGTAGTCGACGTTCACATGACACCACTAGAAGAATAACACCACAACTTAAGCATCAAACCATTAAATATTACTCAACATAGTTCACTACTAACATCAAGACTTCTCCCATGTCCTCAAGAACTAAACGAACTACTCACAAGACATCATACGGAACATGATCAGAGGTGATATGATGATGAATAACAATCTGAACATAAACCTTAGTCCAATGGTTTCACCCAATAGCATCAATAACAAGAGTAATCAACACCGGGAGAGTTTCCCCTATGAAATAGACAAGATTCAGCCCTAGATGTTATAGCGGAGACGGGGTGCAGCGGGTGATGATGGTGTTGGTGGTGGAGATGATGATGATGATGATCCCGATGAAGTCCAGCTCGATGACGGTGATGATGGCGACGATTTCCCCCTCCGGGAGGGAATTTCCCCCGGCAGATTTCTTCCTGCAGGGGAGCTTTTCGCTCTCTGGTGTTTTCCGCCTCGTGGAGGCGGCGGAATATTTCGATGGCCTCCTCCCTGTGTTAGGGTTCCGAGGGGGTCAAGTACGCGAAGGGGGAACGGCTGAGGTGGGCCAGGGCCCCCAAACCACCTCTCGGCGCGGCAGGGGGCCCCACCGCGCCAAGGGGTGAGGAGGGCCCACCATGGCCCATCTCAGCTCCCCTTTTGGCCTCCTCCATCTTCTGGTAAAATAGGAACTTCCATATGTCTCCTTCGATTTATTGATCTTCAGAAATAGTGCATCTCGACGGTGCTTTTTCCAGCAGAATCCTGACTCCGGTGTCCAATTCTCCATTATTCATCAAACATGCAAAATAGGTAAAATAACATAAGTAACACTTCTAAATATGAAATATATCGATGAATAGCAGTAAATTATGATATAAAATAGTGATGCAAAATGGACGTATCAACGTCGTAGCCCCCTACGACCAGCGTAGCACCGGCATCGGCAGCATCTGCCGTCAGCCGTCATCCTTGGCAGCAGGGACGGCGTACCATCGCAGCAAGCGGCCATGGCGCTGCACCCGTCGGAGCACCAACGCCCCGCGTTGGAAGCAGCGGCAGGCGAACCAGAGCTGGAGTGGACGGAGAGGATGCCCGAGAGACGGTGTTCGACGACGAAGGTCTCCGGAGGAGAGGCGTCCCGAGCGCGCACGGGGCGCTGCCGGCGTCAAGCGGAGCAAGTGACCAGGAGAGCCGACGTCGAGAGGAGGCACTGCTCATGGAGGTAGAGAGCAGCAGATGGCCTATGTGCGGAGGCGCGGCGGGGGTGCTGGTGGTGGAGAAGGCCGTGGCCGGGTCGCGGATGCACAGTGGTGGCGTGAGCTTTCCATCCATGGCAGCGATGGGGAAAAGTAGTACTACTACTAGATGGAACAAAGACGATGGGTGTGGTAGGTGCGGCCGGAAGGGATAAGGCAGGGCGAGCAGTCGTGAAGTGGGTACCGCGCTGGACGTGTGTCGCCAGCAGGAGGCGGAGGACGCGAGCGAATCATCCCCCGGAGGATATATAGCGTTTTCCCTTGTTTTTCTTGTTTAGCGATGAAACCGTATTTGCTCTGATCCTGGTCGATGAATTGGATGTATTGTAGCGTTAAAATATGTGTAGATATATCCAATTATGGATCAGAGTGAATATATGGGATTCATGTTAAGTCGGGTCGTCCATCTTCAGATGGACAATCTTGACTCGACGACTCGTGTTCGGCAAAGACAGGGCGTGCTTCAGGATATCTAGGTCGAGTGAGTTCATCCCCCCTTTGACTTGCCTAGCCGTTTATCACAGTTTTAGGATGACGTCGTGGAGGAGGATGTCATGCAAGACAGGAAAAGATGCGTTGTGGGGACCTTATCCGTGGGGAGAACTTATCCCCAAGCGAAAACATCGTCACGGCATTACCGGCCTCACCAAGACAACCTAACTCGCGGGGAAATAGGACATTCCCCTACTCGTAGCATGGAACCGAGGCAAATTGTCGAGCAGGCTAGCATGGGGAACCCTCTGATTCGCATCCAAGGACTCATGGTGGCTAGGATATTTTTTTGTTGTGGTGGCTGTGAGCGTTCTTGGCGTTGATGGGGTCCTAGGGATGCCATGTCGATGACATGAGTTTGTCTTTCATGCCCGTCCACTGCACTCACTACCCACGTGTGAGGTGACTTCTTCCTAGGATCTGATACCGACGCGGTAGTTGATGGGGGCTATAGCTAGGAGGTTAATCGATGGACATCATAAGAGTGTGCGTACGTATGAATGTTCATCGATGGAGTCTAGCCTGACGTTGTGACCACACTGATGTAACTGATGCTGCCTGGCCAAGCGAAGTTGAATACCTCCCCGCCCAAAAAGTGGCAAAGTGGGGGCAAAATTGGAATATATGGATTCTTTGGGGGGGGGGGGTAAATGCACAAAAATTCCCAACATAGCATGTCCCGAAAAATCCTTCACACATTTGTTTACCCCGACGCGTGTGGGGGGGGGGGGGGTGGCCCTCTAAAGTACAGTAAGCTCCGCCATTGAGGTAGAGGTCAAGCTTACTGACATTGATCCACGGCTGCAAGCCGACGCCAAAACCCTGCATGAATCCATCTTGATTTGACATGTACGTCATTAAGTCAGCTCATTACTACTAGAGTATGATAACTTATGTGGGACAAGGGTTTGTGCTCCCCCCAAAAGCGGGTGGTTTAAGTGTTAATAATCTTGAAATTCAAAATGTGTTCCTTTTGCTAAAATTTGCTTTGAAAATCTCGCTATGCTCTAGTTTACCCTGAAAAGACTAGCTTATTGACCACTACCCCTTCCCCATACACCACGCCTCTAGCTCCTCCTTCCTAGCCAACATCATCAAGAAAAATGGAAACTTTGAGAAAAAAATTCCCAATGCAAAGTAGGAGAAGGAACTACCCAAACTACTCTTCACCGCCTTCCGTGTCATTTTATCACACAATATACAACAATTCGACTTAGTATCCACGGTGCTACATGACGGGCTCAATTCCGGATTTCTTAACCGACTAACCTCGGTGGCTGCCACCGAGCTCGCGTTGCTTCGATCTTTGCTGCAAGGGGTCACCATGGAGGACAGAGACGACAATCGCATGTAGTTGAATGGAGCCAAGTTCACGACAAGGGGTGCATATGTGGCGCTTGCCACTCAGCTAGCCATCGATGAACTAGCGCATATTTGGGTCTCCTTCGCGCCTTGATACGTTTCATCTATAAATTTTAATTATTCCATGCTTGTTTTATATCATTGATACATGATTCTATTATAGTTTTATATCATTTGCATTTATTGGACTAACCTATTACCTAGTTCTCAATGCAAGTTTCTGTTTATTTTGTTTGTACATTGCAGAAAGAGCACAAAAATGGAAGTGCTCAAAAAATCTGAACAAATTACAAAAATTATAATTCACCAGAAAACTCTGGGAGCCAGAAATACAAGTCGAGGGGAGGCCCACAACCCCGGGCGGCCTCTGCATGCGACACAGGGGGGCACCCTCAGCCCGCCTCCTCGTCACGGACACCGCCTCACGATGCCCTTCGGACTATATATTTGTGGCGATGAGAAAACCCTAACCCATGAGGATTTTTCCAGAAACACAACGAGCTCCACCACCACCAAAAAACCTATTTCGGGGTTTCCAGGATCCTGTTCCGGCACCCTGCCGGGACGGGATCGACTTCCGGAGCCACCTTCATCGACTTTGCTTACTCCCATGATGATGCGGGAGTAGTCCCTCATCGGTGATGTTGGCTAGTATCGGTAGTTATGTGGTTATCTTTCTCAAGTGGTGTGATCTTGACGTGATCGTGTGTGTTGTTAATCTAGTTATGATGTTTTATCTTCCTTATGTAATGTGATATGTTGCTTGATTTTATCTAATATAATTTTCGGAGTCACCTTTGTCCCATGGTGACAGTGCGGGTGCCGTGTGTGGCTCTACTGGACTATACATTAGAGATATACTTATCAGTTGTTCTTGTTGTTGGATGGAATTATGAAATTATTGTGTTTGTTTAGACGGACTTTAAGGTGTGCTTTTGTAGCCTCATGCAGTCTCATCTTGTTTCTGATACACGAAAGAATGGTCCCCGATTAACATTAATGGTTTTGTCAGGTTACATCTCTTGGATAGTAACTCTTAATTAAGAATATAAGGATGATATAGTAAAAAATATTATGGGATGGGCCTTGCTTTTCTTGTTAACTCACTGAACAAAACAATGATGCCTTTGTGCCACCTTAAGATCTGCAAAGATTAGGCAACTTCTAGAGATTAATGTTTGATACTTCTTGAAGGAACCGTTTCAAAAGTAAATGGTAGGGTCAAATCAGGCAAAAAACTATCGCTCTTATACTGACAAACTTAGGGCACTAAATCATCAGTTTTTACCATGTTAAATTTAATGAGACTAGGTGGTTGATGAAATACATATAGTTGGGTGCATCGTAATTTTACTAAAAGTCTCCATGGCATTAGACACTTATTCCACTGATGTTGAGGAACCCGTGTGATGCATGTAAAATGCATACATGAACTTTGCACTTTAATTGCTTATATTCCAATCATATTTGCATCATATAAGGGTTATATCAATGTTTTATCATGATTTTGGGAATACTTCATAGTTTTCCCATTTATTTGGAATTAACCCTGCACAGGCAGAAAACCCTAGTTTTGTATTTTAATGTTTCAGGGATCCAAACGTCAACGAAATCACCTGGAAATTTACGGGCGTCAATTTTTGGAAGGAAGAAGGACTACGGAAAAAGGAAGCAAGCAAACGGAGACCCGAGGGCCAAACGGGCATGGCCCACGCGGCCACAGTACCAGGCCGCGTGGGACCCACTCGTTTGGGCCTCGTGGCTCCGTTGCCGTCGATCTTCGCTCCACCGCCTTCGTCTTGACCTAAAAACGACAATAAAAAAGGTCCCCCGTCGTTCTCTGGAAGGAGCGCCGCACAAACACAGAAACACCGAAACGGAGATCAGGAGCTGCAGATTGGAGGGGAAAAACTCCGGCGGGGCGCTGCCGGGGTGGTCTCCACCTTCTCCAACGACTTCTCCACCGTCTCCATGATGAAGGGGGAGTAGTCCACCCCCTGGATTTGGGTTTGTGGTGGTAACTTATGTTTCTCTCCTCTCTTTGAGCTTCACTAATTAGTACCGTATGAGCTGCTGAACATGATTACGGTCATCTATGTAATTCCCATGGTGGATATTGTGGTGTGAGATAATATTTGTTATGCATTTACTGTTGTGTTGGATCTTTTATGATTTGTCATACTTTGGAGATATTCTATGATGCATGTGATGGTTTGATTTATGCATAATGCCTTATTTATCCTTGTCATGAGGTGATTGACACCACCAAGTGTGGATAGATGAGAGAGTTGTGGTCATGCACACGAATTATAAATCATTGCACTAGTGTTTAGGATATTATCCATTATGAAGTATGATGTATGTAGGTACTGGGTGGCCAATGTGCCAGAAGGCATAGGTATTGAGTGACACAGTACCGTCCAACATCCTTTATCTGGGGGTAAAAAGGGAGAAGTATGATGTGGGAGTGAGAGCAACCACGCTAGCCTTACGAGGGTGACCTAGCACCACAAATGAGTACTTCTTTCAACTATGTGTTTTAGGACATATAGCCGTTATAAAAGCTACCATTAAAACATGACAATTATGTGTACTTTATCTATAACATGATAATCACCATAGATGAGAGAGAGAGGATTAAGTGAACCCATGAACCCATGTCCATTGTTCCTATAAGAGAAAACCTTTGTCTTGTCCTCTTGCATTGAAGAGGATTGGGACACTTTTACATTCTTGCTTGGTTACTTTCATTCATCAACCACCTTGCTCCTTGAACTTGTTTAGTGCATAATCAACTAAAACTTGTGACACTTTAGTTGTAGGGAATAGATAACTTTTCCTTCTTGCTCCTGCGGATCGATACCTTACTTCCACATTGAGAGGTGCTATAGTGATCCCCTGCTCTTGGGGGTAATCAAGTACTTTTCTGGCGCCGTTGCCGAGGAGCGTAGCGCTTAAGTTTCTATTCTTGTGTGCACTAGACTAAGCTTGGGGAGGTTACTTTAAACTTGTTTGGTTGTAAGTTCCTCATTACTTTTGCTATGGGTTTTCTGTTTGATTTTACACCTGAGGAACTTGCAACATTTACACTTGAGGAACTTGAAATATTACAAGAAGCTGATGATTTCTTTTCTCGAGCAGATGCTATTAAACGTAAAAGGTTAACTCTTGCTGCCATGGAAAGAACTAATATTTTGCAGGAAGAAGAGGACAAAAAGCTAAGCTTGGGGATGCCCATGCAATCTCAAGAAGATGCTGAAAAGGAACAACTGGAGAATGAAGAGTTGGATCCCCCAACTTCACCATCAACAAATGATAGTAACACTCAAACTCAAAAATCCTTTGTTATTTATGAGAACCCATGTTATGATGAGTGTGAAACTGAAAATTCTATGGTCCTATATGATAACCCATGTTATTATGATGAAACTAATAATGCTACTAGTAAACTTATTGATGATAATAAGGAGTGTTGCTTAATTGAGCTATATGATAATGCTTTAAATGATGGTCCTATGCTTATTGATAATCCTACATGTTTGGAAGTTGTTACTTCTCTATGTGAGGATAAAAATGATATACTTGCTGTTTGTGACAATACTCTCACCCATGAGAGTCCCACTTTGTTCTTGAATTCTCCTAACTACACCATAGAGGAGAAATTTGCTTATGTTGAGAAATACTTATGTGGTTTGCAATTATCTTTAGTTCCAAATCTTTGTTGCAACCATGATATTAAACTTGATATTGATCTTAACAACTATTTTGAAAGAGGGAAGCATGCTAATAAATTCCAAAATAAATTTAATGACTCTCTTTATGTTCCCAAATTATCTAAGTTGGAAGATTCTATTGGTTACGTGATTAAATACACTTCTACTACTTGCAACTATTATGAGAGAGGAGGTTATGAGAACCCTCTTTATGCTACTAATAATTATGGGCTGCAAGTAACTTTTGTTAATATGCATTGGAAAACTTCATTCATATACAAAATGCCAATGCATAAAAAGAAAGTTAGACTTCGTTGTTATTACTTTTGTGTTCTATTTTTCTCTCAACCAGGTTTCAACTTGACTATTATTTTGATCGGTTTGAGAGCAACATGGGACCCTGGTATTATGCATGGAACACTTCCCAAGAAAGAGGGGAACATCAAAGTTCAAGCTCCCTCATGAGCTTCATCTTCAATAAACAACAAGTAAGAAGCCTAGCTATATGGCTATAAAGAAAGCGCTTTGCGGGAGGCAACCCGGTTATTTTTGTGTGTGATTTTTCTTTGTGTCCTCTTGCTGTAACAAGAGATTTTGTGTCTAGTTAGGTTCTGGAGTTTTTAATAAAGTGCCAAGTTTTACCCTTTTTGGTTTGAAAAAGTTGCTTATAGCGTTCGGAGATTTTATTCCTGCACGAATCAGTGCACGGTATGATTTTTAATTCTTATTCTGTAACTCCGAATGAGCTCATATTTGAACTGTAGTTGAAACTTTTCATCCTCTGTATGCATGAATTTTTTCGGAATTTTTCGAGAAAGTTTGGTAGGGTAGAAAAATACGTTTTGCTGCTGCTGTTTTTCTGGACAGATTCTGTCCCATTTTGTTTGATGCATGCTTTGAGCTTTTAAGTTGAATCTTTTTATCCAATTGAGTTTATGAGTAGGCATACAACATTATATACTTTCTGGACATGTCATATGAATTTTTGTTCAAGGATTATATGCAGCAAGAAACCTATTTGTTTATCACTATTAATGCACCCCACAGAAAAGAGATGGGAGAAACGGTGTTTTGAAGTTTTTTCACAGGGATTGGAGGAGATGCACCAAGAGCTATCCAAGGATGGTGAAGACCATAAGCTTGGGGATGTGAAGACAACCCCGCTGGACCTACACACTCTCGGTTTGCACACGTCCAACTTCTGTTTTTCGATCGAAACACTTTATCGCATAAACTTGGAGCGTCGTTTTTTTTTTGTTTGAGTCTTGAGAGACCACCACACTATCAATTATATATGAGAGAGCTACTGGAAATATGGGTTGAAATATGTTGGATGCTTTTATAAGATTGGGAAAAGGGATGTTTGATTGATTTTTAATGATACATATAGTTGCATGATTCATGAGCTTGTTTATGAGTAATAGTTTGCAAATTCTTTTTGTAGAGCTATCACTTATTCATGTTTTGTGCTGATTGTTATTTCACTTGGTTTAACATGGATTAGTTAGTTCTATGGACACTCATGCATGCATCTAGATGGTCAACTTTCTCCCTCTTGCTAGCCCAAAAACTCCAACAAGCAAAAACTTGTTTCCAACACCTTCAACCAAAGTTATTCCAGTGAGTCCACCATATCTACCTATTGGCTTTATGCTATTCCGAGTATGTTTAACATGTTGTTTGTGTTATCTTACCTCTGAATGAAAATTTTTATGTTATTGATTGCAATGAAAAAAATTGGTTATATAGCTCTCACGAACTTGATGCACAATGTTCTTTTATTGCATAATAAAACATGACCCATTGTGATTAAGATTATGATGCTAGTGGCTTGATAAATGTTCGAGGTTGGGAGTTAGCCCATATGTGCTGTCACATGCAAAGCTTTCAACATGCTCCTTCATCTCATTTAGTTGATATCATGTACTTTTGTTTATGGATGCCTATCATGGTGAAATGAGGTGGAAATGAAGTAGTTCAAATGAGTTTGTATAAATGGTTAGAGAGACGCCTGGGCCGCTAATCTAAGCCATGCATTATTCATGGTGGAAATTTACTTACATGCTATGGTGAATTATCTATGACACACCTTACAATAAAAAGCTATTCCAATGGTAAATAAAAAGGGTGTTGAGGTTTTTCATCTTGTTTGTCTTGTCATTTTGATATGGGCTTGTTCCATATCCTGGGACAAGAGGTACCCCAGTTGACGCTCTTGATGATACTATTATTACTTACAATGATATATAACTTGAACTTGCTTTGTTTCCTAAGTTGAGTAATCATGGTGTAGGTACTTGTATTCAAGGGGCATGAGACATCCAACCTTTACTTTGTCAAGCACACTACTCATATTTGCTTTCACTTTAACCTTAATCATTCAAGATGCTATGATAGGGGCAATGAGAGCTTGACACCAATGAATACCTTATTGCAATCATTAACTTAAGTAGAAGAGTTTGGAAGTTGGATGAAACTTATGCATGCTTTACCTCTACTCACATATACATCTTTCCAAAGTGTACACCTATCATATTCAGATTTTCATCTACACTCTATGACCATTGTAGGATGTTCTACTTATCATTATGCATACATGTGTTCCATATTACTTGCTACTATGTTACACTTTGTGAACTATCAATGAACATCCTTGTCTTGAATACTTGATATCACTTCATAAACTATTTGCATATTGCTACTCCTTTGAAGAATGAATCATTTGACTATATGTAGCAATAGTAATCATCTTTGATATCCATTGTTAAGTATTAAATTGCAAAGTCCATGTTAGTTTTATCATCTTCATACTCGAGGACGAGCATGGATTAAGCTTGGGGATGTTGATGCATGTAAAATGCATACATGAACTTTGCACTTTAATTGCTTATATTCCAATCATATTTGCATCATATAAGGGTTATATCAATGTTTTATCATGATTTTGGGAATACTTCATAGTTTTCCCATTTATTTGGAATTAACCCTGCACAGGCAGAAAACCCTAGTTTTGTATTTTAATGTTTCAGGGACCCAAACGTCAACGAAATCACCTGGAAATTTACGGGCGTCAATTTTTGGAAGGAAGAAGGACTACGGAAAAAGGAAGCAAGCAAACGGAGACCCGAGGGCCAAACGGGCATGGCCCACGCGGCCACAGTACCAGGCCGCGTGGGACCCACTCGTTTAGGCCTCGTGGCTCCGTTGCCGTCGATCTTCGCTCCACCGCCTTCGTCTTGACCTAAAAACGCCTATAAAAAAGGTCCCCCGTCGTTCTCTGGAAGGAGCGCCGCACAAACACAGAAACACCGAAACGGAGATCAGGAGCTGCAGATTGGAGGGGGAAAACTCCGGCGGGGCGCTGCCGGGTGGTCTCCACCTTCTCCAACGACTTCTCCACCGTCTCCATGATGAAGGGGGAGTAGTCCACCCCCTGGATTTGGGTTTGTGGTGGTAACTTATGTATCTCTCCTCTCTTTGAGCTTCACTAATTAGTACCGTATGAGCTGCTGAACATGATTACGGTCATCTATGTAATTCCCATGGTGGATATTGTGGTGTGAGATAATATTTGTTATGCATTTACTGTTGTGTTGGATCTTTTATGATTTGTCATACTTTGGAGATATTCTATGATGCATGTGATGGTTTGATTTATGCATAATGCCTTATTTATCCTTGTCATGAGGTGATTGACACCACCAAGTGTGGATAGATAAGAGAGTTGTGGTCATGCACACGAATTATAAATCATTGCACTAGTGTTTAGGATATTATCCATTATGAAGTATGATGTATGTGGGTACTGGGTGGCCAATGTGACAGAAGGCATAGGTATTGAGTGACACAGTACCGTCCAACATCCTTTATCTGGGGGTAAAAAGGGAGAAGTATGATGTGGGAGTGAGAGCAACCACGCTAGCCTTACGAGGGTGACCTAGCACCACAAATGAGTACTTCTTTCAACTATGTGTTTTAGGACATATAGCCGTTATAAAAGCTACCATTAAAACATGACAATTATGTGTACTTTATCTATAACATGATAATCACCATAGATGAGAGAGAGAGAGGATTAAGTGAACCCATGAACCCATGTCCATTGTTCCTATAAGAGAAAACCTTTGTCTTGTCCTCTTGCATTGAAGAGGATTGGGACACTTTTACATTCTTGCTTGGTTACTTTCATTCATCAACCACCTTGCTCCTTGAACTTGTTTAGTGCATAATCAACTAAAACTTGTGACACTTTAGTTGTAGGGAACAGATAACTTTTCCTTCTTGCTCCTGCGGATCGATACCTTACTTCCACATTGAGAGGTGCTATAGTGATCCCCTGCTCTTGGGGGTAATCACCGTGCGAATAAGAAAAACAAGAGAAAGTTTAATGTCCATGAATGATGCTTTTCTAGACATCTCACAAATTGTTTTATACCATGTCAATATTTGAGGACAGAGGTAATTTTGTATTCCATTATCATTGTACTTTTCTTCATGATTGGAATAAGCTCAGCATCACTGGAGTTTTAGCCTACAATGTAACCTGGCAAATCACCCGAACCACCTACAATGTAACCTGGCAAATCCTCTTGTATTTTCTGGTCTTATGTATACTCAGCAGCAGTGGAGTTTTAGCCTTTTTTTAATAAGTACTACAATAATGCATGTCTTTGGAGAAAATATGGATAACAGTACATGTCTTGATCTAAACAGACTAGCATTTATCTGAACTACCATAGGTTCTTTGTTTTGCAACAAATTATTATTTTCATTTATGAGATGAAACAAAATGTTAATATAATTTTTGAACCTTGCTAGCTCTAATTTAGGTTTTTGTTGTTTTTTTTCTTTGCACGTCTGGCTGCAAGGGGGGGCACAACAGTGTGATAATCCGTCATTCTATGTTACTTCGAATTGTTTGACCATGCAGCATGTATCACTTGTGTGACACTCCATATTTTCCTATAACTTTGTGAGGTGCGGTTTTCATTATTTTGTACGCAGATGCCTGATACGTCTCCAACGTATTTATAGTTTCTTATGATCCATGCTAATATTATACCAATTGTCACATGTTTTATATACACTTTATATCATATTATGACATTTATTGGACTAACCTATTAACAAGATGCCACAGTGTCAGTTTCTGTTTATTATGTTTGTGTATTGCAGAAAAGGCCCGAAAACCAAAGTGCTCGGAAAAATCCAGAAAAATTACAGAAATTCTATTTCGCCAGAAGACCCACGGAGCCAGAAGGGCAAGTCCAGGGAGGCCCACGGCCTCCTCACCATGCCGTCGCGCGGCCTGGAGGGGGTGGCGCCGGCACGTGGTGAGGCCGCCTCGTGCACGCCCTCGCGTTGCCCTTTGGACTATATATTGCTCCTGCCCCGAAAACCCTAGAAGAATCGACGATTTCTCCAGAAGAGTTCCGTAGCTCCGCCGCCACCAAAAACCCTAATTCGGGGGACAGAAGTCTCTGTTTCGGCACCCTACCGGGACGGGGAATTGCCACGGTCGTGGCCTCGCCACGGTCAACCCAGGCCACGGGCCCACTGGTGATAACCCCCAAGAGCAAGGGATCACTGTAGCACCTCTCAATGTGGAAGTAAGGTATCGATCCGCAGGAGCAAGAAGGAAAAGTTATCTATTCCCTACAACTAAAGTGTCACAAGTTTTAGTTGATTATGCACTAAACAAGTTTAGAGAACAAGATGGTTGGTTTGATGGATGTAAAAGTGTCCCAATCCTCTTCTTTGCAAGAGGACAAGACAAAGGTAGTAGCAAGTGAAAGCTCTCAAAGAGAGAAAGCCCAATCCTCTATGTAGCAAGAAGACAAGCTCAAGTATGTGTTTCTTATAGGAACAATGGACATGGTTCATGGGTTCACTTAATCCTCTCTCTCTCTCATCTACGGTGATCATCATGTTATAGATAAAGTACACACAATTGTCATGTTTTAATGGTAACTTTTTATGACGGCTATAAGTCCTAAAACACATAGTTGAAAGAAATACTCATTTGTGTTGCTAGGTCACCCCTCGTAAGGCTAGCGTGGTTTCTCTCACTCCCACATCATACTCTTTCTTTTTACCCCCAGATAAAGGATGTTGGGCGGTACTGTGTCACTCAATACCTATGTCGTGTCACATCGGCCATCCAGATAAAGTATGACAAATCACAAAAGCTCCGACACAACGGTAAATGCATAACAAATCATCTCACACCACAATATTCACCACAAAGGTATTACATAGATGACCGTAATCATGTTTGGCAGCTCATACGGCACTAATTAGTGAAGCTCAAGAGAGAGGAGAGATACAAAAGTTACCACCACAAACCCTAGTCCAGGGGGTGGACTACTCCCCCTTCATCATGGTGATGATGGTGAAGAAGTTCTTGCTGTAGATGTTGATGATGAACACGCCGGAGGGGGGTGGAGCCCTCCGGAGGCGATTCCGGCGGCGTTTCACCCCTCCGATCTTCTCCGGCGGCAGCCTTCTGTCTCTCTGTTTCGTGGTTTTGTGTTTCTCCGCCGCCTCTTCTCGCGAAACGCCAGGGGACCTTTTTTATAGGCGTTTTTAGGTCAAGACGGAGTCGGTGGACGAAAGATCGATGGCAACGGAGCCACCAGGGCCAAAAGAGTGGGCCCCATGCGGCCAGGTACTGTGGCCGCGTGGGCCACCCCCTTTTGGGCCTCAGGCCTCCGTTTGCTTGCTTCCTTCGCCCACAGGTCTTCTTCCTTCCAAAAAATGACGCCCCTAAATTTGCAGGTGATTTGGGTCCCTGAAACATTAAAATACAAAACTAGGGTTTTCTGCCTGTGCAGGTTAATTCCATAAAAATAGGAAATCATTAAGATATTTCCAAAATCATGATAAAACATTGATATAACCCTTATATGATGCAAATATGATTGGAATATGAGTAAATAAAGTGCAAAGTTCATGTATGCATTTTACATGCATCAACTGGTCAGCGGCTGTGGCTAGGCAGCCCCTCGGTGGAAAACGTTTCGGTTGGAAATTTCTGAGAAATAAAAGAAAAGGCAGAAATTCAAATAAACTTGTAAATTCCATATCTTTTTGAATACTTATCAAAAAATTGCAAATAAGATATCAAAATGTTCAGAGAAATAAATGGAGTCTATTGGTATAACTCACACATCCAACTAAATTAATTTAGTTGCTGTTCTATTAAATTAACTAAAATGGCAGAAAATAAATTGCTTTTGGAAAATTCATAACTTTAATAATATTGCTCCAAAAATTAAGTTTAAACTACCAAAATGTTCAGCAACTAATATACTCCATGTTTCACCTTATTTCCCATATTGGATAATTAGTTTTAGTGTTGTTTAAAATGAGTTGCTAAAATGGCAGATTTAATTGGAATATTAAAAATGCAATAGCTTTTTATTGGTTAATCAGAAAAATGTGTTTAATATGTCAAAATGCTCATAAATTTATGAGCTAACCAGTAACATCAAACTCATGCATGTTTGCATCATATTTCAGTACTGTACTTTTTCAAAAATGGCTATTTCCATTAAGTTTAAATATGGGGTTTATTCCAAATAATGCAATAAATATAATGGGGACCCCATTTAACTTGTTGGTCATGTTCAATGCTTTTATGGTGCATTTAAAATGTCATATCATCATGTGCTTGTGCATTGCACTTGTTTTATATGGTATGGTATTTGATTGTGCTTTCCGGTGTTCTTATACATCGATAGATCAAGCAGTCGGGGTTTCTCCACAATACCCTGACGACCCGTATTACCAGCCCGTTGATCAAGGCAAGCGTAATCCACCCTCTGAGCATGTCTCCTCCTATGTTTTCTGCAAATATTTTCTCCACTATAATATTGCATGCGTTTCCAAATGTCAATTTGGTTGGATTAGAGTATCCTATTAGTTGCATTATTCTCCCGATGCCATTATCTGTTTCCCTCCTAATATCCATAGGATTGCTTTGTTGGCCTGAGTTACTTAACTATGTTATGTATATGCTTAGCCATGCTTAGTTAAATGCTTATTTGTCCAGTGGATATTTCATGGTTGGAACTGTTGATGGAATGTCCGGATGATGGTGGAGAAATGTGGATACCGATAAATAAACATGCTTAAAGGTGGGGATGAGAGGCCACATGGAATGTGGTGGGTTGTCTCATTCTCGCCGCCTAAGTGCGAGTTCTCCCCTTCGAGCCAAGACTGAGCGTGCTTCCATCGGTGGGGTATATGGAGCCCACGTCGACCGACTAACTTGTGAAGGGCTAGCCGAGGGTCCTCTAGTTTGAGCTTCCATTTGCGCGTGCGTGAAGATGGTGGCCAGGACTGGGATGAGGATGGTGGTGTTTAGGAAAATGAGTGGCCGCGGGGCAGGGTGTTGGAGGCACTGAACCTGTCCTACCGCCACTGATGATCCTGGGTTAGTCTCGAGCAAGGTAAAGGTTGTAACCGTTCCCACTCAGCCGGCTTTCCCCGGAAGAGAGCTAATGTCAGGCAATGAGCCGGGCGGTACCGGTGGTTAAAAACAGTACACCCCTGCAGGGTAAATCTTTTCGAAAAGCCGTGTCCACGGTTAAGGATGACTTGGTGCCGGATTCAGAGACCATAGAAAACTTGAACGGAATGATTAAAAACTGAGTACTAAAGGTACTACCAAGAATGCAAGGTTGACTTCCTCGAGGGTGATTCGGGGAGGTGCCTTTGTAGAACAGGTACAGTGATGATGGTGGTTGATGATGAGAAAGGTGATCAAAGAAAAGAGTTGCTTCTTACCTCTTTTAAAATACTCTGATTAGTCGATGCCATGGAGTTATGTTTTCATAAATAAAATCAGCTTTATGCAAAACAGCCATAAAACTTTGAAAGCCTCATCGAGCTAAAGCTCTATATTTAATCTTGCGAGTTCGTCGAACTCAACGTCGTTTGCTTTGTTTCAGAGGAGGACTTCATCGACCTTGAAGGTGGGTTCTTTGTGGACGTCGACGAGTAGTCTGGGGTTCCCAGGTGGCAGCTTGGGACATCTCGGAACAGCTGGCGCTTGGATGTTTATCTGTAGGCCTCGTAGGCCATAATTTGGATATTGTTGTTTAGAACAACTTAATTCGCTTCCGCATGATTGTACTGTTGGGTCTGTGACCTCTAGTTGTAATGTTTGTTATCTTTCTCTATTATAAGAGTTGAACTATAATGCTTTGAGTCGTAGAGTCTGTGATGTGCCAGTTGTTCCACAAGTCTTGATCTCTCTATTATGCATTGATAGTTGTGCCTGCGTTAAGGCATCAATCGGGGTGTTACGTTGCCGATGATCAATTCCGAGCAACGCCTGCCAAAGGTTTTGGCCGGGGATTGGTAAACCCGTAACCTCCGGTTGTATCGCTTAACCGGTGACACACAACATCACTGTATAGTTCCGGGGTCGGGGCGCCACAAGTTGGTATCAGAGCAGGACTGCCTGTAGGAAACCCTTCTGCTGGTCGACGTTGAGTCTAGTTTGTGAAAATATTTTTAACCTAAAATGAGTTGTGAAAACCATCTTAGGATTCTTTTTACTCCTTATCTGGTTGCACTCTAATCTCGGAGCCATCTTACCTCAATTTGGGTTAAAAGTTTTACTTATCCCTTGTTACCCCAAAACTCTAGGGTCACGAGGTTGGGTTCTACCTTTAGTGTTATGTGTCCGGTTGCTCCCGCTGCGTGTTGAGTAATAATCCACAGTAAACACTGTTGTTTAGCAACACTCTCTTTCTTCCGTGCTTCGGTTGTTTTGCAACTACTCAGGTGTTTCTTTCTTTGGGTTTTAACCGTGGTCTTGAACCGAAGGTCCCGGATTGTGCTGTGATTCTGGTATGTTGAATTGTGTGGGTTGTTACCCATGTGATCGTTATGCCATTTATGATTCTCGGCACATGAAGCTGACCTTTAACCTAAGTCCTTTATGTGGTCTGTGAGGTAATGTTCAACCATTTACCACACCTCAGCTGACTATGTAACTTTAGCTCTCCCTTAGCCTTGCTTTAGGTTCTGTCTTGGAACCATCGGGTTACGACCAGGATTATCCTAGCGAGTCTCCCAACTATGTTCGTGACTCTGCTGCATCTCTCCTTTTGGGCATGGTTATCACAATTGAGTAATAACCGGTGCATCTTCAACATCTTAGGATTCTCCTGAGCATGTTTCTTACTCTGATCTGCATTCCAACCCTTGTCTGTCAGTTGACAGTAAAGTTTTATCGTGCGTTGGTATGTTTCGATGCAAGTCACTCTCTTGATCCGTCAAGACTTTCCACTTCGTCTTGTTAGGAGAAACAAACTCCAGTACCTTGTCCATTTCTTGGACCAAGTCAAAGTATTGTAATCTTCAGAATGAGGGCCTTGTTTAGCTTTTGTTTTGTTCCACCTTAGAGTGTCACACTCTTTGATATCAGGGTCGTGCTATGTATCATGATCCACTTGATGAAGTGACGCGCCTACAATTCGTTGCTCTCCGTTTTCCAAGTAACTTGTTACTCGAGAATGATAAGGCGTGAGCAGCGTTGCAGCCATCGGATATTCTCAGCAGTTCTTACTGCGCTGAAATCCAAGGACATTCATTGTCCTTCTTAGCCCGATTGGTTAGCCAATCAGTAAGTGGAGTTGACAGTGCTACCAAGTCTGTTGGCTCTGATGCACTTCCTCGGTCAAAGAGCTAGGTTTGTGCCGAAGCTCCCAAGACCACATCGTCTTGCCTGGTAAGGCATGATTCTCTCTCGAACTCAAGACATACCGGTGGATCGTGATATTCTGGAGGTCTTTCCAGAAGTATCGCCAGGTTGTCACCTGACCGTGATGTTGAGCGTATGAGTAAGCTGGTTCTCTGAACAACTCCTTTCTCCAAGAAAATCGTGCTAGATGTCCTGAATTATTCGGTTGAGCTTAAACAACTTGGAGAGTTAAAAGATAAAAGCTCTATCTGAGATAGTTCCTTCTCAATGGGATGTCTAATTTTAAGTGTCGAAGAAAGGTGGTATTTCCTTTGTGGAAATGCTAACCTCCAAATCTTTTGATTTGAATTGGGCTATCGTCAAATCAAACTCAGACCAACCTACCGGAATGTGTTAGTCTGACCAATAATTATACCCCGTTCATGTGACATATGAGTCTACCGTCTTGGAGTATCTGGATAAGTTTGCTGTTGAGCCCCTCAACTACATTCTTATTTTCTCCATGTTGGAGGAGATTCATATTGGATAGTGGGCGTTTGCATTGGAAATTTGTTAGAACTAACTTTGTGTCGTCACAAGGTAGGTGTTCTGAAGTTAGAAGTGACTTTCCCTGGTTCACGTGCAATTGCTGAAAGATGTCGCCGTGGATCTGAGTAAATTGTCTGGTTTCCTCAGAATCATTTCAACTCGATCCTGCATCTGTAGAATATTCTCGGAATGGTACGTTGTTACCTCCATTCCTTCAGAATTTCATCTATGCATCCAAGCCACAATTGAACTGTTCAAGAAAGAGAAGGAGTCCAAGAACTTCAAGGTCTTCTTTGATGTTTCCCAAAAAGGACTCAATTGTTTTCCGTTGCAAGTAATTCAAGTAGGTGCAGATTGTCTTCGGACAGTTGCTAATACGTGAGTTCCACAATCTCGTTCCTCCTTTAAAGCTTGACATTGTAGTTCATCTATTGATGTTTTAGCAACTGTAATTCATTGGTATCTCTTGCCAAAGCTTGCTATTCCCACATGTGAGTCTGAAGTATCTCTACACCTAACCATGTCTGAATCACAATTAGAAACGATGGTTGATGGTCGTCAAGAAGCTTGTCCTTGATGTCTAGAAAATCAAGAAGTGTTCCCAATACTAACGTTCGCCGAGTTTCTAAAGTTCTCTCGGTCGATCTTCCCGACCCTTCTCCTGTGATCCGAAATGCTCCTCCATGAGGAAGGTTCTACTCAAGCTGTTGGGTAAAACTTGTTTCAACCCTCTTCCTTAGAGACTTAAGGCCTTGTGCAAAGTTCATATTCTGAATCCTTGAGAAACAGTTGTCTACCAACTGGAAACTTCTTATCAATCTTCCGTCACCCTCCTGTGTCTCCTAATCGTCAATTCAAGAGTTGATTGAAGTCTCATTCCAAGAGGTTACTAGGAGGTAACCGATCGTCGTATCTTCGAGAAGACCATTCCTTCCAGAGTGGTTTCCTTCTTTCTTATGGTGTAATCGGATGATGACCTCGGAGTGAAGCCGATGAAGATCTTCAGGATGCGCTGAATCAATCTACACTGAGAAGATCGTTGAAGACCGTCGTAAACCTTTCCTTCTTTCCTACTCTAAGAATCTCGGGACGAGATTCCTGTAAGGGGGGTAGAATTGTAACAGCCCGAAATTTGTGAACCTAAAAATGTGATTAAAATTTCCACTTTTTTTGTTCCATTGCATCATGGCATCCATATTAAATTGCTAAAAATAAATTTAACCTTGTGGAGAAACATTAAATGGAGGCAAGGCCCTTCTCAATTTTCAAATCAATTAAAGTATTCAAATTTGCAAAACAAATTTACTTTACATCTTATATTTGTCAAGGAAGTTCCAAGAGTTCAAAATTAATACTTGCACTTGCTTTAAATTTATAAAGTAATGCCAATTTGTAATTAACCAAAAATGTCTTAAACAAACCCTATGAACAAATGTTGTTCCAAACATTTTATTTCAACACACCAATTTTTGTGGAGGCTCTACATGATAAGGGGAGCCTACTCAAATATTATTATAATTTTTGGAATAATTTAAGTGCCCCAAATAAATCCCAAAAAGCTACTGGTTCTAAAGGAAACAGGAAAGGAGGAAAAGACAGGGGTTTTCTGCAATTTTTACTTTCTTCTCTGTAGCGACCGGGCGGCCGAGCCGCACCAGCTCACTGATGGTCCCGAAGAGCAAGGCCTTGATACCTGCAAAAGTAAACGGGATTAGGTTGAGACTCCAAGTGCAGAGTGTATAGTAAGTGGAAGACAGTTTTCCCCACGAGGGGTGACTCGAGGGTTTAATATCGAACTCTCGGGGAATCTGAAGTGGTAGATTTATCTTCTTATCCTTCTTTTGGTTACCTACAAACAAGGTTAGATGTTTTGGTCCTCAACCTCACCTGTGGTTGTCAAGCACAAAGTGTAAGAATGATATCAGGATAGTTATGCAATGCAAACAAGAAATAAATATGCAATGATGGTGGATGCAATGATAAATGATATTTTTGGGGTTTTGAATGATGTATGCAAGATGAAAAGTATTTTTGTATTTTCGGATTTAATGATGGCTGAAAATAGAAAAGTGGTATATGGTGTTGGAAAGGTGTTTCTTATGATAAAAAATGGACTGGGGTTCATGGTTTCACAAATGCACTCTCTCTTTATAAAGTGGTAGACAATGGAACACACACAGTTAACATATGAGATTGCAACACAGGGTTTGATAACAAGTTACTTAAATATATGGGCATCACGTCCTAACATAGAGATCTTTTGGTTATTAACCTCTCTTATACTCCACCAAGATGCGAACTAAATCATAACACCTCAGTAATTAAGATAACTCAGAGTATAACATTAAGTATCATGACATGAAGTGAAAATAAGAACATGCTAGATCTAGTCATGGAGTAGTGGCAATGGTCACGCCCACATCCCCGGTAGCATGGTATTTTAGTTTATCCCTAGTGAGGCAACAAAGTAAGGTAAAGATACCAAAGTGGATCGCAGAACTTTCTCTCACGTTCACTGCACTAGCCACCCCCCGTTACTCCAACTAATGCACACGTTCCCCCACACACGCTCTCATAAACATACTTGATCAAAACAAGTAGACAAGAACGGGGTACATAATATGCATCTATACTCATAACTGAAACAAACATTGCAATCTCAAACATATATTAACTCATAAAGATCCACCACAAAGGTATTACAACGGTGACCGTAATCATGTTCAACAGCTCATACGGTGCTAATTAGTGAAGCTCAAGAGAGGAGAGATACATAAGTTACTTCCACAAACCCATAGTCCAGAGGTGGACTACTCCCTCTTCATCATGGAGACGGTGGAGAAGTCGATGGAGAAGATGGAGACCACGCCGGCAGCGCCCCGCCGGAGTTTTCCCCCTCCAATCTACAGCTCCTGATCTCCGTTTCGGTGTTTCTGTGTTTGTGCGGCGCTCCTTTCAGAGAACGTCGGGGGACCTTTTTTATAGGCGTTTTTAGGTCAAGACGATGTCGGTGGAGAAAAGATCGAAGGCAACGGAGCCACGAGGCCCAAATGGGTGGGTCCCACGCAACTACAGTACCAGGCCGCGTGGGCCCCCCTCGTTTGGCCCTCGAGCCTCCGTTTGCTCGCTTCCTTCGCCCACAGGTCTTCTTCCTTCCAAATATTGACGCCCATAAATTTCCAGGTGATTTCGTTGACGTTTGGGTCCCTGAAACATTAAAATAAGAAAACGGGGTTTTCTGCCTGTGCAGGGTTAATTCCATAAAAATAGGAAATAAATGATATATTTCCAAAATCATTATAAAACATTGATATAACCCTTATATGATGCAAATATGATTGGAATATAAGCAATTAAAGTGCAAAGTTCATGTATGCATTTTACATGCATCAACATCCCCAAGCTTAATCCATGCTCGTCCTCGAGTATGAAGATGATAAAACTAACATAAGATGATTACCATTGCTACATATAGTCAAATGATTCATTCTTCAAAGGAGTAGCAATATGCAAATAGTTTATGAAGTGATATCAAGTATTCAAGACAAGGATGTTCATTGATAGTTCACAAAGTGTAACATAGTAGCAAGTAATATGGAACACATGTATGCATAATGATAAGTAGAACATCCTACAATGGTCATAGAGTGTAGATGAAAATCTGAATATGATAGGTGTACACTTTGGAAAGATGTATATGTGAGTAGAGGTAAAGCATGCATAAGTTTCATCCAACTTCCAAACTCTTCTACTTAAGTTAATGATTGCAATAAGGTATTCATTGGTGTCAAGCTCTCATTGCCCCTATCATAGCATCTTGAATGATTAAGGTTAAAGTGAAAGCAAATATGAGTAGTGTGCTTGATAAAGAATGGGTTGAATGTCTCATGCCCCTTGAATACAAGTACTTACACCATGTGTTACTCAACTTGGGAAACAAAGCAAGTTCAATTAAATATCATTGTAAGCATAATAATATCATCAAGAGCGTCAACTGGGGTACCTCTTGTCCCAGGATATGGAACAAGCCCATATCAAAATGACAAGACAAACAAACAAAATGAACAATCTCAACACCCTTTTTATTTACCATTTGGAATAGTTTTTTATTGCAAGGTGTATCACAGAAGGTTCACCATAGTATGTAAGTAAATTTCCACCATGAATGATGCATGGCTTAGATTAGCGGCCCAGGCGTCTCTCTAACCATTTACACAAACTCATTTAAACTCACTCTATTTCCACATTTATTTCAACATGATAAACATCCATAGACAAAAGCACATATGGGCTAACTTCCAACCCAAAACATTCATCAAGCCACAAACATCATAATCTTAATCACAATGGGTCAAGTTTTATTATGCAAATAAAAGAACATTGTGCATCAAGTTCGTGAGAGCTATATAACCAAAAAAATTCCATTGCAATCAATAACATAAACATTTTCATTCAGAGGTAAGATAACACAAACAACATGTTAAACATACTCGGAATAGCATAAAGCCAATAGGTAGATATGGTGGACTCACTGGAATAACTTTGGTTGAAGGTGTTGGAAACAAGTTTTTGCTTGTTGGAGTTTTTGGGCTAGCAAAAGGGAGAAAGTTGACCATCTAGATGCATGCATGAGTGTCCATAGAACTAACTAATCCATGTTAAACCAAGTAAATAACAATCAGCACCAAAACATGAATAAGTGATAGCTCTACAAAAAGAATTTGCAAACTATTACTCATAAACAAGCTCATGAATCATGCAACTATATGTATCATTAAAAATCAAGTCAAACATCCCTTTTCCCAATCTTATAAAAGCATCCAACATATTTCAACCCATATTTCCAGTAGCTCTCTCATATATAATTGATAGTGTGGTGGTCTCTCAAGACTCAAACAAAAACAAAAAACGACGCTCCAAGTTTATGCGATAAAGTGTTTCGATCGAAAAACAGAAGTTGGACGTGTGCAAACCGAGAGTGTGTAGGTCCAGCGGGGTTGTCTTCACATCCCCAAGCTTATGGTCTTCACCATCCTTGGATAGCTCTTGGTGCATCTCCTCCAATCCCTGTGAAAAAACTTCAAAACACCGTTTCTCCCATCTCTTTTCTGTGGGGTGCATTAATAGTGATAAACAAATAGGTTCCTTGCTGCATATAATCCTTGAACAAAAATTCATATGAATGTCCAGAAAGTATATAATGTTGTATGCCTACTCATAAACTCAATTGGATCAAAAAGATTCAACTTAAAAGCTCAAAGCATGCATCAAACAAAATGGGACAGAATCTGTCCAGAAAAACAGCAGCAGCAAAACGTATTTTTCTACCCTACCAAACTTTCTCGAAAAATTCCGAAAAAATTCATGCATACAGAGGATGAAAAGTTGCAACTACAGTTCAAATATGAGCTCATTCGGAGTTACAGAATAAGAATTAAAAATCATACCGTGCACTGACTTGTGCAGGAATAAAATCTCCGAACGCTATAAGCAACTTTTTCAAACCAAAAAGGGTAAAACTTGGCACTTTATTAAAACTCCAGAACCTAAACTATAAAAAAAGTCTCTTGTTACAGCAAGAGGACACAAAGAAAATCACACATAAAAATAACCGGGTTGCCTCCCGCAAAGCGCTTTCTTTATAGCCATATAGCTAGGCTTCTTACTTGTTGTTTTATTGTGGACGAAGCTCATGAGGGAGCTTGAACTTTGGTGGTTCCCTCTTCCTTGGAAAGTGTTCCATGCACTTCTTGTGTGGAAACTGAAACTTTACATTCCCTTCCTTTGAATCAATGATAGCACCTGTGGTACGAAGAAAAGGTCTTCCAAGAATAATAGGACTAGAGGTTTTATCCCCATGTCCATGATTAGAAAATCCACAGGCACAAAAGTCATATGTAACTCTACCATAACATCACTTACTTTTCCCAAAGCATGTTTAATAGAGTCATCAGCAAGTGCTAGTTCAATAGAGCATTTTTCAAGATTTTTCAATTCAAGCACTTCATATAGTTCTTTAGATAAAACAGAGACACTAGATCCTAGATCAAGTATGGCATGGTGTGTCTCTTTTCCAATAGTTACTAGTACCTTAGGTATCCACATATCCCCAAGCTTAGGTGGTATCATAGCCTCTTGGTTGTACCTAGCAATCTTTTCTTTCAAGACATGATTAGCAATATAAGAACCAAAACCTGCTTGGTTAGTGTTGATGGAAGGATCACTTGCAAATTTTTGTAAGATAGATATTAATTCATGCAAGCTACAATTTTCTAAGTCAAGCAAAGGATCCTTGACTTCATTAAGCATTTTAACTTCCTCAACTTTCTTTTCCTTTTTAACCCAAACTTGTTGCTTACAGGAACTTCTCTCGCATGTTTAAGAGATGAATCTTTCTTAATGAATCACTAACTCGAACCAATTTTTCCTCAATATTGTTCAGGTAAACATCTTTTTCCAGAAATTCTTTCTCACAATTCTCAACTTATGCATGACATTAACCAATTCATTGTTTATCTTTGGAATAATGTTTTCAGAATAAGAAACTAGTTGCTCAAAATCTTCCTTACTAGGTAGCTTTTCTAACTTAGTTTCAAATTTATCCTTTGATGAAGCAAGTGCTATTGTGGTGTCTTCCAACTTTTTCTTGCTACCCACAAAGCTACCAAAAATCCTTCTAAGTGTCATGGCTGCACAAGGTGGTGTTGACAAGACAAAACTTCCACCTGTAGCCCCATCTAAAGCATTTTGATACCAAGGATCTATTCCATAATAGAAATAAAGATTTAGCTTTTCATCTTCACAAGGTGTAGGATCTTCATAATGCATCCTATTAATTCTTACCCAAGCATCTTTTAATGTTTCTCCATGATATTGTTTAAAACTAGAAACAGAATTCCCTAGAGAACTCCCTCCTTGTTTGTTTCCAAGCACCATGATAGCAAGTTTTTTTTTGGTATTTTTAATTTTTTATGCAAAACTGAAATAAATATGATATGATATGCAATGACACTAACAAAACAAATAAATTGCTTTGTAAGTAAAGATGGATAAGATGGTGCTCACGTAGGTGCAACCTCCCCAAGCTTAGGTGTTAGCACAAGTTGGTGACGTTGACTTTGTTGTGAGATGAATGCGATGATGCACACCCTTGGATAAATCTCTCAGCTACGATTCCCCGGCAACGGCGCCAGAAAACGTCTTGATGGTCCCGAAGAGCAAGGCTTGATACCTGCAAAATAAACGGGATTAGGTTGAGACTCCAAGTGCAGAGTGTATAGTAAGTGGAAGACAGTTTTCCCCACGAGGGGTGACTCGAGGGTTTAATATCGAACTCTCGGGGAATCTGAAGTGGTAGATTTATCTTCTTATCCTTCTTTTGGTTACCTACAAAACAAGGTTAGATGTTTTGGTCCTCAACCTCACCTGTGGTTGTCAAGCACAAGGTGTAAGAATGATATCAGGATAGTTATGCAATGCAAACAAGAAATAAATATGCAATGATGGTGGATGCAATGATAAATGATATTTTTGGGTTTTTGAATGATGTATGCAAGATGAAAAGTATTTTTGTATTTTCGGATTTAATGATGGCTGAAAATAGAAAAGTGGTATATGGTGTTGGAAAGGTGTTTCTTATGATTAAAAATGGACTGGGGTTCATGGTTTCACAAATGCACTCTCTCTTTATAAAGTGGTAGACAATGGAACACACACAGTTAACATATGAGATTGCAACACAGGGTTTGATAACAAGTTACTTAATATATGGGCATCACGTCCTAACATAGAGATCTTTTGGTTATTAACCTCTCTTATACTCCACCAAGATGCGAACTAAATCATAACACCTCAGTAATTAAGATAACTCAGAGTATAGCATTAAGTATCATGACATGAAGTGAAAATAAGAACATGCTAGATCTAGTCATGGAGTAGTGGCAATGGTCACGCCCACATCCCCGGTAGCATGGTATTTTAGTTTATCCCTAGTGAGGCAACAAAGTAAGGTAAAGATACCAAAGTGGATCGCAGAACTTTCTCTCACGTTCACTGCACTAGCCACCCCCCGTTACTCCAACTAATGCACACGTTCCCCCACACACGCTCTCATAAACATGCTTGATCAAAACAAGTAGACAAGAACGGGGTACATAATATGCATCTATACTCATAACTGAAACAAACATTGCAATCTCAAACATATATTAACTCATAAAGATCCACCACAAAGGTATTACAACGGTGACCGTAATCATGTTCAGCAGCTCATACGGTGCTAATTAGTGAAGCTCAAGAGAGGAGAGATACATAAGTTACTTCCACAAACCCATAGTCCAGAGGTGGACTACTCCCTCTTCATCATGGAGACGGTGGAGAAGTCGATGGAGAAGATGGAGACCACGCCGGCAGCGCCCCGCCGGAGTTTTCCCCCTCCAATCTGCAGCTCCTGATCTCCGTTTCGGTGTTTCTGTGTTTGTGCGGCGCTCCTTCCAGAGAACGTCGGGGGACCTTTTTTATAGGCGTTTTTAGGTCAAGACGATGTCGGTGGAGAAAAGATCGAAGGCAACGGAGCCACGAGGCCCAAATGGGTGGGTCCCACGCGGCTACAGTACCAGGCCGCGTGGGCCCCCCTCGTTTGGCCCTCGAGCCTCCGTTTGCTCGCTTCCTTCGCCCACGGTCTTCTTCCTTCCAAATATTGACGCCCGTAAATTTCCAGGTGATTTCGTTGACGTTTGGGTCCCTGAAACATTAAAAATAAGAAAACGGGGTTTTCTGCCTGTGCAGGGTTAATTCCATAAAAATAGGAAATAAATGAATATTCCCAAAAATCATTATAAAACATTGATATAACCCTTATATGATGCAAATATGATGATAATATAAGCAATCAAAGTGCAAAGTTCATGTATGCATTTTACATGCATCACTCGCTCGACGCCGACGACGCTCAGCCGCGCGATGCCGCCTCCTCCCTGTTGTCGACCATCCCCGCGTCGAAGCTGGATACAAGAAGGTGCCCGAGGAACCGAAACCCTAGCCCCTGCCCACCAGCTCTCTCTCTCCCTCGTTTTCTCCCCTACCATGGCCGACGCCCTAGGTACGGCCGCCGCTCGCCGCCGTTGATTGAGAGCTCCCCGAGCAGATCGAAGTGGGGCATCGTCTTTGCCTCGACTTCCTCTCCCTCTCCGCCCACGGAATCGCCCGGTAGCGCAGCAAATCGACGCCGCCATCGCCGTCTTCCCCGCGGCTGTCCGAGCACCGCCGAGCTTCACGCCGCCGCTGTGGTCCACCTCCGGCCAAGACGTCGCTTCGCACGCAACGAGGGTGAGCTTGCGGTCCCGTTGGACATCTGCTTCCTCCCCCCCGTGCTCTGTAGTAGCCGCGCCGTTGTTAACCGCGGGTGACCGCGCCGCCACTCGTCGCCGGAGCACTTGCCGGCGACCATTTGGTCATTCCCGCCGCCACTAGGGCCTGCACGACTTCCCGCGGTGGATGCGTCCCCTCTCTGGCTCACGCGCGCTCCTGGACGTCGGCGCCATCCTCGCCATCGTCGGTGATCACCGCCGCGCTCGCGCCACGGTCGTGGCCTCGCCACGGTCAACCCAGGCCGTGGGCCTCTGCGTGCTTGCGTGGCTGCCAGCATGGCCACAGGCCCACTGGTCAGCGGCTGTGGCTAGGCAGCCCCTCGGTGGAAAACGTTTCGGTTGGAAATTTCTGAGAAATAAAAGAAAAGGCAAAAATTCAAATAAACTTGTAAATTCCATATCTTTTTGAATACTTATCAAAAAATTGCAAATAAGATATCAAAATGTTCAGAGAAATAAATGGAGTCTATTGGTATAACTCACACATCCAACTAAATTAATTTAGTTGCTGTTCTATTAAATTAACTAAAATGGCAGAAAATAAATTGCCTTTGGAAAATTCATAACTTTAATAATATTGCTCCAAAAAATAAGTTTAAACTACCAAAATGTTCAGCAACTAATATACTCCATGTTTCACCTTATTTCCCATCTTGGATAATTAGTTTTAGTGTTGTTTAAAATGAGTTGCTAAAATGGCAGATTTAATTGGAATATTAAAAATGCAATAGCTTTTTATTGGATAATCAGAAAAATGTGTTTAATATGTCAAAATGCTCATAAATTTATGAGCTAACCAGTAACATCAAACTCATGCATGTTTGCATCATATTTCAGTACTGTACTTTTTCAAAAATGGCTATTTCCATTAAGTTTAAATATGGGGTTTATTCCAAATAATGCAATAAATATAATGGGGACCCCATTTAACTTGTTGGTCATGTTCAATGCTTTTATGGTGCATTTAAAATGTCATATCATCATGTGCTTGTGCATTGCACTTGTTTTATATGGTGTGGTATTTGATTGTGCTTTCCGGTGTTCTTATACATCGATAGATCAAGCAGTCGGGGTTTCTCCACAATACCCTGACGACCCGTATTACCAGCCCGTTGATCAAGGCAAGCGTAATCCCCCCTCTGAGCATGTCTCCTCCTATGTTTTCCACAAATATTTTCTCCACTATAATATTGCATGCGTTTCCAAATGTCAATTTGGTTGGATTAGAGTATCCTATTAGTTGCATTATTCTCCCGATGCCATTACCTGTTTCCCTCCTAATATCCATAGGATTGCTTTGTTGGCCTGAGTTACTTAACTATGTTATGTATATGCTTAGCCATGCTTAGTTAAATGCTTATTTGTCTGATGGATATTTCATGGTTGGAACTGTTGATGGAATGTCCGGATGATGGTGGAGAAATGTGGATACCGATAAATAAACATGCTTAAAGGTGGGGATGAGAGGCCACATGGAATGTGGTGGGTTGTCTCATTCTCGCCGCCTAAGTGCGAGTTCTCCCTTCGAGCCAAGACTGAGCGTGCTTCCATTGGTGGGGTATATGGAGCCCACGTCGACCGACTAACTTGTGAAGGGCTAGCCGAGGGTCCTCTAGTTTGAGCTTCCATTTGCGCGTGCGTGAAGATGGTGGCCAGGACTGGGATGAGGATGGTGGTGTTTAGGAAAATGAGTGGCCGCGGGGCAGGGTGTTGGAGGCACTGAACCTGTCCTACCGCCACTGATGATCCTGGGTTAGTCTCGAGCAAGGTAAAGGTTGTAACCGTTCCCACTCAGCCGGCTTTCCCAGAAGAGAGCTAATGTCAGGCAATGAGCCGGGCGGTACCGGTGGTTAAAAACAGTACACCCCTGCAGGGTAAATCTTTTCGAAAAGCCGTGTCCACGGTTAAGGATGACTTGGTGCCGGATTCAGAGACCATAGAAAACTTGAACGGAATGATTAAAAACTGAGTACTAAAGGTACTACCAAGAATGCAAGGTTGACTTCCTCGAGGGTGATTCGGGGAGGTGCCTTTGTAGAACAGGTACAGTGATGATGGTGGTTGATGATGAGAAAGGTGATCAAAGAAAAGAGTTGCTTCTTACCTCTTTTAAAATACTTTGATTAGTCGATGCCATGGAGTTATGTTTTCATAAATAAAATCAGCTTTATGCAAAACAGCCATAAAACTTTGAAAGCCTCATCGAGCTAAAGCTCTATATTTAATCTTGCGAGTTCGTCGAACTCAACGTCGTTTGCTTTGTTTCAGAGGAGGACTTCATCGACCTTGAAGGTGGGTTCTTTGTGGACGTCGACGAGTAGTCTGGGGTTCCCAGGTGGCAGCTTGGGACATCTCGGAACAGCTGGCGCTTGGATGCTTATCTGTAGGCCTCTTAGGCCATAATTTGGATATTGTTGTTTAGAACAACTTAATTCGCTTCCGCATGATTGTACTGTTGGGTCTGTGACCTCTGGTTGTAATGTTTGCTATCTTTCTCTATTATAAGAGTTGAACTATAATGCTTTGAGTCGTAGAGTCTGTGATGTGCCAGTTGTTCCACAAGTCTTGATCTCTCTATTATGCATTGATAGTTGTGCCTGCGTTAAGGCATCAATCGGGGTGTTGCGTTGCCGATGATCAATTCCGAGCAACGCCTGCCAAAGGTTTTGGCCGGGGATTGGTAAACCCGTAACCTCCGGTTGTATCGCTTAACCGGTGACACACAGCATCACTGTATAGTTCCGGGGTCGGGGCGCCACACTAGTATCGCTGAATTCATATGAAATGTTTATGCTACTCAAGTGATTTTATCTAGTTTCCGGAGTCATTGTGACAGCACGGTATCAAGGTGACAGTGTGGGTACTTGTGTGTGACTCTATAAATAATTTAGATATTATCATGGCTTATTCTTTGTGGAATTGTGGTGTTTGTTTACTCAGACTTTGAGGTGTGCTTTTGTAGCCCTACGCATAGTACTCTTGTTTCACCAAGAAGGAAAATAATCCCGAGTAGCACTTACTTGCGTTCAGTTGTGCCAAAATGTTAAGAGATACCACTAGTGAAAGTATGATCCCTAGGCCTTGTTTCTAAACATTGAAACACCGTTTACAACAAGTTCTGCTACATGTTTGCTTGCTGCCATTTTTATTTCAGATTGCAATTACTACTTATAATCATCCATATTACTTGTATTTCACTATCTCTTCGCCGAACTAGTGCACCTATACATCTGACAAGTGTATTAGGTGTGTTGGGTGATACGTCCAAAACGTATCTACTTTTCCGAACACTTTTGCTATTGTTTTTCCTCTAATTTGTGTGATTTGAATGCAACTAACACGGACTAACGCTGTTTTCAGCAGAATTGCCTTGGTGTCTCGTTTTTGTGCAGAAAGTCAAAGTTTCAGGAAAATTCCAGAAATTCTATTTTTCCAGAAGACCCACGGAGCCAGAAGACGAAGCGAGAGGGTGCACAGGGGCACCACACGCACCCAGGGCGCGGTTGGCCCTTGGCCACCTGTGTGGCCCCCGACGCTCCCCTTTGGACTACTTAAAGCCTCTGACCTAAAAACTTCGGGGGATCGACGCTTTTTCCAGAAACCTTCCAGAGCTCCGCCGCCATCGAAAACCCTATTTCGGGGATCAGAAACTCCGTTCTGGCACCCTGCCGGGACGGGGAATTGGAGGAGATCATCGCCATCATCATCACCGCCACCTCTCCATCGACCATCCATGACTCCCCCATCCATGTGTGAGTAATTCCCCGCTGTAGGCTGAGGGGATGGTAGGGATTGGATGAGATCATTCATGTAATAGTTGTGAGATTTGTTAGGGCATGGTGCCTAGTATCCATCGGTAGTGCTTATGTCATTGTTGCAACTTATTATGCTTAATGCTTGTCACTTAGGGCCCGAGTGCCATGATCTCAGATCTGAACATGTTATTGAATCATGAGATAATTATTGTTTTGGATCATATCTATAAGTTGTATACACACGTCACTGTCCGGAACCCGAGGCCCCAAAGTGACAGAAATTGGGATAACCGGAGGGGATGGTTGCGACGTGAGGATCACATGTGTTCACGGAGTGTTAATGCTTTGCTCCGGTGCTTTATTAAAAGGAGCACCTTAATTACCAGTAGTTTCCCTTGAGGCCCCGCTGCAAACGGGCTGGTAGGACAAAAGATGTTGTGCAAGTTTCTCATTGCGAGCACGTACGACTAAATACGGAACACATGCCTATGATTGATTATTACTTGGATACCTTATTATTATTTATCTGCAATTGCCCTATGTATGACTATTTCATGAATTATCTTATCCATGCAACGCCCGTTCATCCATCCCTATGCCTACAGTATTTTAATCCTGCTGTCTACTGCAATTATTACTGCTGTCTTTATTTTACTGCTGCTATTATTTCACTACTGCTACTGTCATAAAACTGTTGCTACTGATAAACTGTGTCGAGCAAGTCTACTTCCAGGTGCAGCTGAACTGACAAATCATCTGTCAAGGCTTATAAATATTCTTTGGCTCCCCTTGTGTCGAATCAATAAATTTGGGTTTTACTTCCCTCGAAGACTGTTGCGATCCCCTATACTTGTGGGTCATCAAGACTATTTTCTGGCGCCGTTGCCGGGGAGCATAGCTCTATTTATAAGCTCACCAGGGAGTCATACTGCTCGCTGCAATTCATTCATCATGGGTAAACCTCGTGATGATAAGGTTCGCATATTGCCATCCACTACAAGGAGAGGTACAACTCTGAACACTTCTGCTGCTCTTGATTCACCGTCTGTTATAAGTCAACTTGTCACACCACCACATGCACATGCTTCACGTGCTGCTACTTCTGCTGAATCTGAGAATGTTTCTGATGAATTTGATGATGCTTCTACTGTGCTTGATGAAAGAGGTTCACTAGGTCCTTTTCTAGATGCTACAATTGCTAAATCTAAACAACTTGAAAATACTGAAACACCTAATGAAACTCCTGTTACACCTGCTTATTCACCTGAAACGAGAGAAACTACTAGTGATGATCTTGAGGAAACTTATGTTGAACTTGATGATGACTTTATTGATGAATGCATGAATTGTGATACCTCTAAAGATGTTAATGCTATTAAAAATCTTCTTCAAAGACGTGCTGTCAACTATAAACTTTCTCCTGATGCTAAATTCGCTACATCTCCCATAAATATAAAAGATAAAGATTATGATTTCTCTGTGGACTTGTCTTTTATAACTATTGCTGAGAAAGAACCTTTTCGAGGAACTGAAAATGAAAGTGCTGTAGAACATATGAACACTCTCTCTACTCTGAGTAGTTTGTTTTCTGATGATATTAAGAAACGCAGTTACTTTGTTACTAAAATTTTCCCTTTCTCATTGAAAGATGAAGCTAAAACTTGGTTTAATGATTTATCTCCTGGATCTATTGAGAGCCCGATGGGTTTAGTCAATGCTTTCTTTCAGAAATATTTTCCTGCTAGTGCTCAACATGCTGCTTTACAGAAAATCTTTAACTTTAAGCAAAATGAGGGAGAGAAAATGCCTGAATCTTGGGCAAGGTTTTGTTCTTTACTTAGAGCTCGGCCTGGACATCAACTAGCTAAAAATGAACTTCTTGATATATTTTATAATGGACTAACTGTTGAATCTAGGACATACCTGGATAGTTGTGCTGGTTGTGTTTTCAGGAAAAGAACTCCAGATGAAGCCGAGGAATTATTGGCTAAGATAAGCCAAAATCATGATGATTGGACCCTGCCTGAACCAACTCCGGTACCTACGCCGAGGAAAAGAGGAGTAATTGAATTGAATGATGAAGAAATGAGAGAAGCCAAGAAATCTCTTAAGGAGAAAGGTATTAAATCTGAAGATGTGAAAAATCTTCCACCTATAGAAGAATTGTGTAAGCCAATTCCTCACTCATCTACAGTTGAGGTACACTCTCTCCAACGCTTTGATGATAGAGATATCCCTTATTCTAAACCTCCTGATCAATGCTTAGATGAGTTTGATAATTTCATTGTTAAGCAAAACAATTTCAATGGAGAATAGAAAATAGCTTCATAAAGAATTCTCATGTCATTAATCATTTGCATGATGTTTTGGAAAGAACTTCTAATGATGTTAAAATACTCATTAAACATTTTCGTATGGTTCAAACTCAAATTGAGCAATTGACTAAAGTGCAAAAAGATTTGCTAGTAATGCTTCTAGAGAAAATGATAAACATGCTTTTGGTATAGCAACTAGAGGTGGTGCTTCCACTCAGGATCCTTTGTATCCTGAGGGACATCCTAAAAGAATTGAGCAAGATTCTCAACTAGTTAATGAAACTACTACTCCTTCTAAGAAAAAGAAGAAGAAGAAACATAAACATGTTGAGGAATCTCCTGAACCTATTAAAGACAATGAGCATGTTAATAATCCAAATAGTATATCTATCTCTGATGCTGAAACTGAGAGTGGTAATGAACATGCTAATGATAAAGATAAGAATGATGCTTCTGATAAAGAGGAAAGTGAAGAGGAACCTGAAAAGCATTCTAAAAACAAAAAGTACACTAAAGAAGATTTTCTTGCTAAGAAACATGGTAATGAAAGAGAACCTTGGGTGCAAAAACAAATGCCTTTTCCTACTAAGAAACTCAAATCTAAGGAAGAAGAACATTATAACAAATTTTGTGAATGGATGAAACCTTTGTTTTTGCAAATTCCTTTGACTGATGCTATTAAGTTACCTCCCTATTCAAAGTACATGAAAGATATTGTCTCTAACAAGAGAAAGATTCCTAATGAAGAGATTTCTACCATGCTTGCTAATTATTCTTTCAATGGTAAGGTTCCAAAGAAGCTTGGAGATCCAGGTATACCAACTATTCCTTGCTCAATCAAAAATAACTATGTTAGAACTGCCTTATGTGATTTAGGTGCAGGGGTGAGTGTTATGCCTTTTTCTCTTTACAAGAGACTTTACTTGGAAAAATTGATACCAACTGATATATCTTTGCAAATGGCTGATAAATCTACTGCTGTTCCTGTTGGTATATGTGAAGATGTTCCTGTTCAAGTGGCTAATAATTGCTTGATATTAACTGATTTTGTTGTGCTTGAAATGCCTGAAGATGATAATATGTCTATTATTCTTGGAAGACCTTTTCTTAACACTGCAGGGGCTGTTATTGATTGCAACAAAGGAAAAGTGACTTTCCATGTTAATGACAAAGAGCATACTGTTTATTTTCCCAAGAAGCTGGACAAATATTTGGAGTTAATACAATTACCAATATTAAAAGTATCAAAGTGGGAAGTATTGATTGCCCTATATATGAACCTCATGAAGAACTTCAATATTTATGATTGGATCTATAGCTATACCATTTAAGGTAACATGATTGTTCAATGTGGTTTAATTCTTTTATGTCATATAAAATGTATTTGGTGGCAAGACTTGATCAACCTTGTTAACAAATATGTTTTACATGCATAAAATTGCTAAACAACATTTTTTTCTCACTTTGTTTTTACCTACTGTTTTGCTACTGTAATTTGCAAAGTTAAGTAATGCTTGGTCTTTACATAAATTCATTTTGTCTAGTTTTCATTGTTTAAAGTACCCAGAAAATGTCAGAAATAAAAGTTTTCAAAAAAATTCTGAAAAAATTCTACAAGTCCTAGTTTTTAAAGAGGAACGTGGGAGTACCAGAGGATGACCAGGGGGACCCACCAGGCCACCACACGCCCCCGGCGCGGTGGAGGGCAGGCCGCGCCCTGCCCTGGTGTGGGGTCCACCTGGCCCTCCACTCACTCATCTCTCTCCCACTCCTTTCTCTCTCCCGACCAACACACCACCATTGCTCAAACTCGTGTTCTTGCTGCTCTTGCTCGAGATTTTTCGATCTACTTGCTCAGCCCATCTTTGCTGCTGAAATTTGGATCAATTGCTCTCCGGTATGTGACTCCTCCGATTATCCAAATAGAATTTTGTTTAGTTGCTTATATCTTTGGCATTTTGGTACTGTAGGTGACATGTTATTAGAGCTTGCATGCTTGTTCTTGTTTAGATTAATTAGTTTTGATGCATGTTTAGTCCTCTAGCAAGTCTCCCTAGTGTTTCCCTTGTTAATCACTCCAAAATCATTTTTTATGAGGTTTGTTTAAAATTTCAGAAAAGGAAGATGGATGGAAACCAACTTAATTATGAAGAATTGGAAGTATCAGAGGTCATGGGAGTCAACCGTGAAGACTCTGTGTTTCCCTCTATTTAGCCATGCATGGTGTAGGACCACATCATTTTGATATTCAGCTTCCCATTGAAAGACTTGATCTTAACTCTATGATTAGCCACCAATTTGTTTCCCGCTGGTCCACCATTGATAATCTATCCTATGAATTGGTTTTTGTTAAGAAGACCAGGTGGAGAACTAAAATCTATGAACGCATAGTCTGTTTGCCTGCGCCTCTTTTGTTTAACCTTGATGTCAGGCAAGGATGGTCATTCTCGGAGGGAGACCTTGATGCATACATGGAGGAGCATGGCCTTCATGCGAATAGTGAGGGAAGAGGTCCTGAGGAGTACTTCATTCAGCCCTTCGACACTACGAGCTCTTCATACCAGTATCCTGATTATGGAGCTTCAGGCCCTTCTTCTTCACAGGATCCTGATTATGATCACGCTAGGTATGATCCGCCTGGATGGATGATACGTCCAAAACGTATCTATAATTTTTGATTGTTTCATGCCATTTTTATGCTTTTAGCACTTGTTTTATATTAAGTTTATTATTTATTTGAACTAACCTACTAATAGTTGCAAAAGTGCACAATGTTCTTGTTTTACTCTTTGATGTGTAGAAATTATCAAGAATACAAGAGGAAACCTTGTTGGAGTCGAATTGGGACTTTCCTGAAATCCGTCTGAGAACTTTTTACGAAGATTGCCAGTTTGACCCTCGAAGATGACGTTATATTGAGACATGGCTGTTACGAAAGTTGTCACAATTTTCCATACGAAGATTTTAAGCCCGAGATCAGCCCAATCGGAGTTCGGACGCGGCCTGGAGGCCCGTTTTGGTGGAACCCTAAAAGGGGTGACGGAAATCCGAGAAGATATATAAAGGGAGGAAACCTAACTCGTGGAGGACTCCTCCACCCACGAATTTCCAGCCACCAAAGCCACGTTTTTGCCTCCCCCATGGATCCCATCTCCATGGGGGAGGGCTCCCTTGAAGCCATGAAGGAAGAGGGCTAAGGGGCGGTGCTCCCTCATGGAACCGGCGGCGCAGGAGGAGCCCCTGCGCCACCGCCGGTGCCGGCGCCGCCCTGCGCCTCTCGCTGCCCTCTCCGCCGTCTTCACCGCCATCTCCATCACCATCTCCTCCTTGTATTCAGTGGTTCATCCTCCCACAAACCTCTGTACCGTCCTATGTAAACATGGTGTTTGATGCTATAATATTTATCCTATGATCTATGACATGTTTATGTAGTATATTTGTCTTTTGATTGCTTTGCTGAATGTCTATGGTTCATTAGAGTTGTATGTTGATATGGTACTGTCCTTTGGTGTCCATTATACTTGTGCGCGCATGGATCAACACCATAGGGTTAGTAGTATGTGCAAAGAAAAGGGGGTAGTCCTGCCGGAGTGACAGAAACCTGAGGGCTCAAACCGGTTAGTTGCATGTATGGGAGTAAGAGGACCATAAACTTAAGGCTATGGTTGGGGAAACCTTAATGCATTGTTAGTATTTACGGATGTTTGCTAACAATCCAATCATATAGTACTTGTAAATCCCAAGTAGTGGAGTGCATGTATATTTAGCCTCTCCCACATTGAAAACTGCATCAAAGACAATGAACTAGATGTCTTCACTAATTAATCTTGGACAAAGCCACCACAATTACCACCACTTTTCCACACTCATGGTACTGTTAGTATATGGTTACTTAGTGTACTTTATTGCTGCAGCACTAACTTTTACTTTCTTGTATTTATTATCCTGCAAAACTATCTCTCATACCCGTATTGCTAGCGTAGTTTTATTTCCTAGATAATACAAACGTTTAGTGTGCGTAGAGTTGTATCAGTGGTTGATAGAACTTGAGAGAATACTTATCCTACCTTTAGCTCCTCGTTGGGTTCGACACTCTTACTTATCGAAAAGGCTACACGCGATCCCCTATACTTGTGGGTTATCAGGACCTTTTCTGGCGCCGTTGCCGGGGAGCCATAGCGTAGGTTAATGTTCTTGTGTGCACTTGTTTGCTTTATCTCTAAGTAGTTTTTATTTTCAGTATCAAGTTGTTCTTTATCTTACTATGGATAGGGAATGCGAATTACAAAAAAAAATTAGGTGTAGTTGTTATCTAAAAATGTTTTCAAAAAGAAAAGTGATTGGAAAGGTGAGTAATGGTTAAATGGGGGTCGACCTTGAACACTTGTGTTCATGCCTATGAAACCAAAACAAATCTTTTCATGGAAGATTTTCATTAAAAACATGTAAATATTGTAAATATTGTGTATATACCTCTGTACATAAAAATAAAATGCTAATTATAGTCTCAAGTTAATTGAAAGTTGATAGTTTTGCTTTGCTGTCCAGAAACAGATTTTCTGTGCTCCACCGTATAAAATGTTTAAAATCACCAGAACGTGATCTTGATCTGAAATTTCTTGAGTGCAAAGTGATGCTTATTAGCTTTCTTTCATTAGACTAACTTTTTCTGATTTAAGGTACGTAGATAGGTCGAAAAAATCCATCCAGCAGCTATTTGTTTTTTTTCCATCCAGGAGCTAGCTTAGCTGGCACGTTGACCTATTCCTGCCTGTCGTAAAACCAAGCGTTATTTTCACTTGGTGTGGCAGCATGAGTAATTTCTTTGAAGTTTAGGGGCAATTCCAATGACGTATCACAAGAAGGCATCCTTCTTTTATTATTAACTAGCTATAAATGTCCGTCGTTGCTACGGACAAATAGATGTGTTCAATAACAAAATCATACAACCTAAATCCAAATTTATTACTCCCTCCGTTCGGAAATAGATGTCTTAGCTATCTCAAAATTTGGATGTATGTACACACTAAAATATGTCTAGATACATCCAACTTTTGAGATAGCCAAGACATCTATTTTCGAACAGAGGGAGTATATATTAATTGTGGGTACGCACATGCATAGGAGGGTGTGAAAGATCATTTAAAAGTTTATTTGTTGTAGATTTCACCATCAAAATGTAATATTAAGTCAACACCTATGATGTAGAATGATGGATGAACAATAACATCGAACATTGGCAAATTTAAGCACTCAAATAAAAATCCGAACTTTTAACGCACATGTAATTAAAGTTGACAAAGTATGTTATAGATCAGATTAATTTTTTCGTACCCCAAATATTGTTTCCGGTTTCTTTATGAAAGCGATCATTTACATAGTCATATAATGAAATATTACATCTCAAGATTTTTTCCATTCTTTATATAAAAACTTATTTCCTTTTATCTCTAGCACTTACTAAGATCAAGTATTTAGGCCATGACTGTGTTCTCACCGCAAGACAAAATTGTGTAGTGAAGCATGCAGAATAGTTAGATAGCACCACATGTTGTTATATCTCACTCCCGAAAGAAGCAACCTGGTTAGCATCGCCGTGCTAATAGCTAGTGTCTCGTTCTCAGGTTTCTCTCCGTCTCCACCGTGATATATTTCTCTGCCACCACATCTAGTCTAGCACTGATCTAGACTACGTTCTGTATCCACCGCGCCCCGTGAACCTGCTCATCTCATTGCCATGCCAATACCCTACTGCCGCAGCGTCATAGCAACAGCCCTCCCCTGGCCGGCAGCCTATTCCATCTTGCCTCCCTCCCCTGATCTCTCGTCCGTGTGCTCATTTAGACCTCGCCGGCTCTCTCACTGCCTCCCATGGAGACCTCAGGAAACGAAGCAGGGAACAAACGTGCGAGGGAGGGATAGTCGATCGGGCTGGGGAGGTGTAGGCTGAAGAGACATGTGGAGGGACAAGCGATCCGGTTGTGTTGATTGATCCGGACTCCTTTTCCGATGGCAATTGTTATTTTTCTTTTCACGTGTGCAAGGCACCGATCGAGTGGATTTTTTTCTCTTTGGACGTACCATCATCACCACCTTTACCTATATTATATAGTAGAGATAACTAGGAAACGTGCCCGTGCGTTGCACCGGGAGGATTCAGAATACGGATGCGCATTGCCTCGTTCGATCACTTGACACGACCTTTGGTAAAAGTATAATTAAATTAATGTGCATTCCAAGTTTTCCTATATAATAGGAGTCTACTAAACAACTTCAAAAAATTGGATGCATAAATTAATTATTTTGGAATTAACTCCTTTTAAATACAAAACATGATTTTAGTGTTATATAAAAATTATAACAAAAGGCTGTTGGGATTATTTTATTATGTTGTGACCTTGAACCGGGAACCCCCTATGATTTCCGCTATTATATGTTGAGTTTTGAACCTCTAAATTATCTTGGCCACTAACTAAATTTTTTCGAAATCAAAATTTTCACCACATCCCCTTTCATCCCAATCCACCTGGGATGAAAATACACACAAGTTAACAAGGGCTTAGAATGTAAATGGGCCGAGCCCATTGCCAGACGAGTGCGCGCGCTCTCGTCCTGATTTTTGCCGCTAAAGGCGGCAAATGAGGCGCTGCCCTCTCTCTCGATCTTACCGAGACCACGCCGCCGCCGCTCGTTCGCCGGCCACCCCAGCCTCGCCGCTCGCCGGCTCGTCTCCCACCTCCTTCCCTCCTCGCCTCGCACCCGCAACTCAGCGTTCACCCTAAACCCTAGCCTCACCACTCGCCGCCCGCCGCCATGGCGGCATCCAGCCCTTCCCCCACCAGTTTCCTCCGCGCGGCGGAGCTCCGCCTCCTGCGGTGCACCCTCCCCGCCACATCCTCCCAAGCACCACCCCCTCCACCTCCCCCAGCCCACCCGCTCGGCTCCGTCGCTGCGTCCGCCGTCTCTGCTGTCGAGCGCGGGGACTACGCGGCCGCGCTCGCCTCCGCTGTCCCGCACATCCTCCGCGCCCCCGCCTCAACCGACCCTGCGCGGTTCTACGACGACATCGCCGCCGCTGCCGAGGTGTTCCTCCGGGGCGCGGCGGACGAGGGGTTCGAGTGCAGGTGCACGCTTGTTCTCTCCGCAGCGGTGGCCGCGCTGCTCGCGTTCACGCAGCAGAACATGACAGGGTGAGTTGGTAAAGCTGGAGTTTTTTTGATTAGGGACATGGTTTAGCTTCACGAGTAAAAGTTCCCCATCTTCATAGAGGATAGCTTTGAGCTCCTCTAACAGATTTCCTAGGCGAGATCGATCCTTTTCATTAAGCCTCCAGACCAGAGCTGGAAATTTGATTCATGTCGTAAATGCACATAACTTCCCAGTTTGCTAAATTAAGGCCTCCCTAAAATAAGCTGATGCTAGATGGCCCATGTAAGATGTATAATGTTACAAGCTGTTTATGACACACAATATAGAGATTAATTCTATTGGGTGGCATTCTAAAGGCTGAATATCTGACATGCCTGTTTTAAATGGGAGATACATTTGGTGTTGCCACTTGCCAGGAGAAAGATTAAGCTCTTGGCAGGACTAGGGGTGTACGTAGGATAGTGAGGTATGTGTGAGTAGTTAAGTCACATATAATTTGTGGGAACTGTCTACTATCCATGGATTCTTGTGACACGCATCTAGTTCATATGAAGGAGAAATTAGTGCAGGGTCACATGTCTGGGGCCCGGTGCAAGACAAAAAAAAGGGCCCTTATACACAAATAATTGTACAGATCGTTTTAATATTTCGATAGCAACTTATATATTGCATACAATTTTCTCTAAATAGCCAATAGACATTTTATGCTGCAGAAACTACACATTATCTTATTGGTGACAAACTGACAATGTTTAATTCAAAAAGACAACTACATTTGTCCATAGATAGCATAACAACCTCGCACTCCATGCATCCAGGTAGCACTCTCGAAGTCTGTTGTCCCAAACTATGAAACTAAAAACAATCCTGCAGCAGCATATCGTCATGCAGCACTGTCCTGCAGCAGCGACACGCCAACAGCGTCTCCCCGCAATCCCCCTTGGGGCTGCCGGCCAATCTCCCTTGCCGCCGCCGCTAATCCCCTCCTCCCTTTCTTCTACGGTATACAAAATAATTATACAAGAGGATTAGAAAGTACAAACCATTGCAGATTGTTGGAAAATCTGGAAAATCGTGATCTCCTCCTCCATTTATTCCGACTAAACGGCAAGAAATCGCTATGGAGATTAGCGCGCCATTGTCGGCGAGATTGGGGAAGGAGACGTCAGAGTGGAGAAGGAGGAGTCGAGGAGGCCATAGGAGAACGAGGATTGATGGGTGATTCGGCCAACGCTCTGGTGGGTCGATGCTTTTTTCAGCGATATACCTAGGAAGGTTTTGCGTTCGGCCAAGATGTCAAGCTGCCGGGCTTTTTTATTGCGATTGGGCCTTCCTATACTTTGCCTAGGTGGGGCCCCTCTGCTGAGGGCCGGCCCTGGGTGCATGCGGGGTGGGTGGTGGATGGCACGTATATTCCTGCCTGACATGTTAGTACTATGCTTATCTCGGAAAATGCCATATCTAACATAGAACCTCTATTCGATTGTTTAACTCGTTGTCATTTGAAAATTCGCTAGTAGATGCTACTGTGGCTAATAATTTGTTGAGTTTGTTTCGCATATACTATTTGCAGGCCTTCAGTAAAATATTCATACAGTGATTCTGGAGGCAATCAGGATAAATGGGCTTCTGATCATGCAAAATTCTCTTCTTTCTGGACTTCATCATTGGATGAAGGGTGGTATAGTGATCCTGAAGGCGAATGGGAGGCATGGGCTTCTGATCATTTAACTTCTTTTGGTTCCCATGTTCATGGGAAGTTCTTGCTCTTACAGGTATATATTTTCAGGTGGCTTGCTCGTTTATCTCTCCACTCATTGTAATTTTACAATATTGGCGTCTCTTTCAGTTTTATTTCTTTACTCTACTTGCACCTTTCCTATGATCCGTACGCACACAGTTGCTTTACGTTGAAATAACTCATAATTTGGTAATAGGACAATAGGTTTCTTTATGAGCTATAATAGAGATTATTGCTAGCTCACTTTACGGATTTAACCATCTGGAATGCAGCTTGACCTGTCCAAATTAGTCAATTTTGCGCACATAACATGTACGAAACACATAATGACAATGGCATTATATTTTCAATGACACTAGACGGAGATGTGGCTATGGACATGCAAATAAGTGTTAAGTAGGCTACTGTACCTTTTGATTTACAAATTGGCACATGCACTATTAATTTAGTGTTTAGTAATTCAATTTAATGCAGTATACCCTGCATCTCAAATGCGAGACATATTTTGATTCCTTAAGACAAGGCTATGGCACTTTAATGTCAAATTTTTGTCTTAACAAAAGAAAGTACCTCTCTTTTTGGGTTGGAGGGGAATATTGGTACATTTGATTGGATGTTAGCAGTGTTGTTGTTCCATTTCTTTGGTCACATTGTCGTTGGAATTTGGGCTTATTAAATGCATAAGGTTTGAAAGGTTAGAACTTATAATTAGTGTTTTATGAGGATAATTTTTATTTGGCGTTGGATTAATTCTTGGCTTAAGTTCAGAAAAATATACACTTTTGCTATTTCACAGCAGTGGTTTTCATTTCGTCAACACTCGATTTTTGTCCATTTGCAGACATGGTAGATCGATTGGCCACTTGCTTTTCTTGTGTCAATTCCTTCTGTTGCACAAATTATAGCCCATTTACACTAGTATTTACATGTATCAGTAAATTAATAGCCCATTAACAACACAAATTACATAAGCATACAGTGTTAAAAAACGTCTATACATGTATATACATTGTAAATTAGATGTTAAATATCGAATTTTGATGAAATAGTAAACAATCGGATGTCCACATGTCAATCTTATGATTGGAAGTAAAATCGACTTAGGGTGAATTAAAAAACAGTCAAGTGCTAATAGACTCCCAAAATATATTGTATATCTCAGTTGTTGAGCAATGATGGCTTCTATCTTGTTGTTTTGCAGTATATTGTCTTTGCGGAACTTCTGTTGACAAGTATAAAGAGTTTAGACTCTGATATTTGGAGTGTATCATGGTGGCTGTGCAGATTATCCATGTCCCAGCAGAATATTTTGGATGAGCTATCATCCTCTTTGTTTGATCAAGTACAGGTGCACAAAAATAAAATGTTGACCCATTTTGGTGAACTTGAAAGGGTTTCTAGCTACTGGGGTCCTTTCTTATGTGATGGAGAAGGCTCTTCTTTAGTCTCGGCTGCTCTTATAGAAGCTGGACTTGCAGAGTATAAGTATGGTCGCATTGACGCTTCAAGGTAAGAAATCATGTTACAAGTTTCTTAGAGGATATGTGCGCTCTTTGTTTTCTCACAAGAACCTAAGCCGATGACACTATACTTGCCGTAAGGTAAGGCGACCACTACTAGTTAACTGAACAATAGTAAGAATGTATCTAAGATATCTCAAACAGTGATGTCCAGTTGTTGCTATCTAGTATCTCACTAGTTAATTTCTCTTAGGTTACATCTATAATGGACCAAACTTGGTGCTTTTAAGCAAATAAAATTAGTATACAAGTAAATCGCTTAGATAGTTGATAAGAAATCAATGTCTTGTATGTCAGACACTCAAAATACTATTTCTCACTACATGCTGTGTTCAGAAGCTTTCGTGAAGTTGAAATGCTGGGCATACCATGTCTAGAGTGACTTAGTGCACGAGCCAGTAACTGTATAAAGTATATACACACCCGGGGACGTGTTTTGAAACAAATGTTCTCTATAGAAGTATCTTCCATGAATGTTTGGTAGCTTATCTGTGTTGTACTTCTAGATGTATACGTGCCTGATTTACTATCATAGGGTACATCAGCCTCGCTGATTTAGCGAACCCCTTTGTTGAATGACGGTGGAACAGAAAATCTGTAGCCGATCTGAGCATAGTACTGTCTTCAAAGAATTACGGTGTTTCTATTTGTACAGGTTGCATCTGGACAGTGCTCAAGAGGCATCTGGGATTCATCTTTCTCTCACAGGGATTCTTGGTTTTCGAACAATACACCAGGTATATTGCGCTGCACCTCGTGGCACTTCCTGTTTCTGTTTTAGCTTCTGGAGCTTGATGATAGAGGGACAATTTTATTCTGCAAGGCATGCTTTTCAAATGAATGTATTGACTTTATTTTTCTCAACATAGTCTGACTCTTTGTGGACCTTGTTAGAAAATGAGAAAATAATGATGTGTCCATCACATATGTACTTAAATGCTACGCCATTTGTATCATTTATGTTACTGTTGCATAACATATGTCGATCATTATCCTTTGACCTTTTGAAATGATCAATTCCTTGGTATAGGTGGACCCGAAGTCCCAAATGGTACTTATTGCGAAGACCACTAAACCAGCAGCTGATGAGGGACAATCAACAGAACTAGGAGCTCAGATTGATGTTGTGGCTTTGAAAAAGATGAGGAGCTCTCTTCCTGGTGAAAGTGATGAATTTTGTGATATACTAAGAACGCCTTCACTAGCACAAAATGTGAATGACTCGAATAGTGGAAGCACACAGATATCACTAACTCCTGTCCAGCAGGCTGCTGTACTTGTACAATGTTTACTTGTGAGTCGAAGGAGTCGGAGTGATGAAATGTCTGGTATGCTCATATTTTCATTTCTTCTAGACAGTCCAAGATACATTTGTTCTGTTTTAAAAATTAACTATGCATTGTACAATCTGTACCATTATTCTCTATCTCAGTCCTCAAATAGGGTTCTCTGCTACTGGGTCACAAAAATGTCCTATTTTGCAATAATGATTCCAGCTGTTGATTATCTCTTAGTTCTCTTTTAGCCATACCTTTTTGTGGTTTGCCTTCGTTCTATTGTTTGGGTCTTGTTGATTTTACTATATATTTATATTATTATACTAAGCCTAAGATTATAATAGCTTATTCTACACCCCTAGTAAACCAATTGTCACTAAATCGGATGTATCTAGCACTAAAACATTTCTAGATACAATGTAGTAATTTCTGAACAATATAGTAAATAGTGACTTGGATAGTATAAAAAAATATTCCAAAATCAATACATTTTTGTGTCTATTTTACTATAGTTTAATCTGTTGAAGTTACACCTAGATGATTATACCTTTTTTCTACTACAGGCTAAAGTTACACCCACATGTGTTTCATAGGATCTAGGTAGTATCTTCCATTCCGTAGAGTCTGTACCTGTAGTATGTATGATATAAGAATATTTAGGTAGTACAATTCTTTCTCATGGGTAGTATGTGTTATTTTTGGCACCCTTTTTATATCTATATATACGTTGCTTCCTAAAATCATAGCAATAATAAATGAGTATATTAAAAGTGTTAAAGTAGTATACACGCTACTCCGTAGTAGTATATGTGACGTAGATACACTACACATGTTCTATAAATTCTAGGTTGTATCTAACAAACCGTAGAGTATGTATCTAACATACATTTTTGTGGTTGCCTGATATGGTTGTTTTCACAATACACATGGAAAAAGTTATGCACCATTTCCAAGTGACATTAGTTTGTTTTGCATACTTGAAGGCATTGGAAAAACAAAGTGGGAAGAAACAACTTTTCTGGTCAAAGCATTTTGTTTTATAGTTTGTCATCGTATTTTCTTTGTTATTCTGTAATTTAAAACAGAGCTAGGTTGTGCGCATCAGCAAATACATTTGCTAGCACGTATATATGTTTCAAACTTCAATCGGTTTTTAAGTTAATTTGAGCTGTTGTCAATACTATGTTCCATTATTTATATCTTCATATAATCTTGTTTCATCTATATGTTTGCTTAAATTCAGTTTGTATCACTGATTCTTTTCGGTTCATGCAACTTATTCTACACAGGATGGGAGATGGCACCATACGTAGAGTCAATTGATTCTCAAGATGATTCGTGCTTTGTGGTATGTGTTATCGCACCTTAATTATTTTCTGGAAACATGTGCACACAAGTAGATGAAGATTGTCCCCCAATTTCGGTTTCACTTGCGTGCTGGAGATTTTGCTCTGTATGCAACGTAGTTTTTATTTCCTACTTCCTCCTTCCGAAAATAGTATCCTTTTCACGATCTTCAGTGCACGTCATTGAGCACTAACATATACAAAATATATAGATTGAGCATATAGGGGTGAAATTGAATATATGGATGATATTGTTGTATTTGTCTTGCAACATACTTCAAGGTCATATGTCTTTATACTAATTGTGTAAACATATTGTAAGTGAAATCGTAGCCAATGTTGGTTTAATATTTAACCGTCTAAGTTTACAAAATGGAAGGGAAAATGTGAAGTAGTTACTTCCGATCTGCTCTCTGTCTCATTCAGGTCAGGAGTTTGTGTGATGTTCTGCGTATTAGGTGGGAGTCCACTCGCAGTCGGACAAAACAGCGCGCACTGTTAATGATGGAGAATTTGGTAAGTGCAATATCAGTTCTTACACTTCTGAAATTCCTCAATGTTTCAGATATACTACATTCATCTTGGTAGAACTTTTTTTTTCTTCAGATCTTCATTTTTTTTTGTTATCAAACTGTCTTCAGTACCTTCAGTACTCTGTGTATCATCGTTGTTACTTATTCTCGTAATGACAGTTACGATTTGATTTAGAAGTTTAGGTTCGTTGAGTAGCTTTTAGCTTCATGTGGTATTTATTCTTACCAAGTTAACAGTAGGTTGGTGGTGGAACTATTAAAGCATGTTATTTGGACAATATTATGTGTCCAAGGATGCATAGAATGCATGACATATCATATTATTATTTTATGATATTTAAAAATTGGTAGCCTTAAAATTTCTATCAGTTCCTTTCTTTTTAAAATTTCTTCTGTTTTGGTAATTTAGTTTTCCATATTTTTTATATTTATTCAGCGATTTAGCTACCACAAATTGTAACTTAAGATCACGAATAGCATCAGGCACACATGCTCTCAGGCGGCCGGTGTTGTATCCATGGGGAAGAGCGCAGGAAGTCATGCTTGGGGATGTAGGCGTGTTCGCCGAACCTTATATTAACTATTCTCTTCTTGTCTTCTTGATTTAAAGCAAACAAAAAGACTGCACGTTTGCATGTCTTAAGTTTTTCAGATTCTCTTGATACACCTTTGAATTCGTGTGAACATACTAGTCAAAGTACTGTATGCCAGTACTTTCGTTGGCCAGATTATTATTAAGATAATATGCTAATGACAGCCATGTAGTGCATGCATTAACTAGGACCACCAGGTCTGACCAGATTTTTCTAAGTGATAGTCTATTGATCATAATAAGTGTTGGATCTTATTCCAAAGAAGTTATGGCAAAGTACTTGTCTGTGTATGCTGATCAGTTCAATACATATGCTGCTACTAACATGCAATTTGATGCATTCTTTAGGTTGAAGATATCAGCAAAGAATTTCCTGTGGCTTCAGAAAGAGCCAGATTGGTTTTTGGAGTCCATATGCCAACTCTCCCTGCATTAAGGAAGTATGTATTGAGACGCCCACACATTTCGAAGTAATACCAGTCACTAAACAGACTTATTTTACTCCTGGTGAACTCAGAGAATATGGCGAACTGTTGATAAGTTGTGGTATACTTGGAGAAGCTCTGAACGTCTTCAAGGATCTCAAATTATGGGATAATCTCATCTATTGCTACCGGTATGCATTTCCACATGCAAAGTAGCTCATTTTCTATCAGCTGAAACATTCCCTGTAACAATCTTCAATATTTGGCAGATTATCCGGTAAACTTGCTGATGCAGTTAGTCTAATAAATACCCGCCTCTCCATTACACCCAATGATCCAAGATTGTGGTAAGTAGATCTCTTTCTCTCCTCATAGTTCTGTTTCTATGGGATGATTCTGCCCAGACTTGTACTATTTTGTATTTCTTTTGGCACCAAATAGGTAATTTCTGTTTGTTGAAGAATAGCTTATTTCTTTATTTAGGTGTTCACTTGGTGATGCTACAAATAACGAGGATCATTATAAGAAAGCATTGGAAGTCTCAAATAACAAATCTGCTCGAGCTCTGGTATTTTTCTCTTTTGTTTTGCTCACTAGCCTCTTATTGTGTTACTAGTATGTGATTTGACGGGAACTTGTCTTACATTCTTGTTTTTTGGTGTAGCGTTCTCTGGCTCGTAGTGCGTACAACAGGAATGACTTTTGTACATCCAAAATTCTTTGGTAAGAGAATACATTTTAAGCAACATGTATGTTTACAGTTGTTATGTTTGAAAATCACTTACCTCAGAACTTTGGGCAGGGAATCTGCATTGTCATTGAATTCGTTGTATCCAGATGGCTGGTTTGCCTATGGTACAGTCGCATGGAAGGTAGCTTTTTCGAAACCATTTTATTTTGCACTGGAAACTTCTTGAGACCAGGAGTATGGATATGTTTTTTACAAAAGGATATGGATGATTGCTTACTACCTGTGTATGAATATATGCTTCTGGGCGAATGGATATGTGAATAACCATTAAGTCACTACAAGAATGTGTTCTACCATCTGAGATTTGTCTGTTGGGAGTATAGTCACTTAGTCAGTACTATGCAATTTTGTAATTTGAGTTAGGTGCACACGCCCACAGTGTGATCTAAATTATTTTCTTAGATCACATGACATGACACATATTCTAGTACTTCTGCCCTTGTGCAATCACCTTTCAGTGGCAGTAGCATCAACAGACATGCATCATGAGATGATTTTATTTTGAACTGCTTTTTGCTGTGATGAATGAGAGAGCATTTGCAAGCATATTTTGTGATGTGTTGCCGAAAAATAGCAATGAGTACATTTTTGTTATTGTTAAACAATCAGTAAAATAGGCAAATGTTGGTTAGCGAACAATATTATCTTAATCCGCCAAAATGCCAAACGGAGGTTTCTTGCAGCGCTAGTCAATGCAGTGCTAGCCTGAATGTTGATTGTGCCTACAGTCAACATGTTTTACTGTTATCACAATTATCCTTCTGCCTTGCTGAGAACTTCTGTCCACCGTGGAAGTTGTAGCCATGCCAGTACTGCGCCATACAACAGCCCACTTCGGTTTGTTCGGTACAAAACTGAGTACTGAACAGGTCCATCTGGGCACCGAACGCTCGGTTCCATTATTTCTACAGACTGATCGGTGCATGCTTTTTGGCATCCGAAAATCTAAAATACCGAAGCCGTTACAGTATCTGCATTTTTCATAGTTCCTTTGCACGTGTTTTGCTTCAACATATTTGGTTGTCATATCATAATAGATGAACATTTTTTATATTTTTTAAACAAAACCCCGACTTGAACAGACATCAGCTGCTTTCTTGTTTTGTTCATACAGGATAAAGATCTTGAGAAGGCTGTGGATGCTTTTAGTCGTGCTGTGCAGATAGATCCTGAAAATGGAGAAGCATGGAACAATATAGCGTGCCTGTATGCTCACACCCTTCTATATTTATTCCTTCATTACTATCTTGTAGTGGTGATGGCTTCAGGTTCCTGTGTCCGTATTTCATTTCATTCACCTTGCAGTTCTCTTCCCTCCCTTTGCACCGTTGATATTTCTTTTTTTGAATTGAACACTTCAGTTTTCACCAGGTCAAACTAACAACAAACATTTTGGTTTTGACATGTTCACCTTAGTGGACAGTGCTATGTTGTATCTTGGTCTAGGAATAGCCAGCTTTCACAGAAAACTAGGATAATGCCGTGCGTGTTGTGAAGGAAATTTGTGTGAAAAACTTGATGTGTCTAATTTGTGTAGTTGGCACATCAGTACGTGACTAGTTGGTTTATGTGTGCTGTAAAGGCAGCAGTCCTTGCATTGCTATAGTGGTATATAACTATATGTAGGATACAAGGTCAGCACATAGGTCAGTGTAAATGCCGTAGTTCTTGCCTAACCTGACAGCCCAGGCTAACCAAGACGGCAAAATAAAGTTTGCTACTACTATCATAGCTTAGTTCGTAAAGCTTACATATTGATTGGTACTACTAGTGACAATAAATAGAACTACTAGATTAAATCGTAAGCAAGGATTATTCTCACAAGATGTTTTCTTATCACTTATCTAATATAGTCAGTTTTCCAGGCACATGATTAGAGGAAAGAGCCAAGCGTCAGTCCAGGCATTCAGGGAAGCTGTTAAATTCAAGTGTGTATCATCTCTATTTCCATCAGTTTATTAAGTAAGTTGTCTCTTACTAAAATTAAATCTTCTATAGGAGAAATAGCTGGGAAGTTTGGGAAAATTACAGTAAGGTTGCTTTGGACACAGGCAATATTCGACTGGTAAGAAATATATTGATGTCAAGACTTCTAGATTTCTCAGCTGAAGCTGGCATTTATACTTTTCAGCTGAACACACATCAGTGCACTCACCTCTACGGGATCTGATCCTGATTTTACGCTTGTTAATTATCTTTTGTTTTTTGAAGGGAATATAGCACATCAGAACCCTGCTGTTAGTATAATATATCTAATAGGTTAGTACTATGCATATGTAATTACACAAAGATATAAGAAACTAAACTACTCCAGCCAGACTTGCTGCAATTCTCTTCCTTGGCCTTTGGTAACTTGGCTTGTTGTATCATACTTACAGATATGTAACAGTTTGTTTCTTCCTTTACTTGTTTAGTGTGTAATGCCATATGTAAAGGATGGTACTCAACAGTTTAATAATACATCTCCATATAATGCCACGTTATTCTCACGAAGTAGATAGTTTTTATCCATGTCTCCCTTTGGGGTGGACATATTCTCTCATTTGAATATCTGCATATTCCCAGGCCTATACGCAACTATAATGTGTTGTAGAATGACAAAAGATAATGCATAAGTATCCTTTGCAGACACTTGAAGCTATCAAGATGGTATTAAATTTGTCCCGCAACAAGCGCTTCAATATTGATTTATTGGACATGGTGATGACCACCCTTGAAGAACAAGCTACACATCTGAATGATACTCAAGATGCTAAATCCATAGGCAATATGTCAGATGAATATAAAGAGACCAGGCAATCGAGTCAATTGTTAGATATAATTGATGATATCCTTAAGCAGGTTCATAAGCTATGAGTTGACTTCATCTTTATTCCTGCATTCATCTGCAGTTTATCTGATTGGTTGTGTTTGTAGATTGAAGGAACTGGGGCTAGCAGTCCGGAGATACAGGGATTGTATGCTAGATGCCATAAAAGCAGGGGCAACCTTGTGAAATGTTCTGAAGCTTTGCGCAAGCAAGTTCAGTATCTCCAGGTTCATAAACTAAGTCCACTCTGAATAACTTTACTCTTTTGGTCTTTTTTACTGGTAAGTTGGAGAAGGGGAATAGTGTATGGGGCATGAGAAAGAAAGAGTGGATGGTATTTTAGAATAGTGCAATTAATTGGCAGTAACAGAAAACCCCATTTGCTTCTTTGCAGTGACATTTGCAAGTTGTGTGTGTTTGCGATATTTTTCTTTTACTGATTCTGCATATCTTGTAATATTGGTTGTAAACCCTAATTGCTCCTCGAGCACTGGGTGAAAAAAGGCCACTATCTTAGTTGTACCATGTGTGGCCTCCTCCAAACCTCCCGACAAATATTAAATTGTCCCCTTAATGTTAGTTGTGTAACCCACTATCTTCTTAATTAGCACTGACTTTGATGAATACATACTTATTACTTCTTTCGAAAATTATTGGAATATCTTACGAATGCTGTAAATTGCTGACTTTTATCTTTCTGTTGAACCCATGTATCCTAATTTACTGCTACTTTCTACTTGCGAAAGCCTGTTTATTGTATTAATTGTAGTCTATCGGTAATCATTTCATATAATCTTAGTGACTTTTGTCCTCACAGGGTTCAGAATTATTTCATGACTATAAGAAGTTCAAGAAGTTTGCTCAAGCTTCTTTGCGGCTTTGCAAGTTGTACATGGAAAATTCTTCCATGGAAGGAAGCAAACAAGAATTGTTGTCGGTTGAGATGCATCTTATAAGCTCCTTGAAGCAGGTACCGGACTTTTGGTTGTGCTGCCCACAATAATGTAAAGTTCTTGAGGAAATATCACAAAGTCTCAACCATTGTGGCACCTATATCGCTTGACCACCTCTTTTGGAAAAAACTGATAATAACATCAGCAGTCTGTCTAATAACATCAGGAATGACACAGAAAAGAAAGCCATGCCATCTATAATAGATGACATATTTCTTTCGCTGCTGGGAGTTGAGAACTTTACACTAATAATATTTTATTGAGAACATGAGTTGTCCGCCTGTTTCATTTCCCCCACACAACTAACTCTAAGATCTTATGTTATGTAGGCAATGGACTTCGTAGGAACAGAGGAGTATAAAGAACTTGATGAGTGCCTCGTTGAAGTAAAGAACCTGACTGGTGCTGCCTAGACTTATTGACATGAAGGTCTGTGTTGTTTTCTTCTTAGATCTGAGTTCTTTTCTCTTTGCTTTCTTTTACTTGCTATATTTCTTTAGCCGAGGCTTTTAAAATTATCAGTATCTGGTCCTGAGACTTCTGGGGCAGTGGGCATTGCCAGGGGCATGTGGATGCTCTAATTGGAAGACATGTCTGTTGTCTCTCCTGTAAATACCGATCATAATTTTTTTTTGAACACCTTTACCGTAGGGAAATATCCCTACGGTTAAAATCATAATTTATTCATTTTCTCTTTCTTGGTTAGATATGACAAGTGAATCAAGGGTAACTTCGTCACACAAGCCCGAGGCTCATCCGGTTGGTGAAATCTTGTTCCATTGATGAGCATCGTCATATGTCAGCTCATGGTTGTAGGGGAGTAAGAGCCCGGTTGAAAAAAAAAGATCTACCACTCCAACATTTCTTCAGGAAAGTAAGATACCAAGTTACATGTGTAACTTAAAGCTCAAGTTATATGTCAGAGCTAGCATATATGTTGAAACTTACATGTGTAACTTAAACCCCAGTGTATTGATTCACTTGTTGTGATTCTGATCACATTATGATAATTGGGGACTTGTTGTAATCTGACTGCACAATTATATAGGGTGCGGTTGAGTTGCTCTGCTTTTTTCCCGAGACTTTCTGTCGTATTTATATGGGAGAAAATTGACAGGGTTCCCAAGCGGGGCCTTATGCTAATGTATTGTAGGGGCGTCAATCTTCCTAGTATATTTTTAGAATAACTTCTCAAGGAGAAGGAGGGCAAGGTCTTCGTGCAATTCGCATGGAACAAGAGAGTTGGCCCACTTTATAAGGAAGACCCGGCCCAAAATCCATTGAGAAAATGTATATCTAGTTTTACCATGGATGAAATTTATAGTGTTGCAGTGGCGGTGGGATTCTTGTTACCTACACATTAGTGCATTCGAAATTCCACGGTGTACTGAAAGATGAGTTCAACATCTTCCAGGACATAATTCGTCATCTGCGCCCTTGTTTTTGAGTAACACAAAGATTCCATTAATATGGGCACATAGTAAAACCACTAGTAGCCACATAAGAAACATCAGCATGAAAATTTGATGCCTAATCTACATAGTCAATTTTCGCAAGTTCTACATTTTTTAAGCACAAGACAGACAACTCCCAGATAGATAGTTTGGTTAAAATATTGCAGGATCTTGACAGAAAACCTTGCTTTCAATTAGCCTTAGAAGATGTGTGTTAATTACGTACCGATACATCAATACCAAGCTCTGGGCCATGTGCATGCTTGTCTTCTTGACTGATGCCACCGACGTAACGTACGTGCAAGATTGGAGGCTTGGAGCCCATCCACCCAATTTGCCCAGGAAAGGCTTCGAGTTAAATGTTTTGTTGTAAATTAAATCAAATTATGCTACACCATCAGGCACATGAACTCGGTACGTAGAAGATTGTGGAGCCATTAGCTCAATTACTAGTGGAAATACTTTCTTTGTTAAACTCCTATCGCTGTTGGTGAAGTTTGAGTTGCAATTGGAGAGCATCGTTTTGACTTCCAGGTGTATATGCACCCTCTATTCTAAATACCTTATAAACACATTTAACAATATCAAACACCCTAAAAGATGTACATCTTCACATTATATGCTTTCCAAAAGCTGTTGCACGAAAAAACTACTTTTTTGTGGCCTGTTTACAAAAGACAATCCGGAATAAGACTTTTCAACAGTCATTTTTCGTGTTTTTATACAAGCAACAATAAATATTGTTTTAGTGAAACTTTACGCGCGCAGATAGAATGTCGAGATGCATGCACACATTATTTTTAATTTTTGACATATGAAAATATGTTTATTTTTGTGAAAGGAGCATATTCACCCGCGAGGCAAAGTGAATTTATGTTAAAATCACGATTTAAAAAGAAAGTCAACCTCCAACTCTCAAATACACTAACTAGACACCAAGACCTCCAACTCTCAAATCCACTTGCTCGCTGGTGCCGTTGGAGATGCTATTGTTATTGAAAACTAAGCTAAACAATCGTACTGCATAGACCTTGGCTAGGATATTTGTAAGAATTAGGGAAAGTTAAACCACTCTCACTCAAGATAGTTATACTCTAATAGGCACAAAAACACATTAAAACCTAATAGATATGCAACTTATCCCGTTTAGGATATCATTTCGCATCTTTTTATGCTTTCCAGATTTGGACTGAAGTGAGATCCAAAAATATACTGGACCGATTTTTTAATTATAACATTTTTCATGATAAGAAGAGTAATGAGATGACTTCTCATGCATATGATTGTGATTTTATCATATTTCTATGCTTTGTTCATATATATTTAGACGAACCCAATCGAAAAATGCACCCAACACAATTTTAGAATAATATTTTTTTGTTTATTTGTAATGATAGATGTTTGTTTCGTAGAATAAACTATGAAATATAACATTACCAGCAGAATGATGGGTTCAATGCTATTACATAAGATAAAACAATGATAGTTAAAATCTATATGAGATGTAAATAAGTAAAAAATATTGGGGGAATTGACGATAACCCCCTTTGTTCGCGGATCCTTGCTCACAGGCCCCTTTTCGCTGTCACTGACATGTGAGTTTAAGTGACCTGGGGGGTTATCATCAAATCTCTCAGAAATATCACATGCCCATGTCAGATGTCCTAGTGGAGGCAGAGTTTATCTACGAAGACCCTCCATGCAAATCTGAATGCAACTGTTACATGATAATAATGTATCCAACCCCCCTCTGCAATTTTTGACACCATGGAGTATCTATATACCAGCAACCACCGACACATTGTGACCTTTCTGTGTTCCAAAAGTTCCACCATCATTATTTTTATGCTAACTACTAGCGAATACGATGCAAATGAGGTGGTAAAATCTGTGAGGAAGCTAGTAATTTGGGAATAGGAGACATCGAGAAATAAAAGTATTGTGTGAAGTAAAAAAAACAGTATAACGTGATAGGTGTTCTGACTCCACACCTTTTCCTAGGGTCTTCTGCTCTAGCTTTGACTTGTTGGATCCTAATGCAAGGTTGCTCCGAATCGGAAGATCGAAGTGCTCATGCGTGAGCTCGTGAGGTCACCTCATGAGTGTCCTGCATATACCACTAATCTGGTAGCTCAAGAGATTACATTAGATCTTTTTCTTTTCATAGGATAGAGCCATAACTTATATAAACTTCTTTAAATAAATTGATTTCTCGCGCGAGAGAGAGATAGAGAGAGAAGAGGAGTGAGTGAGTGTGTGTGTGTGGGTGTGGGTGTGGGGGGGGGGGGGGGGGGGGGGGGGCGGTTAAAATCACGTTACACTAGTAAACAATCGAATGTGGTCGGGTGTAAAAACAATTAAAAATGTTCAATTTGAGTTTAAATTAATCTTTTTTCGTTGGATATATAACATACTCATATTTTCTACGTTTCTGCAAAATTCGGTAGAAACAAAAGATATTCCGAGCAATAGAAAAATGTTAGTGTCAGTGAAAACTGCCTAGACCACTGCTCTGCACCCAAAAAGATTGCACCAGCCTGGAATCGAACCCGGGTCTGTACCGTGGCAGGGTACTATTCTACCACTAGACCACTGGTGCTGATTTGTACAAAATTGCAGGAACATTTATACTTCATCGATACAGCTAACAACTAGATAATCACTTCAATAATCCTTTTCCTAGCTGACAATTCACAATCCTCAGCCAAAATTACATGTTTGGCATTACATATCCAACCACACGAAGTACTAGCTTCTGGTGAAGTCACCAGCGATGAGAGTGTGACAGCATAAGAGAAGCCAAACACACAACAAAAAACAGCTTCAGACAAACCATCGATCCATGTACTCCTGTAGTTAAGCTACCACCACCAGATCGTGCTCCTGCTGTCCTGCAGCTAGTTAGCCCTGCAGAACACGGTGTCATGTCACGGTGCTTGCAAGAGAGAACGAACCGAAGCTGATGACGCCGACGGCGTCGGCGAGCCTGACGGCGAGGAAGCAGAGGTACAGCACGAGCAGCCCGGCCCCGAGCACGGCGTCCAGCCGCATTCCCCGCGCCGGCAGCACCGCCAGCGCCCACGCCAGCCCGGCCACCAGGAACCCCACCGTCACGTACGTCGACGCCTCCACCGGCACCACGTACGGCTCCGGGTACGTCCCGGCCGCCGCGATCGCCATCGACAGCCCCAGCCCCACCACCATGTTGAACGCCGGCCCCGCGTAGCACCCCGCCACCGCCGTTTGCGCGCCCGCCGCGCCGTCCTGGGTCGCCATGGCCACGTCCGAGACCAGGTCGCCGAGCGAGTTGCCCCAGGCGAGTACGGTCACGCCGAGGATGCTTGCGGGAATTCCGGCGATGATGCCCGTGGACACGAGAAGAGCCACGAGCTCGCGGGCGAGGACGTAGGACCAGAGGACTGACATGAGGAAACCGCCGGCCAGCCACACAAGGCGCGCGTACTGGCCTTGCGGAGGTGTTGCAGAATCGGTGGTCGAGGCCCCAGCGATGGCCAGGAGCGCGCCGGTGAGTGCGGCGGCGAGGAGGAAGGTGGGGGTGAGCGGGCAGGTGATGGCGGCTAGGAGCAGAGGGGCGAGGAGCGCGGAGGTGACGGCGTTGGCACGTGACCACCGGTGCGCCGCGATGTCGGGGATGGTGAGGCGTCGTGGGAGGTAGATCGGCGCGGCAAGAAGGAAGCGGGCGAAGTCTCCTAATTGTGGCTCCTTATTTTGCTTGGAGGCGGCGACGGGGAGGAGCGGTGCGGCGAGGTCGTCGGAGTGATCGGCGCTGCTTCTGTCACTGGAGGCGCAGGGGCAGCAGTGCGAGGCCGAGACGAGGAGGACGTAGGCGGCGTACAGGGAGAGGAAAGCCGCGGCGGCCCAGACGGTGATGGTGCCGGCGACCAGCACGGCAAGGAGGTAGCAGAGCGCGACGAGTAGGAACCCCACGTCGCGCACGAACCCGCGCCGCTCGATGACGACGGCGTCCTCGGCGCCTCCGCGGCGGCGAGCCGAGACGATGGAGACGAGGCCGGCGACGACGGTGGACACGAACAGCGCGCCGCCGAGCGAGCCGCTGAGTCCCACGTCCCCCGCGCCATTCCCGCCGCCGGACGCGAACGACACGACGCTGGAGAGCACGTCGGGCGCGCCGTTCCCGAGCGAGAGCAGCGTGACCCCGGCCACGGCGGGCGGCAGGCGGAGCGCGGCGGAGAGGCCCTCGAGCGAGGCGCAGAAGTACTCGGAGGCCGTGTCGCCGAGGAGGTAGAAGAGCAGGAGCAGCCAGAGCGCGATCGTGGCGCCGCCCAGCCACGGCGACCACCAGAGCTCCTCCTTGCCGTCACCGCACGCGCAGTAGAAGAGCGCGAGGTAGTCGACGTACCCCTGCGGCGCGCACGGCGGGTGGCTCGACTGGAGATACTGGCACCGCGCGGCGCGGCCCTCCAGCGCCTGCAACTCCTCTTGGCAATTGCCCTGCTCATCTCCGTCTCCGATGCCGGAGCCTAAGAAGAAGATGGTCCCCCGGCGCTCTCGAGCTCCGGCCCCTGAGACGAAGAGCACGAGCAGCAGGACTGAGGCGCCCGCGACGGCGGCGGCATTGCGTCTGCTCTTGTCGTACAGCCTGCGAAAGACGGCCATTTCCTGACAACAAAGCAGAGTACAGAGATGTGAAGCTGGATCGGCTTCAGGATGGGATTGATGGTGATGGTGCTATCGCCATGGCCGCGGTCATGGAGATATGTACTGTTGTGTTCTCTGTCGACGACGCGGCTCTGCTCAATTTTGTTTTCGTATCGTCAAAGTAGGACACGTGACATGATGGAGCCATTAGCCTAGCCAGATGGACTGATGATGATGGTCATCAGTAGTTAGGCAGAAAGCAAGGATCGACGAACTGCAAATCTGCAAAATTCATCATCTGTTGGTTGAGTAACCTGCAGACAACGAACTCAGTCTCGATTCGTCATCCATTTCATGATAATAGTGATTAGCCTAGTTAATGAACACTATCGACATCACGCTACTACCACTGCTAACACTGTACGCACTGTTGTGATCAATTTTGTTTTCTGTATCATGAAGAAACACGTGGCAGGTCCACTGGGGAAGCTGAATCATTCTCAATAGTTCCATCCAATGAGCTTGATTAGATGGGCATAAACCGTTGATCGATCGCAATTGCAAATTCTGCATCTGCAAGACTGCAACCTGGAGATTGATTAGCCTGGTTAATTGACCCGATGCAGACCGATTAGCCTGGAGATCGATTTCGGTCTAGCTGCTACCAACTGTCCGTACATGCAGACAGTTTAGCCTGGGGATCGATTTCGATTTAGAATTAGCTGGTTATGTATTGATGATGAGCCCATGCATTCATGCCGCCTACATCACTGTATAATGTATTTAGAGCATCTCCACTCGGGGCGCCCAAATGCCTTCTGGACGGGCTGTTTGGGCGCCGTCCGGACGGCCTGGCGCCTTTGGGCGCCCTTGCTCCCCACTCGCGGCGCCCAAATATCATTCAAATACGAAATTTTGATACGAAAGTGGATACATTTTATTGAAATTTCGTTGAAAAATAACACAATTCATTCAAATTAAAATCTAAACCTAGATCTAGTACGTAGGGTGACACGCCGGGCACCGGCAGTTGGGGCAGGAGCCGGCCCTATCGGCGGCGAGCACAGGACCCCGGCGGCAGCGGGAGCAGAGGCAGTAGAGGTAGCCGGTGGTCACGGACGGCGGCGCAGGAGGCTGGGCGGCGGCGGTGGAGGCTATGTCCGCGGCCATGGCGAGCTGCATGTGGCCGGGATCCCACTCCAGCGTCGGCGGCCAGTCCTCGAAGGCGGCGTCATCATCGCCATTAACCTTCTCCGCCTCTTGTTCGTCGGGTTGAGGCGGCGGAGGAGGTTGCACGCGGCCTTGTTCTGATGTTGCGCGACGAGCCCGCTCCGCCGCCTCGTTACGAACCCTCTCCCTTTCCACGCCGGCCGCGAAGTCCTCGTCGGAGGTGTTGGTGAGGACGTCGTCGTCAGAGTTGAAGCAATCCTCCAGCGGTTCGGGGGAGATGAAGCTGTTGAGCCGGCCGGCGTACTCCAGCTCGATCTGGCCGTCCCAGTACGCGGAGTCCGGCTGGTACCGGGCGTCGTCGTACATCTCCGGTGGCAGCGTCTGCTGGCACATGGTGATGTAGTCCAACCGCGCCTTGGCCGCTTAGCCGAGGAGCCACCGGGACGTAGGCTAGGTTCATCGCCCAGCCCTCCGGGAGACGGCTCATCGCCGGCACCGGCGTGTTGGTGCGGATGAGCTCCCACGCCTCTGCCTCCGTGAGCACGTCCGCCGCCGGCGGGGGTGGAGGAGGTGGAGGAGGCGCGGACCCCCCCGCCTCGTGGTCGTGGGACAACGTTGGCCAGCGGCTAACAGCGTCGCATGCCGACGCATCTGCACGGCGGCGACGACGGCACGCCGTCTCCGCACGCAGACGAGCAAGTTGTTCCTCCGTCAGGGGAACGTCGCTGCGTCGACGAGGAGGCATGGCTATGGAGGAGGGCCTATGGATGTTGTGGTCTGGTGGAGACGGCGAGGGCCGTGCTCTATATAGCGGTCGGGAGGCGAGCCATTCCCGTGCCTTAACTCCGGCCAACGGGCCGCCTGCCACGCATTTACGGCGGCGCTCGAAAAGACGCGCTCGTCACCATTGACGCCGCCATGGCGCAGACGCTTCCTCGCCGCAGAGGTGAAGAGACGCGTCGCTGCGCCCGCCTGGGAAACCAAGACGCCGCCCGCATTAATTCGGCTGAACATCCTCGTGTGTCAATGACAGGGGTGGCCCGCGCGTCGGAAGCAGACGTGGCGTCAAGTTTCTTTCCGTCCGGGGCCGCCCGAAGCCTCCCCAAGTTGAGGGCGTGGGCTGGGCGTGCCGGACACAAAACTGGGCCGCGCCGGACCCAAGACCCAAAACACGTTTGGACGGCGCGAGTGGGAGCGAAAACCTGTCCGGCACGCCCCAAAGGGCTTTGGGCGGCCGTTTGAGCGTCCCGAGTGGAGATACTCTTACATCTCATTTTAATATGAACACTGATTGTGTGTATAGCTCCATCCAGACTTCCAGACGTCAACGACTTCAGTTAGCATATCTCTGCGATTGTTTCCGAATTATCGGGACTACGTCGCGCTAGCTGTTCCTTCCCATCATGGGAGGAATATATAATATCTTTAAAAAGTTGTAGTTGAGCTACACACACTAATTTTTATTTTTGTTGGATACCAAAAATTAGTACAATAAAAAATTCTTAGAAAAAGATAAGTGTAGTCCAACATTATGCTATGATACACAAAAACTAATCAGATGGAAAACTGATAATTTATTTCACAAGCTGATAAAATACACTGAAGACCATGCGGCCCGTATTTGCGACGGCCATCTTGCTAGCTGCAAAAAGCACAAGCTTAAACATAAAGATGTGAAATTTGCACCATGCATAAGAAAGCCACACCATCCCATCTGCAATGTTCGAGGAAAATTATTGAGAGATGGAAATAAGGGGGCTCCCCTCCATCAAATGCATGCATCACCCATTTCGATCACTGGCGGTTTTTCCCTGTTTGGCTATGTGTAATGTCTCGACTAGTTATTAGATGCATAGGTTAGATATAATTGGTATCTTTTTATATTAATTTATTTACTTTGTCGAAAAAAAAATCACCCATTCGATCTGGATAGATAGTTGACGACGTCAACTTGCTTAATTCTGTGTGCAGATCAGCAAGCAAAATCCTCACATGTATGTTGGCCTGGGAGCATCGATCATGCATCACCTTTTCGCAGACCAAGATCCGTATCGATGCTGATTCGTGGTCGTGGTTGGTGCAATCTCCTGCTGAGACATTCTTTTGTGAACGGAGGAAGTATGTAGGTGCAGATATATCAATCACCAGTACGTACTCCTAGTACGCTTTTGGTGGTTAGAAGTACTACCCTAGCTTGTCTGATGTAATAATGGATTAATGGTGCCGGCCGCATCGTACGTGCTGAGTTTTTTGTTGTGTCCGGTCTGATAGCATGGATGCATTACCCTCGCCACGTAGGCAGGTGTATGCCACTGTTCCATCCTCGCCACGTAGACTTTGAGAGCTGAGACCACCCCACGCTCCAGTTTACCCTCCAATGCCACATGCTGGCTCAATGGTCCCAGCTGTGTCAGTCCCATCCAATCCGGCCATGGTTGCATTGTTTCACTGCCTCTCGTGCTCTCTCTCTTTTCCCTCTTTCCCTTACTTTTTCGATGAAGCGGCTGGCTCCTCTGCAAGATCCCGTCTAACTCTGCAAGCCATATCTTTTGTGAAGCTGGACCACCCGAGCCTACGTGTAGAGCTGGAGCAGTTGTCCACGGTGGAGCGCTGGCCATGCCATTAGGATGACTCAAACGGGCCGACGCAAACGGTCGCGCGTTTGGTTCGCGTTTTATCCGTTTGCGTCGGCAAACGGAGAGGCCCAGTCCGCCCCTGTCCGTCGTTGGTGGCAGTGCGCCCAACGGCCCAACACATTGAGTCCGCTCGGGATTTTTTTTAGCTAAATAGGCCATATATGGTCCTTTTGTAATCATATATAGGGGGTGGGCCACAAACGGCATTTTTACATAATATTTTTGAAAACTAAAATATATAAAAACTCTAATATTTGCCCTTCGCGGGCTTCTACTCCTCTTCGTCATCCCCATCGAGGATGACATACTCCGGCTGCTTCTAGAGGTGCGCCGGTGGTCCGCCTCGCGGTGGGACGACGGCCGGCGGAGTGGGCGGCTGCTCCTACGGCTCCTCGACCTCCCAGGCGCCGCCATTGAAGACCCAGCGCTGCCTTAGCAGGCCTTGTGGCAGCGGAGGCGCCGGTGGCAGGTCCACGTACATGCCCTGTTGGATCCCAATGCAAGGTTGCTCCGAATCGGAAGATCGAAGTGCTCATGCGTGAGCTCGTGAGGCCACCTCATGAGTGTCCTGCATATACCACTAATCTGGTAGCTCAAGAGATTACATTAGATCTTTTTCTTTTCATAGGATAGAGCCATAACTTATATAAACTTCTTTAAATAAATTGATTTCTCGCGAGAGAGAGAGATAGAGAGAGAAGAGGAGTGAGTGAGTGTGTGTGGGGGGGGGGGGGGGGGGGGGGGGGGGGGGTGGTGGTTAAAATCACGTTACACTAGTAAACAATCGAATGTGTTCGGGTGTAAAAACAATTAAAAATGTTCAATTTGAGTTTAAATTAATCTTTTTTCGTTGGATATATAACATACTCATATTTTCTACGTTTCTGCAAAATTCGGTAGAAACAAAAGATATTCCGAGCAATAGAAAAATGTTAGTGTCAGTGAAAACTGCCTAGACCACTGCTCTGCACCCAAAAAGATTGCACCAGCCGGGAATCGAACCTGGGTCTGTACCGTGGCAGGGTACTATTCTACCACTAGACCACTGGTGCTGATTTGTACAGAATTGCAGGAACATTTATACTTCATCGATACAGCTAACAATTAGATAATCACTTCAACAATCATTTTCCTAGCTGACAATTCACAATCCTCAGCCAAAATTACATGTTTGGCATTACATATCCAACCACACGAAGTACTAGCTTTTGGTGAAGTCAGCAGCGATGAGAGTGTGACAGCATAAGAGAAGCCAAACACACAACAAAAAACAGCTTCAGACAAACCATCGATCGTGCTCCTGTAGTTAAGCTACCACCACCAGATCGTGCTCCTGCTGTCCTGCAGCTAGTTAGCCCTGCAGAACACGGTGTCATGTCACGGTGCTTGCAAGAGAGAACGAACCGAAGCTGATGACGCCGACGGCGTCGGCGAGCCTGACGGCGAGGAAGCAGAGGTACAGCACGAGCAGCCCGGCCCCGAGCACGGCGTCCAGCCGCATTCCCCGCGCCGGCAGTACCGCCAGCGCCCACGCCAGCCCGGCCACCAGGAACCCCACCGTCACGTACGTCGACGCCTCCACCGGCACCACGTACGGCTCCGGGTACGTCCCGGCCGCCGCGATCGCCATCGACAGCCCCAGCCCCACCACCATGTTGAACGCCGGCCCCGCGTAGCACCCCGCCACCGCCGTTTGCGCGCCCGCCGCGCCGTCCTGGGTCGCCATGGCCACGTCCGAGACCAGGTCGCCGAGCGAGTTGCCCCACGCGAGCACGGTCACGCCGAGGATGCTTGCGGGAATGCCGGCGATGATGCCGGTGGACACGAGCAGGGCCACGAGTTCGCGGGCGAGGACGTAGGACCAGAGCACGGACATGACGAAACCACCGGCGAGCCACAGGAGGCGCGCGTGCCGGCCGTGCGGTGGTGTTGCGGAGTCCGTGGTCGAGGCCGCGGCGATGGCTAGGAGCGCGCCGGTGAGGGTGGCGGCGAGGAGGAAGGTGGGAGTGAGCGGGCAGGTGATGCCAGCGAAGAGGAGAGGGGCGAGGAGCGCGGAGGTGACGGCGTTGGCACGTGACCAGCGGTGCGCGGCGATGTCGGGGATGGTGAGGCGTCGCGGGAGGTAGATCGGCGCTGCGAGGAGGAAGCGGGCCAAGTCTGCTAGTTCTGGCTGCTTATTTTCCTTGGACGCGGCGACGGGGAGGAGCGGGACGGCGAGGTCATCGGAGTGATCGGCCCTGCCTCTTCTGTCAGTGGAGGCGCAGGGGCAGCAGTGCGAGGCCGACACGAGGAGGACGTAGGCGGCGTAGAGGGAGAGGAAGGCCGCGGCGGCCCAGACGGTGATGGTGCCGGCGAGTAACACGGCGAAGAGGTAGCAGAGCGCGACGAGTAGGAAGCCCACGTCGCGCAGGAACCCGCGCCGCTCGATGACGACGGCCTCCTCGGCGCCCCCGTGGCGACGAGCCGAGACGATGGCGACGAGGCCAGCGACGACGGTGGACACGAACAGCGCGCCGCCGAGCGAGCCGCTGAGTCCCACGTCCCCCGCGCCATTCCCGCCGCCGGACGCGAACGACACGACGCTGGAGAGCACGTCGGGCGCGCCGTTCCCGAGCGAGAGCAGCGTGACCCCGGCCACGGCGGGCGGCAGGCGGAGCGCGGCGGAGAGGCCCTCGAGCGAGGCGCAGAAGTACTCGGAGGCCGTGTCGCCGAGGAGGTAGAAGAGCAGGAGCAGCCAGAGCGCGATCGTGGCGCCGCCCAGCCACGGCGACCACCAGAGCTCCTCCTGGCCGTCGCCGCAGGCGCAGTAGAAGAGCGAGAGGTAGTCGACGTACCCCTGCGGCGCGCACGTAGGGTGGCTCGACTGGAGGTACTGGCACCGCGCTACGCGCCCCTCCAGCGCCTGCAGCTCCTCCTGGCAATTCCCCTGCTCATCTCCATCTCCGACGCCGGAGCCTGAGAAAAACAAGATCCCCCGCTGCTGTCGAGCTCCGGCCCTTGAGAGGAAGAGAACGAGCAGCAGGAAGGAGGCGCCCGCGACAGCGGCATTGCGCCTGCTTTTATTGTACGAAGTGAACCTGCGCAAGAAAGCCATGGCCATTTTCGGATTTTCGGCGAGCGAGCAGAGCAGGGAGGATCTGGAGTGGAGCTCGATCGCCTTCAGGCAGCAGGCTGCCGTGATGGTCCGGTCGCCATGGCGGCGACGGAGCTATGTACTGTTGTGTTCTGTGACGCTGTGGCGAAATTTCTTTTTGTGTCATCTGGACACGTGACAGGTCGGCAGGAAGCTGAATCATCATTCTCCTTCTCCGTCGTGACGCAGCAGCCAGCCAGCCATGAAGCATCAGCTTAATCCGACAGAGTAAATGATGATGCTAATTAGGTAGGCACAAAGCATCCGATCAATCGTGGATCAACGACACGTAATTGCAAATCTTCAACATGTCCTGAAGAAGACTACAATTCTTAGGGATTTTTTCTCGGATTGTCTTTGGATTAAAAGAGAGGTGATGCCAAAACTCTAAAGGCTCGTTTGGTAGCTACGTTTTTTGAAGTATTTTGATAATACTTCAGTTTTCTAAAATACTGAAGTATTGAATACTTTAATGTGTTTCGGTCCAACGAATATTATGGTTCATATACTTCAGTATTTCAAGAAACTGCACTGATTTTGAAGTATGGAAAAATTCTGAAAAAAAACCAGAGACAAACATATTCAAAAGTTATACATACGTGTAAAGTTTCGTGAATAAATAACATTTTTTCGTGCCCTATGCGAAAAAAAAAGAATCAGTATGTGAGAGTTCTACTCTTTCGTTACATGCAAAACAGAGCATGTGGTGATTTCAAATACGAAACCAACCTGGTAGCCGAGTTAGTTGTGATCGATGACACTTAAAATTAAAGGAAAATTATGTTTTGTTGTAAATAAAATCAAATTATGCTGCACCAACAGGCACATGAACTCGATATGCAAAAGATTGTGGGGCCATTAGCTCAATTACTAGTGGGAAAACTTTGGTTGTTAAACCCCCACTGTCGGTGAAGTTTGAGTTGCAATCGGAGAGCATCGTTTTGACTCCCAAGTGTATATGCACCCTCTATTTTAAATACATTTTAAACACATTTAAAAATATCAAAAACCTAAAAACATGTTTGTGTGTACATCTTCACATTATATGTGTTTCAAAAGCGGTCGCACTTTTTTCGTGGCCTGTTTAAAAAAGACAATCCGGTGTTAAAATAAGACTTTTCAATAGACATTTTTTTCGTTTTTCTACGAGCAACAATTAATATTTTTTCTGTGGATTGTCATTAGACTAAAGACTCACGTACGAGAGTTCCTCCTCTAGAAACTATGAGTGGAGTTTTTAATAAAACTAGTGTTTCAATAGATTGGTTAGGATTTTAGTAGCCATCTTTTTCATCAATGGAGATGGCATCATTATAAATTAATCTCGGGGCTTTCGTTCGACGTCGAGATATCTTTACCGACGTTAATGGTGTTTTTGGAAGATTAAACTTGTTTATGTATGGTAATTCAGATCTTGTTTCGTCAGATCGATATTTTGGATTTTTTTCTCATGATTGCCGCGAGGAGGATTTTCCTCCCAATATCTGTCATGGCTGCTACGTTCCCGACCATTGTGATTCGTACTCTCAACTCCCAACGATGTTGACCAGGCTGTTCGTTTTGTTTTTCTGAAATATTGGTGTTGGTACTATTACCGATGTTGGTTGATTACTTTATGGTTGCGTGCGTGCACGCTAGTTTGGCATTGCGGATCAAAACTAAAATGATGGGAGAACCCTCTTGGTATTTGCATGTCTGTGGTTTGATATCATTCCCATTTTTCCATGCATGCCTTAAAAAAAAATATAAGATTGTGTCATACAAGAAGTAAGAGTTTGAAGATTTCAAAAATTTATTCATTTCTTGTAGACTTTATTTTGTAATCGCTATAGTCAGCTCTATCATGTACTATTTGCTACTATAAATATATCATCGTACTGATTGTCAAAAAAAGGTGATGCTAAAACTCTTATGTCTTATGGATACGATTTTTATGCCTCAACCCTATATAAATTCAAACATCCATTTCAATCTCTTTTTAAGACTTGGTTGTGTAGGATTGAGACACTTTCTGCGTTCCATCCAAACATATAGTTTTACAGTGTTTTTCAGTCTTCTGTTATCGTTTTTTTATTCCAGTGTCAGTCGTGGGGAACTCGTTGATTGGCAGCACAATTTATTTCGGTCAAGTTCCTACTGTACGTACCGGTAGGCGGTAGCCTGGCTAGTTCGTGTACAGTAGTGCTAGTGTCGTCGATCTAGTGATGTGTGTAGCTTAATTGATGATGAGCCCATGCATCGTCCATACCGATAACGTGTAGATATACTAGTTTTCATTTCAAGATCGTGATTGTACAGTAGTGCAGCTCGAACCAGACGTCAGTCAAGGAGAGTTCAGTTATAGCATATCGCTGGCACTTGGTCTAAAATCAACTCTGGGTCCCTCCTCCGCTACTAACTCGTAAATACCCTTAAAATTCTAACTAATCCTATGTCAAATACTCCCTCCGTTCCAATTTACTAGATGACTTCTATTTATCCACATGCGGATGTATCTAGACATGTTACATGTATAAATGAAAGTCATCTAATTTAAAACGGAGTGAGTTTAACAGATATCCAAGCGGGCAGAGTAGATGGCGCTGTGGCCGGAGCTAGCTCAGCTCAACAACTTCATGTAGCGTTATGCATGGCTACGATGGTGCTTTTTTTTTTGAGATTTTCTGCATTCATATCACGAAATAATACAAAGTTGTTGACCCTTACAAGCACGCTGTAACACAATCACAAAGGACCATGAACACCTAGAACACCCTAAGACAACCATAACACAAGAAGATCTCCGGAGCCCTCTGTCATCATCCCAGAATTTTGAGAGAAGACCCCTGCAGCAGAAAGATCTGCAACCAAGCGCAAGCAGGTCATCATCTTCGACCACGGTACAATTGCCGCCACGCTGCTTCCTCCTTCCTTGACACCAGCGCCGAGAGGGCATGGACACCAATCCAACACACCTGCAACAGCCGTCGCCATCTTTGGCTTTGAGTACCGCGAAAAGTGTCCCTTCCGGAAGGAAGAGAACTCGAGTCAACCGACCGGTCCAGCACCGCGGCCGGGCCATCCGCCGGGCAAAGCAGGATCTCCCACCAGCATCAGCGCAGAGGAAGGAGAAGAACAGCAGCAGCACATCATACCGACAAGGAGGAAGAAGGGTCTTCGTCTCCGTGCATCCATCGCCCATCCGAGGACTCAACCGGCCAGTGCCGATGGACCTCCAGACACCATAGCCCGCGACCTCCACGAGATCCGGGGATCCCCAACCCCGCTGGCTCCTAGACGAAGGCCAGAGCCCCGCCTGACTGCGACCGGAGCCCGGGGAACCTTATTCCGACGCGACACCACCGCGGCAGCCTCGGCGGCGTCTCCCTCAACCCTAACCCTACCACGCACCCGCCTAGCGCACATACCCGTGGTTCCCCCTCCCTCCCGCCGCCGGTGCGGCCGACGGAGAGAGAGGGAACCGGCGGCGTCGCCGGCGGCGCGCAAGGGACCCGCTGATCGCTTCTAGATCGCCCGATCCGGTTTCCCCGGAACGAAACGGTTCGTTACAAGACTACACCATATCATCTCTTATTAGCACTTTTTCCGACGCTGTGATCAAATTCGTTTTCGTGTCCGACAATGTTTGGTGGGGAATTTGGCGGCAGGTGGGCGTGCCTGAGCAGACCACTTACGATTTAAGCTGAATCATCTACAGGACGAGTCTAGAACAACCCGTTGCTAGCTTGATATGTACACCTCAAACTAATTATCCTTTTTCTCGATCGTGATGACACAACATTATTTTCCGTTTTGTTTATTGTTGACGACACAACCACACGCATTGCAAATATTCAGGCATAATACGTATACTAGGCAAGACGGCGCGTCGACACGCCGCGCCCGTGTGTTAAAATTCATATTTTAAAATGTCCACATTTGAAAATTGTTCAAATTTTAAAACTGTTGGAATTCAAACAAAAGTTCACATTTATTGGTTGTTTAGATTTAAAAAAAATGGTAAAATTTAGAAAGTATCGCTTCCGTGTGTTAAAATTTATGTTTAAAAAGTGTATACATTTTTAAAATTGTTCAAATTTTAAAACAGTTGGAATTCAAAAAAAGTTCACATTTATTGGTTGTTTATATTTAAAAAACTGGTAAAATTGGGAAAGTATTTACATCTGAATTGTTTTCACATTTGCAAAATACTTAGATTTGGAAGACATTTGTAAATTTATAATATGTATCATTTAGTAGTTTTTTTTTAAATTTGTTTAAATATCTTAAAATAATATCTCGCCGCATTATTCGCGAGAACTCTTCTGATAAAGATCAATTTTTGTGTACAGTTGGAAAATATGGAAAACAAATTCCATTTTAAATTTATCTTAGCGGAATAAGTATCGTTGAACAATTGTTGTTAGGAAATCGTTGTAAAATAATCTTTATAATTTTTAATCTTATATATATAGGGAGCAATAGTTCTTTAAGTTAAAGTAACAACAAAATGAGCAATAGTTCTTTAAGTTAAAGTAACACAAAATTTGAGTGGGATAAAAAAAGAGAAAAAAAATATAAAATACAATTTAGGGAATATTTAAATTGCGCATATTAACTTATTCGAGTTGGTATAATATGTTTGATTTTGTTTTAAATTTTTAATTTAATTCAATAATCAGAGGAAATACATTATATGATTATCTATTTCATTCAATTAAAATTCATTTCGTAATTAGAGGAAATAAATTTGTATTTTCCTCCAGATATTCGTTTGATCATTTTTTTTAAAAGTAAACTATAAAATCAGAGAGTTCCAAATTTTATTTTATGTAAATATGTTAGCCTAATTTAAATGATCAAATTTGGTTCCATTTTCCCATAATTTGCTTATTTAGAACTATAATCAAAGGAAATTTTATTATGCTTATTTCCAAGTATTAACCATTTTGGATATTTATTAGATTTATCTGAATAATTGGAGGGACTTCAGCTAAATTATTTCTAATTGTTAAACAATTTGGAAAGATTTTTTAAGTTTGCATTTTGCCTTAAAAAATTTAATTTAAATCTATAATCAGATGGAACATATTATATGAGGATTTATTAAATTCAATCCATAATTTGAGGAAATGAATTTGGATTTTCTTAAAATATTCACCAAATCAAAATCTTCAAATTTGTTTGCATTATGCCATAAGTAGTTAGCATGTTTTTTTGTGATCACTTTGATATATTTTCCATATTTTTTTGATGGATAGTTTTAAAGATTTTAATTTTGCAGCATTAATCATTCTTTGGATTTTTTTTTAGGTAAAAGGAAAACTGCTCAATTTAGGGAATATTTAAATTGCGCATATTAACTTATTCGAGTTGGTATAATATGTTTGAGTTTTGTTTATTTTTTTTAAATTTAATTCAATAATCAGAGGAAATACATTATATGATTATCTATTTGATTCAATTAAAATTCAATTCATAATTAGAGGAAATAAATTTGTATTTTCCTCCAGATATTCGTTTGATCAGTTTTTATTTTTATTTTTATAAGTAAACTATAAATTCAGAGAATTCCAAATTTTATTTTCTGTAAATATGTTAGCCTAATTTAAATGATCAAATTTGGTTCCATTTTCCCATAATTTTCTTATTTAGAACCGTAATCAAAGGAAATTTATTATGCTTATTTCCAAATATTAACCATTTTGGATATTTATTAGATTTATCTGAATAAATGGAGGGACTTTAGCTAAATCATTTTTAATTGTTAAACAATTTGGGAATATTTTTTAAGTTTGCATTTTGTCTTAACAAATTTAATTTAACTCTATAATCAGATTGAACATATTATATGAGGATTTATTAATTTCAAACCATAATTTGAGGAAATGAATTTGGATTTTCTCAAAATATTCACCAAATTAAAATCTTTAAATTTGTTTGCATTATGTCATAAGTAGTTAGCATGTTTTTTTGTGATTAATTTGATATATTTTCCATATTTTTTGATTTATAGTTTTAAAGATATTAATTTTGCAGCATTAATCATTTTCTGGATTTTTTTAGGTAAAAAGAAAAACTGCTGACAGGTGGGCCCACGGTGTGTAAGGACCCCTCAGAATTACCAGTCCGAGGTGCCCACGTTATGTAAACAGATCACGATCCCAATGATCAGTGCATCGCGATCACATAACCAACATGGTATACAGAGTTACATCATCCAACTTGATTAGTACAAGACTTACATAAAGGGTGGTCACACGACCCAGCTTGCAATCATCGTCACGCAGGACGAAATTAACTACGATACAGCGAAAGCTTTTGGCTAGCGCCGGCCCTCGTCACAACCGGACGCATTCTCACAGAGCAGTTGACCGGTGACACTCAGTTGGCGTAGTCGTCGGCGTACTCCTCATCTTCGGCGTAGGTCTCCTCGATGAAAACCTGGACATTGGAATATCCAGGGACACAGCCATGAGTACAATTACGTACTCGCAAGACCACCACCAGGCTTAAATTTTCATGGTAATGCAATAGAAGCGTTTTCGAAAACTGGGATAGTTGCTATATATGACTATAGGGCTTAATTTTCGCAAACGATGTTTTTAGACATAGAGAATACAACATCTCTATATCTTTGTTGAAAAAGGTATTTGGAGATATAATTCTCCTTCCTTTAGAAATGACAGAAAACATTTCCACGTTTGAAAACACTTTTGTAAAGCTTTCTTCAAAACACTAGGATAGGGATGTCCCTTTTTCCTTTCCGGGTTCCGACTGGTTGACTCCCCGAGACCAACCATCTTCTCCCAAAATCCGTACCTCCCAGGTACCTCTTTGATGCCTCCTTTTTCTTTTCCAGGTTCCGACTGGTTGACTCCCGAGACCAACCATCTTCTCCCAAAATCCGTACCTCCCAGGTACCTTTCTGATTCTTCTTTTAGTCCAAAACAGAAAACAATTTTTCTTCTTTCACCAGTCGCCCAGTGTGGCCTTTGCAACCGTCCATGACCGCGGACACGGCTATTCGAATAGATTTACACTCTGCAGAGGTGGTACACTTTCACCACAAGATTCGGATGGTCTGCCGTGGATCAACCACGGACTGTACAGAGACAGCATGCACACATCAGACGGCCGATCCTAACTTCCACTATGTCAGCGCTACTATAAGAATATCCTCTTCGAGTGGGTTTGTTCTCCCCGGCACCGAGTGAGCTAGCCGTATCGATCCGGTTTCCCCTAGTCTCACACAGCCATGACAGGAGACCCACCGTTGCTTCCCGGTGGCACACGCAGTCCACACTTTGTATGCCCATTCCCTTGCAGCATTCGGTTCCGGGGACTCTAACCCCTTCTAGCCAATTGAGGAGTATTCGAATACTAACACCAACAAGCTTCCGCTAAGCCCCGTGCCCATTTTGAGGTAATGTGGTTGTACGGGTTAATTGTTCGGGCGGCAGCAGGGACTTCGTAAACAAACCTCCATCTCCGACTGCTCCCAGCAGCTCGGGTTTTCGTAAACTCACCGAATGCTCCCAGCACTTCAGGTTTTCATAAACATCTCCATTTGCTCCCAGCAACATGGGTTTTATAGAACACTTTCTCGCCGATCGCTCCCAGCGACTCGGGTTTTCTTTAAAAAAACATTTCATCAAATCCAGGCTCCCATCCTATAGTTTTGAGATAAGATTATAAGGATATACTACTAGAGAACATAATTTTCTTGATAGCGCCTTCAGTAGAAGGCTTCTCAAGTGAAGACTAATTTTTTTATAACACCTATTATATTCTAGTAGATATCTTTGGCCAAACAACATTTTGTAAAAATAGTTTTTGGGTGGCAAGAAGACCATGAAAGAAATAAAGCATGCATTATTTTATTTTTGAAAACAAAACATACTTGTAGAAATAATAGGATTTCATTAGAGTGGTGAGGTGGCTTGCCTTGCTTAGCAAAGTGTCCCTGATCTGGTTCCACTTCGTAGACCTGTTCAGTTTCCACGTACTGCTCCCCTCTTGCGGATCTAACGTACCGGAAAAATAAACGGAACTATCGTCACTCTAAGAAGCGGGTTGACAACAATCTAAAGTAAATAAACAAAACAACAAGCATCGCACAAAACACTAAGCTAGCTAACAAGAGCAAGCGATTCACTTAGTTATACAACCACAACCAGAAGGTCCATAAAGCTAAGACAATCAACAAACACCCCAAAGAAGGTGTACACAACAACCCTAATAGTTAAACTCTAAAGCAAAACTCCACTTAGGATGGTTAGGTCTCTTAACAAGGGCTGTTACCGTAGTTTAGGAAATACTTCAGACAAAAGTTTAGTTACTAATTATTTTCTATTATAAAATTATATCACCCAGACATTAACAAACTACTCATGCTAGTATTCAAACTTAAAGACTACCAAGTTTAACTAACAAGGCAAACATATGAAATCACACAAACAAGTTTGGCAACTACAAAACAATTTATTATTTATTTACAAATAGGGTTAAGGTGATAATTAGACAACCTTTTGGACCACTTTCAAAAATGCAAATCTAAGCATCACTAATAAACTTAAAACAACCAGTAGCTAAGAAGAATTTTATTACTGAAGTTTACTTTGTTTTATTAAACACAAAATTAAGCAAACAAGCATGATTAATTCATTTTACTTCCTTAGGCACTAATAGCAATTTATAACTAACTACATTTTATTTCTACTCAAGCACTAACAGTACTAACATATTAAACATTTCTAACAATCATCTCACAAAGCAAACCACATCAAATCACATCCAAGAGAAAAGTGTAGCACTCAAACCATTTTGATTTCTTTTCTTTTCTTTAAAGGATTTAATGGACAGAAAACTGTACCCAAGCCATTTTAACACACAAACATCCTCTGGATAAGACAACTAAAACCATCCTAAACATAGACAAACAAAGGCAATCAATTAAAATGGGGCTTTTAATAGTAGTAGTGTTGCTGTTTTTGGGGAAACATCCACAAATCCTAAAATAATGCTCCTAAAAATCTATCCTTCTACCTCAGTACTGCTATAAGTCATACCAAACTAGGGGAATTGGATTTGCACCCAAAGCACCTTCCATTTGAGAGCTAAAAATGCCCAAATGCTTCTGGTCCTGAAACTAAAATGAATACAACTATAGTTTTAGGAAACTCCTGCATGCAAGGCTAATTCCTATGCAAAGGTATGGATTTTAGCTTTCTGTAGAAATTGGATTCACCCCATTTGGACAACCCTAGCTCAAGATATCTCAAAATAAGTGGAAAACATACTTTTTAAAAGATTTAATGCGCAGCTCAAAATACAAATTATTTTTAGACCAAACTGGTTCTGCATGCTTAGGAAAACACACGGGAATCTAGCAAAAATACCCCTAAATAATTTGCACAAACAGATATGCCACAAACTAATTAAACTAGGTACACACAAATAACAGAAACGGGAAAAGAATAAATTTTTAGAAATAAAAACGTCTATGGGTCGCTTCTGGGCCAGATCTGGCCGAGTCCAGTGCCGATCTGGGCCGTACGCGAGCCAGGCCGGCCCATCTGCCTGCGCTGCGCAGCGAGCGCGCGGGAGGCAGCCCGCGGCGCGGGATTCAAACGTGGCCGTAGATCTTGAGATCTACGGCCCTCAGCCATCGTCTCCCGCCCGACGGCGCGCGCACAGGCCAGAGAGAGAGGAAGGACGGCGCGGCGGCGGTGCTCACCTAGGGCGTGTGCATGCGGCGTAGGAGGGTCGCGGACGGCGATGCGGGTCGAGGGAGGGGTGTGGGCACGAGCAGCTTCAGCGGGGGCGGCCGGAGTTCATGGCGACGGCGGCGGCGCTCGTCTCGGGTCGAGGACGGCGGCGAGCTCCACAGGCAACCTCTGGACAAAAAAGAAGGGGGGTGGAGTGAGCTCTAGATGAGGGGAGTCTAGAGGGCCAACAATGGCGGAGAACGGGGCAGGGGAGCGACGGCTACGACCTTCTTCTTCCGACGACGATCTTCGGTTTTCACCGGCGACTTCGAGCAGCAGAGAGCACGGAGACGGGCAGGGCTTCTGGAGTGGAGAGAGATGATGTGTGTGCGTGGTCTGAGAGATGAATGGAGAGCTGAGGGGCACGGGGTCGTGTTTAGACAGGGGGGTGCCTTCTAGGGCTCGTTCGGACCAGGGGGTCCAAGGAGAGGGAGAGAGGCACGTCCATTGGCTCGAGTGGGCGGTGCAGGTGGGGGCAGTGTGGTGCTGGTCGGAGACGTGGCCTGGCCAGTGGGAGGAGAGGGGATGAAGCTCCATAGGGCCACGGTGGAAAGAGGAGAAGGTGAGTGGAGAAGAGGGGTGGTGGAGAGGGGGATGGGTGAGTGACATGAGGGCTCCAGCTGACTAGGACGTCCTCTCTGTCTAGGGGTGAGAGGAAAAGATGATGGAGAGGGAGAGGGGGTCGGTTTAGCTAGTCTTAGGGTTCTTAAACTAACACTAAGTTGATTATCTAAATTAAACTCACAAGACAAAATGTGGTCACACAAGAGCTAACCCAAAAACATGAGTGTGGTGAACTAAGTGAGGTGATGCAAAAAGTTCTAATTCTAAAAGCATGAAGAAAGAATTTTGAAAATTAAGAAGTTGGAGAAAAATGACCAAATGGTCACTGTTTTGAGTAGCCCTTTACACCAAGATGGTTTTATGCTCAAACAAGTTTTAAAAGGGTCAAACAAAGCATAACCTAAAAGTAGAAAGTTCAAGGAGCAAGATGGTCAAGGTGCATTTCAAAAACAACACCAGAGAATGCTTAATCTAGGGCTCTAGATTAGCTATGTTTTAACAAACATGAGGATCAAGCCACTAAATTTAAAACTAGAAGAATTTTTGCAAAAAGTGGTCCAAAGAGGTCTCCAACATGGCTAGTGGCCCAAAGAAACCAAATCTAACAATCATGCAAAAGAACATCACAACCAATATCAAACACTCAAAGAGTTGGTGAGATGGTGATCAATATTATTAAGACAAGATTTTGATGAAAGAGGGTTAAACCACTTCTTAGTAATAATTTTCCAAAGAGATATTAAATTAAGAGTTTTGAAATAAGAGTTGCAAAAACTTGCAAAATATTAAACTCAAAATATATTAGGACTCATGATATGGTCCTTTATAGTTTTACCAACATCTATCCTTTGGAAATAAATTTTTGTTTGCTCAAAATAATTGGTTTTTGGGTAGTTGCTAATATCAAAAATAGAGTTTGTTAAAAATAAGATGGGAGGAGATATATGGGATATTCCTTTGGTCACAACAAAGATTAAGAGGAAATTTTCTACTAAGTTGAGTTCGAAGTTTGATAAATAGAGATGTTCTCGACACCAACAACAAACCACAACAGGTCACACAGAGCAAACAGAAGAAAAACTTACCCATAAACAAGACATTTCAAAAAGTTTTTGTTGGTTCCAAATTTTGGGTCTTAATTAATTAACTTTTTCGTGGCTCCCAAAATTTGGGACGTTACAGACCTTCCCCCTTAAAAGAATCTCGTCCCGAGATTCCTAAGCGGGTACAAGGGGAGTGCCAGGTTAGGGGGTTTGATGCTCCTTCTTTTCCTGAGGTTGTTGCGTCTCATCTGAGATGTTCCTCAGGGTCTTGTTGTCTTCCCATGGAGAGGTCTTCACTTGTTGATACACAGTTGTTTCCTCCTAGAGGGTAAAAGTCTGTGTTTGATGATGCTGACCAGCTGGTCGATGCTGATTGGCGTCCTTGTCCGTTGACTTCAGATACTCCAGGGTCGGGGCGCAAAGGACAGTTTGCCCAAAACTCCTTAAAAACCTAGCGTATGTCTTCCCCCCTTAAAAAGGGGCCTCGAAGGGTAGCTGTTGAAGGTGTGAGTTGTTGCCGACTTCAATATGTTGTTGTTCTTGGGTACCACGGCGATCTTCGTCTTGGTTGGAGCTCCTTGGCGCTTGGGGTGGATGTAGACACTTGTACTTATATTGCTGTCTTGAGGGTGAGCAGTTTAAATATCCGCCAATAGTTTTTCAAGCCTCACAGGGGTGTCAGGTCCGTAGACTTGACTCTCTCCGATTTTTCTTAAAGAGTCAAAAAGGGTGCTACAAGCTACTGAGGGCGTCTAACTTGCTTAGTGTGTTGTCAACAGCAACAGTCTTCGGGCCTTTCATCGTTCCTGGCGGCTTGTTAGATATGATGTCTTCTATTGTGCCCACCTTCGGTTTAGCTGACGAACAAAGTTGATGAAGAATTCCTTGGTTTGTTGACCTCATGACGCCACACACTAACCTTCAGAGGCCGATTCTACCTTAGTTAGCCTAGAAGATTAGTTAAGATACTCATTGTTATCAGTCTCAAGTCGGGCAGGTCGAGGTTAATAAGGTTGGCGCATAGAAGGCACTTATGACTCTTTCCTCGGGGTTCATCTTGATGTAGACGATCTTCAGTGCTGGTTGTCTTCGGGGTTACGGACGTTGATCTTCTTTGGGACTTCACGACTTGAGGGCTTCATAAAATCTTCAAAAAGTAGGGGCTCTTGCCGATCTTTGAGTCCTTCTTGTTGCCATTTGTGGGTCTCGAAGAGGTTAGTTAGTAACAAGTCACTGGTGTTATATGTTACTCTAAAGTTAGATACGCTAAGTTAGCGATGGTATATTGGTAATTCGAAAAGTTAATTAAACTAGGCAAGGCTCGTCACATCACGGGGATGGGCTTTCTCGGGGTGGTCTTCTATATCAGAAGCGGTTAAAAGCTCTCATGTGTCGAAGTTTAGATCAGAGGCAAAACATTTTAGAGAGGTTTTCTAAACAAGTTTTGAAAAACAGCACGACGCATCTAACGCTTAAGAGGCCAAAAAGGTAGTTTTGTGTAGAGGCAAAAAGATGTTTAAACAAAAAGAAAAGTATGTGCCTAATATGTGTTGCCGACAAGACGTGCTTGTGAAACATACCGGAAAACAACACACCAACAACAAACACACAGACAAGACACACACAAGCAAAAGGCATACCAATCAAAACAGCTCACGACACTCCTATAGTACCAAAAGGGCACTCAACAATCGTGATAGTCGGGTAATCCAACCAAAGGTCATCTCCTACTTCTCCTATGGGGTTTTGGTGTCACATGGATACTGAAGTCCTCATTGGATCTCCTTGGGTTCTTGCCGAAAAGTTCGCGATTGTCCGGTTTGCTGATGGAGTAACATTGTTGGGGTTGAGTTGAGGAAGCGAAAGTGATTTTGCATTGTTGTCTTGCATTCCGCACATCCGAGGTATTGGGAGGTCCTGGTTTTGCTGTCATCGACGATTTTTGGTCTTGTGGACTATGCATCTGAGGACTCTTGTCTCGTCTTGGCTCTAGCTACTTAGGTCTCACTTGGGTCCATCGTCAAGCGTAAACAAGTTTTGAATAGGGACAAGAGGGTAGAGAAAATTTCTTTGAAATACTTTGGAATTAGAGAAGGTAAGATCAAGGCATTTTTGAGAATAGGTGAGGAGTGGAAACCATACTAGGCTCACCTTGAAGAAAATAGATTTAGGCAGAATTAGGTTTTAGCAAAATATTTCCTTCCTAAGCTAACGACCATGCTAACTAAGGTCTCCTAAGGTCAACGATGGCTCTGATACCAAGTCTGTAAGGACCCCTCAGAATTACCAGTCCGAGGTGCCCACGTTATGTAAACAGATCACGATCCCAATGATCAGTGCATCGCGATCACATAACCAACATGGTATACAGAGTTACATCATCCAACTTGATTAGTACAAGACTTACATAAAGGGTGGTCACACGACCCAGCTTGCAATCATCGTCACGCAGGACGGAATTAACTACGATATAGCGGAAGCTTTTGGCTAGCGCCGGCCCTCGTCACAACCGGACGCATTCCCACAGAGCAGTTGACCGGTGACACTCAGTTGGCGTAGTCGTCGGCGTACTCCTCATCTTCGGCGTAGGTCTCCTCGATGAAAACCTGGACATTGGAATATCCAGGGACACAGCCATGAGTACAATTACGTACTCGCAAGACCACCACCAGGCTTAAATTTTCATGGTAATGCAATAGAAGCGTTTTCGAAAACTGGGATAGTTGCTATATATGACTATAGGGCTTAATTTTCGCAAACGATGCTTTTAGACATAGAGAATACAACATCTCTATATCTTTGTTGAAAAAGGTATTTGGAGATATAATTCTCCTTCCTTTAGAAATGACAGAAAACATTTCCACGTTTGAAAACACTTTTGTAAAGCTTTCTTCAAAACACTAGGATAGGGATGTCCCTTTTTCCTTTCCGGGTTCCGACTGGTTGACTCCCCGAGACCAACCATCTTCTCCCAAAATCCGTACCTCCTAGGTACCTCTTTGATGCCTCCTTTTTCTTTTCCAGGTTCCGACTGGTTGACTCCCGAGACCAACCATCTTCTCCCAAAATCCGTACCTCCCAGGTACCTTTCTGATTCTTCTTTTAGTCCAAAACAGAAAACAATTTTTCTTCTTTCACCAGTCGCCCAGTGTGGCCTTTGCAACCGTCCATGACCACGGACACGGCTATTCGAATAGATTTACACTCTGCAGAGGTGGTACACTTTCACCACAAGATTCGGATGGTCTGCCGTGGATCAACCACGGACTGTACAGAGACAGCATGCACACATCAGACGGCCGATCCTAACTTCCACTATGTCAGCGCTAGTATAAGAATATCCTCTTCGAGTGGGTTTGTTCTCTCCGGCACCGAGTGAGCTAGCCGTATCGATCCGGTTTCCCCTAGTCTCACACCGCCATGACAGGAGACCCACCGTTGCTTCCCGGTGGCACACGCAGTCCACACTTTGTATGCCCATTCCCTTGCAGCATTCGGTTCCGGGGACTCTAACCCCTTCTAGCCAATTGAGGAGTATTCGAATACTAACACCAACAAGCTTCCGCTAAGCCCCGTGCCCATTTTGAGGTAATGTGGTTGTACGGGTTAATTGTTCGGGCGGCAGCAGGGACTTCGTAAACAAACCTCCATCTCCGACTGCTCCCAGCAGCTCGGGTTTTCGTAAACTCACCGAATGCTCCCAGCACATCAGGTTTTCATAAACATCTCCATTTGCTCCCAGCAACATGGGTTTTATAGAACACTTTCTCGCCGATCGCTCCCAGCGATTCGGGTTTTCTTTAAAAAACATTTCATCAAATCCAGGCTCCCATCCTATAGTTTTGAGATAAGATTATAAGGATATACTACTAGAGAACATAATTTTCTTGATAGCGCCTTCAGTAGAAGGCTTCTCAAGTGAAGACTAATTTTTTTATAACACCTATTATATTCTAGTAGATATCTTTGGCCAAACAACATTTTGTAAAAATAGTTTTTGGGTGGCAAGAAGACCATGAAAGAAATAAAGCATGCATTATTTTATTTTTGAAAACAAAACATACTTGTAGAAATAATAGGATTTCATTAGAGTGGTGAGGTGGCTTGCCTTGCTTAGCAAAGTGTCCCTGATCTGGTTCCACTTCGTAGACCTATTCAGTTTCCACGTACTGCTCCTCCTCTTGCGGATCTAACGTACCGGAAAAATAAACGGAACTATCGTCACTCTAAGAAGCGGGTTGACAACAATCTAAAGTAAATAAACAAAACAACAAGCATCGCACAAAACACTAAGCTAGCTAACAAGAGCAAGCGATTCACTTAGTTATACAACCACAACTAGAAGGTCCATAAAGCTAAGACAATCAACAAACACCCCAAAGAAGGTGTCCACAACAACCCTAATAGTTAAACTCTAAAGCAAAACTCCACTTAGGATGGTTAGGTCTCTTAACAAGGGCTGTTACCGTAGTTTAGGAAATACTTCAGACAAAAGTTAAGTTACTAATTATTTTCTATTATAAAATTATATCACCCAGACATTAACAAACTACTCATGCTAGTATTCAAACTTAAAGACTACCAAGTTTAACTAACAAGGCAAACATATGAAATCACACAAACAAGTTTGGCAACTACAAACCAATTTATTATTTATTTACAAATAGGGTTAAGGTGATAATTAGACAACCTTTTGGACCACTTTCAAAAATGCAAATCTAAGCATCACTAATAAACTTAAAACAACCAGTAGCTAAGAAGAATTTTATTACTGAAGTTTACTTTGTTTTATTAAACACAAAATTAAGCAAACAAGCATGATTAATTCATTTTACTTCCATAGGCACTAATAGCAATTTATAACTAACTACATTTTATTTCTACTCAAGCACTAACAGTACTAACATATTAAACATTTCTAACAATCATCTCACAAAGCAAACCACATCAAATCACATCCAAGAGAAAAGTGTAGCACTCAAACCATTTGATTTCTTTTCTTTTCTTTAAAGGATTTAATGGACAGAAAACTGTACCCAAGCCATTTTAACACACAAATATCCTCTGGATAAGACAACTAAAACCATCCTAAACATAGACAAACAAAGGCAATCAATTAAAATGGGGCTTTTAATAGTAGTAGTGTTGCTGTTTTTGGGGAAACATCCACAAATCCTAAAATAATGCTCCTAAAAATCTATCCTTCTACCTCAGTACTGCTATAAGTCATACCAAACTAGGGGAATTGGATTTGCACCCAAAGCACCTTCCCTTTGAGAGCTAAAAATGCCCCAAATGCTTCTGGTCCTGAAACTAAAATGAATACAACTATAGTTTTAGGAAACTCCTGCATGCAAGGCTAATTCCTATGCAAAGGTATGGATTTTAGCTTTCTGTAGAAATTGGATTCACCCCATTTGGACAACCCTAGCTCAAGATATCTCAAAATAAGTGGAAAACATACTTTTTAAAAGATTTAATGCGCAGCTCAAAATACAAATTATTTTTAGACCAAACTGGTTCTGCATGCTTAGGAAAACACACGAGAATCTAGCAAAAATACCCCTAAATAATTTGCACAAACAGATATGCCACAAACTAATTAAACTAGGTACACACAAATAACAGAAACGGGAAAAGAATAAATTTTTAGAAATAAAAACGTCTACGGGTCGCTTCTGGGCCAGATCTGGCCGAGTCCAGTGCCGATCTGGGCCGCACGCGAGCCAGGCCGGCCCATCTGCCTGCGCTGCGCAGCGAGCGCGCGGGAGGCAGCCCGCGGGCGCGGGATTCAAACGTGGCCGTAGATCTTGAGATCTACGGCCCTCAGCCATCGTCTCCCGCCCGACGGCGCGCGCACAGGCCAGAGAGAGGAAGGACGGCGCGGCGGCGGTGCTCACCTAGGGCGTGTGCATGCGGCGTAGGAGGGTCGCGGACGGCGATGCGGGTCGAGGGAGGGGTGTGGGCACGAGCAGCTTCAGCGGGGGCGGCCGGAGTTCATGGCGACGGCGGCGGCGCTCGTCTCGGGTCGAGGACGGCGGCGAGCTCCACAGGCAACCTCTGGACAAAAAGAAGGGGGTGGAGTGGGCTCTAGATGAGGGGAGTCTAGAGGGCCAACAATGGCGGAGAACGGGGCAGGGGAGCGACGGCTACGGCCTTCTTCTTCCGACGACGATCTTCGGTTTTCACCGGCGACTTCGAGCAGCAGAGAGCACGGAGACGGGCAGGGCTTCTGGAGTGGAGAGAGATGATGTGTGTGCGTGGTCTGAGAGGTGAATGGAGAGCTGAGGGGCACGGGGTCGTGTTTAGACAGGGGGGGTGCCTTCTAGGGCTCGTTCGGACCAGGGGGTCCAAGGAGAGGGAGAGAGGCCCGTCCATTGGCTCGAGTGGGCGGTGCAGGTGGGGGCAGTGTGGTGCTGGTCGGAGACGTGGCCTGGCCAGTGGGAGGAGAGGGGATGAAGCTCCATAGGGCCACGGTGGAAAGAGGAGGAAGGTGAGTGGAGAAGAGGGGTGGTGGAGAGGGGGATGGGTGAGTGACATGAGGGCTCCAGCTGACTAGGACGTCCTCTCTGTCCAGGGGTGAGAGGAAAAGATGATGGAGAGGGAGAGGGGGTTGGTTTAGCTAGTCTTAGGGTTCTTAAACTAACACTAAGTTGATTATCTAAATTAAACTCACAAGACAAAATGTGGTCACACAAGAGCTAACCCAAAAACATGAGTGTGGTGAACTAAGTGAGGTGATGCAAAAAGTTCTAATTCTAAAAGCATGAAGAAAGAATTTTGAAAATTAAGAAGTTGGAGAAAAATGACCAAATGGTCACTGTTTTGAGTAGCCCTTTACACCAAGATGGTTTTATGCTCAAACAAGTTTTAAAAGGGTCAAACAAAGCATAACCTAAAAGTAGAAAGTTCAAGGAGCAAGATGGTCAAGGTGCATTTCAAAAACAACACCAGAGAATGCTTAATCTAGGGCTCTAGATTAGCTATGTTTTAACAAACATGAGGATCAAGCCACTAAATTTAAAACTAGAAGAATTTTTGCAAAAAAGTGGTCCAAAGAGGTCTCCAACATGGCTAGTGGCCCAAAGAAACCAAATCTAACAATCATGCAAAAGAACATCACAACCAATATCAAACACTCAAAGAGTTGGTGAGATGGTGATCAATATTATTAAGACAAGATTTTGATGAAAGAGGGTTAAACCACTTCTTAGTAATAATTTTCCAAAGAGATATTAAATTAAGAGTTTTGAAATAAGAGTTGCAAAAACTTGCAAAATATTAAACTCAAAATATATTAGGACTCATGATATGGTCCTTTATAGTTTTACCAACATCTATCCTTTGGAAATAAATTTTTGTTTGCTCAAAATAATAGGTTTTTGGGTAGTTGCTAATATAAAAAATAGAGTTTGTTAAAAATAAGATGGGAGGAGATATATGGGATATTCCTTTGATCACAACAAAGATTAAGAGGAAATTTTCTACTAAGTTGAGTTCGAAGTTTGATAAATAGAGATGTTCTCGACACCAACAACAAACCACAACAGGTCACACAGAGCAAACAGAAGAAAAACATACCCATAAACAAGACATTTCAAAAAGTTTTTGTTGGTTCCAAATTTTGGGTCTTAATTAATTAAGTTTTTCCTGGCTCCCAAAATTTGGGACGTTACACGGTGACGTCGCGATGACGTCACAGTTGCCAGATTTGGACGGACCGGCCGTGGCGGCGCCGAGCTCGCCGGCGGCGCGCCGCCGCGTTCTGGGAAGCGCGCGTGGGTGCGTTCGACGCGCCTCATCGCGCTCTACTCGCAAGTGGCGGCGCCGCCGCTGTTTGGTCGCCGGAGCGGCCGCGGCGACGCGCGGATGCGGCGGCGGACGCGGAGCACGGCGGCGTTGATTCCGGCGCGCTGACGGCGTCCCGGCAGGCGATCTACGGCGAAGATGGAGAGGAGACGGCGGCGGAGCTCCCCGCGTGCTTCGATGTGAGCGGGAAGCGGCGGAGCGGCGGCGCGAGGCGGCGGCGACCTCCGGCGTCACGGGAGAGAGAGAGGGAAGGGGAAAGTGCGATGGTGTTTTTTCAGAAAGGTCCCCGGAGTTTCCCAATTTTACAAATTAGTCCTTTTGCGGGCGTTTTTTCTATAAATGTGCAGCGACGCAGCGAGGCGACCGGGAAGGGGGTGCGTCAAGGATCGTGCGTCGCGGTGGTTCACAGGCTAGCAGCGATCGGTGACCGTCTGCGACGTGCGTCAAAAATCGTGCGGGAACGCGGGAAACCGGAGGCGGCCGGTTGGGCAAGTCACGATGTGCGCCAAATTTCGTGCAAACACGGTAGCACGCGCGGTTGTTCACTAGGCAGAGTTTGATGTGAGCCGTTGATCTGAAATTGAGTGGCTAGGATATGTACTGTAGCTACTGTAGCTAGCTACAGTAGCTACAGTAAGAGGGCGCCTGAGAGGCCGAGGAGTTGTCCGCCTTTATATATAAGGACTAGTGGTATTTGGCACGGCGCACGTCGCGCCCTTGATGTCAAATTTTGATGATGGTTTGGATTTTTTTTTAAAAAGAGAAATGTTCAGATTTAAATTGTTTGAAATGAAGACAAAATGTGTGAGTCTTTTGTAAGGCATTTTTTTTGGAATCTTCGAATTTGATTTTCGGCAATGTGGCACGTAATGTTAGCATTTTTTGTGTGTTGTTATGTTGGTATGTCTTCATATTTTTTTTTGATGAGTATGTTTGAATAGAAAATTCTTGATGAATTAATATATTTACATTTTTGATATATGTAGATAACGGTTTTTCTATAGCATTTTTTTTATATTTTATGGAATGTCGGAATATTCGCGTAAGTTTTGGCCAAATTAGAATATTCAAACATGTTTTTACTTTTGTGTGAGTATGTAGCAATTTTGACGATCATTTTTTTATATGTTTTGTACAATACTCAAATGTTTAGTAGTTTGAAAAGTCCAAACATGTTTGTATTTCGACGTGAACATTTAATCGAGATTAGGAGAAGTGCACATGAACTATCTCCAAATGCTGGTAATTTTTTTTTTTAATTGGAATCAGGAAAAAGGCATGTGGATCATCTCTAAATGTTGACAAAATTTGTATTTTCACTTTTTTTTAGCGTGCCGTCACGCCACGTCCTTGGTATTTTTTTGTGTTATTTTTTTTTTGTTAACCAAAATGTTGGCTAAATTGGTGTGTTGGAACATTTGTTTGTTTTGTTATGAATAAGTAGCATTTTTTGCATGCATTTGTGATATGTTGTGTACAATATTCAAATAGTTGAAGGCTTGAAATGCTCAAACATGTTTTTTTGGACGTCAATATTTAATTAAAATCAGAACAATCCATTTGAATTTGATTCCATATTTGGGGAAAGTTTGCTCGTGTCGAGTTGAATTGCTAGCCAAATTGAAATGTTGAAACAAATTTGGTACTTGTTTTGAGTGCACTTCGGTTATTTTTTATGAGCATTTTGGTTTTTATTTTACGGAATATCGGAATATTCGCTCAAATGTTAGACAAATTGCAACTTGAGAGCATGTTTTCTATTTTGTTATTGTAAAGTTGAACAATACATGTAGTTCTTAGATAAATGACGCCATTATTAAGTGAGACATGAAGCATTTGGAGTGTTGTAAAAAAATGATTCCATTATCATTTGTTTAAGAATTTGGAACATTGCATAAAAAGTCTTTTTTTTTATCTATTTCTTTTGTTTAAACAAAACTCCGAATATTTCATATTTCTTTTATTTTTTGTAGACCATAAGAAAAGATTCGTTCAAATGAAATATAAACAGATTTTATATTCCATCATTAAGTAGACCCCACCTGCGTTTGTGTGATTTTTTTTTAATTTTGAAATGGGTAAATAAGTTCGTATTTTGGCATTAATAAGTATTATTTATTTTGGTGAGCATGTAGATATATTCTGTAGTACCTTTAATATTGTAGGAAGTCGTAATATGCAAATATACTTCTATCTTCCAAATAATATTTAATGTAAGTACATTGTTAGTAGTAATGCATTTTTTTTTGAATTCGAGTCCACAATTCGGGAAAGTTCATTTATATTGCATCTAAATATTGACTATTTTGAATTCTGTAAATATGTTTTGTGTTTTGCCATAGATGGTTAGTGTTGGTTTTTATGAGCATTTGTTATATAGTTTAGAGAATATCCAAATATATGTAGCAAATGGAAGTATTTAAATACGTTTCTTTGTTGGCATGAATTTTTAAATGTAATTTAAAAAATGTATCTGAGTTATGTAAAAATGGTGACCAACTTTAAAATTTTGAAATGGTACGGTAATTTCGAATAGTTGGCAAACTTTAATGTTTCATTATGTTTGTATGTTGGTCTAAATAATTAATTTAGATTCGCAATCAGAAGATGTGCACCGTATAAGCATATAGTAAAGTGAATATATAATTTGAAGAATTGCATCTGAATTTCATATTAAGAGGAGGTTAATTTAGTTTGCTGGCAATATTTTATTTAAAGTTCATAATGGGTGGAAATGCACATCTATTGAATTGGATTCCATAGCTAGAGTTTTTTTTTTAAATTAAGCTCCATATAATTGGAGCAAGTGTATATAGAATTTTGCTATTTTTTTTTACCAAATTTAGGTGTATAAATTTTATTTCATTTTGGCAGAATTTGTTATCATTTATTTTTTGTGATGTTTGTGGTCAAATAGAGTTTTAGAATATGTGCAACCTAGATTGTATTCAAATTTGAATTATTTCAGTGTTTACCAAATGATTAGGTTTGAAAGTCGTATGAAATTTTGATATGTTCAAATTTGTAATTTTTGTTGGAGTGCTGAGATATGGTTGTTGTTCAGATTTTGAAAATTGTTCAAGTTGGGGTGTTTTCTAGGCTCGAATCATTTTTGGTTTGTGAAATGCCCTTGGTGGATTTGCGAGGCATAAATTCGGTCATATTTTGTAATTAGTCAGCATATTTTTTTTGTGATCGTTTTGATGAATTTTTTCAATTATTGCTGGTGGATATAGCTGCGTTTGGTTTGTAATAAAATATGTTGTTCTGGAAAATATTTTTAGAACAGCTATTTCTAAATATTTCCGTTCGTACTATTTTATTTTGGTATATTTATTCCTATCGTATGAAAGCCCATCATATAAATGGGTAATTATATGTTTAGAAGATTCAATTTTGAAATTTAGTAATATTTTAGAAATAGTCAGCATTTTATTTTGTTGTGACCGTTTTGATGATTTTTTTTTGATTTTTTCTGTGGGGGATATAGTTGAAGTTACTGCTTTGGCAGCATGTAGTAGTTCTGCAAAATTGTCTAAACACCGTAAGGCAGTATATATGAAGTTTTTAAAATTATTTATACCTAAGTATTTACATGTGTGGATTATTTATTTTGATATTTGTAAGCCTATCTAAATATGAGATATATTGTTTCTTGACTGCTATCGGTTTTCTAAAACAGTTGGACACATTTTTTTTAGATTAGCACAATTCAAAGTGAAAATCACTGAAATTTTGCACGGTGCACTGAAATTTAGAAAATGTTTGCACATTGCCTAATTACACCTTGCCGAATAAAAAATTTGTTTAAATTTCAGTGGAATATACCATGGTATGGAACATTTTAAGTTTGGAAAATATACCTTATTAAAAATTTGTTTAAATTTCAGTGGGAAACACCGTGGTATGGAAGATCTAAGTTAAAAATTGTTTAGTTTTTGAATATAATGGAATTTGGTATGGGAAATTTAAGTTTCAAATTGTTTAGTTGTTTGAATGTAATGAAATTTGGTAGAATTTTAAATTTGTGAGAGACTTTAAGTTTAATTAAATGTTGGTCTTTAAAATACCGTCGTGTAGAAAACTCAAAATTGGAATTGTGCATGGTGCATTGAAATTTAGAAAATGTTTACATCTTGACTAATTAAACCTTGCCTAATCAAAAATTTGTTTAAATTTTAGCGAGAACATCGTGGTATGGGAAATTTCAACTTTGGAAAATATGTGCAGCAAAATTTCTTTAGTTTTGGATATCGTGAAATTTGAGAGGATTTTGAACTTTAAATTTAATTAAATTGCGGAGTTTAAAACATCGTTATGTGGAAAACTCAAAATCGGAAATGTATACATTAAAATTTGGTTGGATTTCGATGTCCTGAAATTTAGAAAATGTCTGCATCTTGCCTAATCGCACCTTGCCTAATCGAATGTTTGTTTAAATTTCAGTTGGAACACCGTGTTATGGAATATTCAAGCTTGAAATTTTGTGTGCCACAATTTGTTTAGTTTTGGATAATTTGGGAGAATTTTGCATTTTTAAATTTAATCAAATTTTAGAGTTTAGAAAGAAGCAGGGAAAAAAAAAACAGAGGGGTAAAAAAAAGGGTCGAGGTCTGGCAGCAGCCAGGCCGGCCCAACAGCGGCCCAGCCCAGCCGCGGCGTCATGCTGCGTCAGCGGCGGCTGGGTCCTGCCGCGGCGGGGCGGTGGTCGTCGGCGGCGCGTCGCCGCGCCCTGGGACACGCGCGCGGACGCGCTGGACGCGCGCGACCACGGGAGACCCTGTAGCGGCGGCGCCGCCCCTTCTAGGTCGCCGGAACGGCGCCGGCGACGCGCGGAAGCGGCAGCGGCCAGCAGCACGGCGGCGTCGATCCCGGGGCGGCCGCGGCGTTCTGGCAGCTGATCCGCGGCAAGGAGATGTAGGCGGCGACGGCGGAGCGGCCCGAGGGCTCTGGTGCGTGCGGGGAGCGGCGGAGCAGCGGCGGACCACGACGGCGTCGACGGCGGCCTCCGCGCCGGTCGCGAGAGAGAGGGGGGAAGGGGATTTCTGCGGCCGTTTTACGAAAAACAACCCGGAGTTTCACGTATTCACAAAGAGGTCCCTGTCGTCGGTTTTTCTGAGAAGGACATTGAATTTCCAGCCCCCCGCGTGCTTCTTCGCAAAAAATCCGGGCGCGCTGGGTCGCTGACGCCTGGGCCCACCACGTACTGTAGCAGACTGTAGCTAGCTACAGTAGCGTGGGCGCGGAGAGGCCGAGAATTTGGCCTCCTATTATACAATCGATGATGATGATGATATGCATGGATGGATGATACGCAAACAAGCTATACTACTAATTCATCCATGCTATAAATCACGACGATGCATGCATCCATGCATGATTCGATTGTTTCTGCGATTAGGACAACGAAAAAAACTCAACGCGTACGTGCGGCCTGCATCATTATCACATCAGACAGCTAGGATAGTACTGCTAATTAACCACCATAAGCGTACTAGGAGTACACTGGTGATGCATGTATCTGCACCTACCTGTTAAGCTGGCCGAATCCAATCATGCAAGGAACAATATCGCTTAATTAGGACGAGGTGGCCGAGGTACTATGAATCAGCAGCAGGAGAAATATTGCACCACGACCACGAGGATACCACGACAAATCAGGATCAATATTGATCTTGGTCCGCGAAAAGGTGATGATCGATCCATCGATGCTCCCAGACCAACATGTGAGGATTCTGTTTGCTGATTCGGACACATAATTAAGCAAGTAGACGTCGTCAACGATCCAGGTCGGAACGGGAGCCGCTTATCTCCATCCCTGAACAATTTGCTTAAATTGCAGTGGAATCATGGTGTGGCTCTCTTACGGTGCAGAACTTCACATCTTTCTGTTTAACCGCTTAAGGTTGTGTTTTTTTTCCCAACTGGCAATGTGGCTTTCCAGATGCAAAGGCATTGTCTTTAGTGCATCGTGTCTACTTGTGGAACAAATTATAGTTTCATAGATAATGCAAATATCTAGTTCTAAACCATATGATCCTATAGCTCTTCCGCAAATATTGTGTTAGGTAAAGTATCACATGCGTGGGATTTTGTTTCAATCGTTTCAATTTGTGGGCAAGAGTTATTAATTATGACACTTCCAAAATACCATGTCACATACTCTATATGTTTCTTTTCATAATGGGTAGTCTTAGTTTTCTAAAATATAAACTCTTATATACCTAACATGGTTCATAGAAAAAACTACCAACTTCTACTACAATAAGAAAATTAATATAAAAATATGTTTCATGGTGGATCTCGTGATAGTGATTTGGTTTGTAGATGAAGTCTTATCTATAAACATGGTAAAAGATAGAACCATTATACTTTAATACACCTAACAAACAGTAACAAATCGAGTATTATTAGATAATGCCATATATTTTCACACATAGGTAAAGATAATTTGAAATATTTAATTCTCTTCCCACTATCCCTACTCTTCGTCCTACGTGTTTTACTCTCCTTATATAATTGATGTACAAGCCAATTATCCCAAAAATCTGAACTGATGGAAAGAGACTAGGCAATATATTTATATTTCAACACTCCCGCTTCACTTTTTTTAAATACCGCGCGAGCAGGGTATTGAGATTGAAATCCCTTGGCTCTTATAGCATGTAGAATGGATGCGCTAGCCAATTATCCCAAACGTCCAAACTGATGGAAAGGGTCAGGCCGTATATTTATATCTCAACACTCCTACTCATATGTATTTGTTGTGTCATGAAACAACTGAATGACACATAGTTTCGTGTAACACACTGAAATTAAAGAAACAATACTCCCTCTCTCCCAAAAAATGTTGACTGTTTTTTGGGGTCAAAGTCAAACTTTATAAATTTTGACCAATCATAGATAAATATATCAATATCTACAATACCAACCGCATATAATATGAAAATATATTTCATGACGATTCCAATAATATTGATTTGACATTGTTCATGTTGACATTTTTTCTATATACTTGGTCAAACTTTGTAAAGTTTGACTATGACCAAACATTGTAAGCAACATAAGTTGGGAAGGAGAGAGTGCTTGGATAATCGATTTTGTTTGAATTTTTCGACAAATCACCAATTTATTACATGTTCTCTCCCATCTAATCGCTTACAATCACATTGCACGCCAAATTTCTCCTACCGAGTTATTAGCCTTCCTCAGCAGCATCTTCATACTACTCATTGCTTTAGTTCACTTAATTGATTCACATGATTCACTTAGCCAACAACTGAGGAAGGAAGGGGTTTGGAAACCACTTGCCAAAAGCTCGGGTACTCTATAATTATTTTTATTCAAAACTAAGCTATACAATTGTACTCCATAAACCTCGGTTAGGATATTTGAAGAATTATATATAGATTGTTAAACTCTCCCTAAGTATATGTATATATACTCAAATAGGCACAAACACGTATAAAAAACACTATCATACATATAAAGGAGAAACTTATTAAATTTATGGATATAAACCCAGTCCCCATCTTATTCTTTTATATGCATAAAGATTTAGACATAACCCGGTTCAAAAAAATGTACTAGAATAAATTTCAAAAACAACATATTTTTCAGGATAAAATAGAGTACTTGGACAACTTATACTACGTATGATTGGGATATTCATATATTGTTATGATTTGTTCAGATTTAGGTGAACTCATTTAAATAAATGTTTGTGTTGTATTATAACCTGTGAATTCTAATATTACCCCCACAATTGTTTGTGGAATGTTATAAGATATGACAATAAAAAGTTAAAATATAATGATATTGATATGTAAAGAAGTAAAAATGTTTAGTATAAATAGATGATGACAAAATTATGTCCCTTTATCTGGACAAAATCATCATGACTATCCCTCTTTAGGTGATTTATTGGATGCTCTTGTTCACAATTGGTCTAGCGTTTGCAGAACATCATTCTTTTTTAAACTCATGCTACTTGAAGAAGAGTTAGCACTTAGGCTTCTTAAAGGAGGGTGGCCTAACAATGGTGGATCCAAGTAAACCCCATCTAAGACTAATAGAACTTTTTTCTCAATTTGACGAGCATTGGAACCTGGCTCAAAAACTATGTGTGGTTCATGAAACCAATCTCAAGAATATTCAAGAGAAAATTCAATTGAGAAAATAATTTGTAGGTGAAAAGTTTTGTTACGGAAGAATTGCATATGAGCAGCTTGTTCGGGACTACATTCCTTTGTTGGTATTCATGGAAAAGGAATGTCTACCTATCATGATGACAAGAGATGGAGGTTAACACCTAATAAAAGTAACAAAGCGTGTATTATATATAGAATGTCATATAATTTCAAACGTTGGTAACGCTAATTTGATATATTTAATTTTCTTCCCACTATCCCTGTACGTGTTCTACTCTCTTACTCATACATATTTGTTGTGTCATGTAACAATAACTAAACTGACTTGAATGTCAAATAAAGTTTGTTGAATTTTATATTGACATATATTTGCCTTCTCTTATTATGGTTGTGTAGGTCATATACTATAACTTTTTAGTTTTTGTAGCATAGCATAATGTTGGATTACACTACTCATTCTTTTTCATAGAATTTTTATTGTACTAATTTGGTATCGCACAAAAATAAAACATCAGTGTGTGTAGCTCAACAAGTACAACTTTTTGAAGATATATTACTATATGCGTCGTCACGAGAATTCGGACACAATCGCAGTGGCAGAGATATGCTAATTATCTGAACTCGTTGACGTCTGGAATTCTGGATCGAGCTAGCTATACATCCATACTGTCAGATCACGACGATGCATGATTCAGAAATTCGTCCACACACATTGCAAATATGCGTGGATGATGATTCATCCATACTATCAGATCAAAACGATGATGCATGCATGATTAATTAGAATATTTTTGCGATTAAACATGACGAGAAAACTCAACGCGTTTGTGCGGCCTGCACCATTATTACATCAAACAAGCTAGTGTGGTACTGCTAACCACCACAAGCGTGCTAGGAGTACTGGTGATGCATGCATCTGCACCTACCTGTTAAGCTGGCCGAATCCAATCATGCAAGGAACAATTGTAAGTTTAGGGTTTTGGGTAGAATAGACCACGATGGGTCGGTTCCATTGCATGTTAATATATAGACAAAGGTTACAAAGCCTAACCATAAATGGGAGATCACAATAATATCGATTCTCCTCAATTTAGTGGTTTAGGAGATATGTCACGTTCCGTGACATATTAGTCTAACACTCCCCGCAGTTGCAACGGGTGGAGGACGGACGTTGAGGCTGGACCGAAAATCCAGAAACAACGGCGACGGTAAGCCCTTCGTCAAGATGTCGGCGAACTGGCGAGACGAGGGAACATGAAGCACACGGACTTGACCCAAGGCCACACGATCGCGAACGAAGTGGAGATCGATCTCGATGTGTTTGGTGCGCTGATGCTGAACGGGGTTCGTGAACATGTAGACGGCGCTGACGTTGTCGCAGAACACAACCATGGCGGGGGGAGATGGTCGATGAAGCTCGTGGAGAAGTTGCCGAATCCAACTGGCCTTAGCAACGGCATTGGCGACAGCACGGTACTCGGCTTCGGCACTGGATCGAGAAACTGTGTGTTGCCGCTTAGACGACCAAGAGACAAGGTTGTCACCGAGGTAGACACAGAAGCCCAACGTAGATCGCCGTGTGTCGGGGCAGCCAGCCCAGTCGGTGTCGGTGTAGGTGATCATGGAGTCCGGTGATGACGAGTAGAGCTGGAGTCCATGAGAGAGCGTGCCCTGGACGTAGCGCAAGATGCGCTTGATGGCCGCAAGATGCTGCTCGTGAGGGTCGTGCATATGGCGGCACACCTGCTGAACGACATAGGTGATGTCGGGGCGCGTGAAGGTGATGTACTGCAGGGCCCCAGCGAGACTCCGATACTCGGTGGGATCGGCCACAGGAGAGCCGGCTGTGGTCGCGAGCTTTGGCGACGTGTCGACCGGTGTCGAGGCAGGCTTGCAGGCGGTCATACCTGCCTTGTCCAGAATCTCCGCGGCGTACTTAGCTTGCAAGAGATGCATGCCGGAGGAGTCGCGGGACACCGCGATGCCGAGGAAGTAGTGCAGGCTGCCCATGTCGGTCATGGCGAACTCGGAGCTGAGAGAAGCCGTGATCCAGTCGAGGAAGCGGGCCGAGGAAGCGGTGAGCACGATGTCGTCCACATAGAGAAGCAGGAAGGCTGTGTCTTCCGCACACTTGAGGACAAACAGCGAGGTGCCCGAGCGCGAACATGTGAAGCCAGTCGAGGTGATGAAGGTCGCGAAGCGTTGGTACCACGCGCGAGGAGCCTGCTTGAGTCCGTACAAAGAACGGTTGAGCCGACACACATTGTCGGGGCAAGTGGAGTCGATGAAGTCAGTGGGTTGGCGGCAGTAGACAACCTCGGCGAGAGTACCGTGGAGGAAGGCGTTCTTGACGTCGAGCTGGCGTGTCTCCTAGTTAAGGGAGAGGGCGATGGAGAGGATGACCCGCACCGTGGCCGGTTTGACAACCGGGCTGAACGTCTCGTCGAAGTCCACGCCTTGCTCTTGAGAGAAACCGCGAAGTACCCAGCGGGCTTTGTAGCGGTCGAGGGAGCCATCGGGCTTGAGCTTGTGTTGGAACACCCACTTGCCGGAGACGATGTTGGCGTTCGAAGGAGGGGGCACGAGGTCCCAAGTGTTGTTGCCGAGAAGTGCACGGTACTCCGCGGTCATGGCGTCAAGCCAGTTGGGATCCTTGAGAGCAGCCCGAGCTGAGGTGGGAACCGGTGAGTACCTGCTGACAGAGGAAACATGCAGGTTAAGCCGCTCACGGGGACCCCGAGTGATGCCGGAGGTGCTACGCGTGCGATGAACAGGCGCGGGCGGCGAGGGTGGTGCCGGGGGCGGCGAGGGAGGTGGGGATGGGGGCGGCGAGGTAGGTGGGGATGGGGGCGCAGTATGGGTAGGCGCAGGAGTAGGAGGGACAACTATAGGGAGGGTGTCGTCGAGGAAGTCGTAGGTAGTAGCGGTGGGTGGCTCGGGGGTGGCAAAGGGAAAGGTCGTCTCGTCAAAAACAACATGGCGCGAAATGATTATGCGATGAGAGGTAAGGTCCATGCACCGGTACCCCTTATGGTGAGAAGAATAACCGAGAAAGACACACGCACTAGAACGTGGTGACAGTTTATGTGACATCGTGGAGGCTGTATTAGGGTAGCAGAGGCACCAAAAAACGCGCAGTGACAAGTAGTCCGGGTGGGTGTTGTAAAGGGAAAAATAGGGAGACGGTGCGGTGATGGTTTTTGTGGGAAGACGGTTAAGGACGTGAGTGGCAGTGTGGAGAGCCTCGACCCAAAAGCGAGGTGGGAGGTGAGCCTGAAAAAGGAGAGAGCGGACGATGTCATTGACAGTGCGGATGACGCGTTCGGCCTTGCCGTTTTGGGGCGAGGTGTAGGGACACGAAAAGCGGATGTGAATTCCGTGTGTGGTGGCAAGGCAGTGGAGTTTGTTATTATCGAACTCACGACCGTTGTCGCATTGGATGGACTTAATAGCTAAATCGAACTGAGTACGAACGAACGCATGAAAGGAAGAAAGAGTAGCGTAGGCGTCCGATTTTTGGCGTAAAGGAAAGGTCCATAAAAAATGAGTAAAATCATCAAGAATCACAAGAAAATATTTATTACCCGAGACACTTAAAATTGGGGAGGTCCAAAGATCACAATGAACTAATTCGAACGAACGAGTGGTGCGACTAGTGGATGAAGAAAAAGGTAAACGAACATGACGCCCTAATTGGCAAGCATGGCAGAGAGAACTATCTTTTATTTGTTTGCTACATGGAAGAGAAACATGTTGAACGAGACGACGAAAAGCATCATGTCCTGGATGTCCAAGGCGTCGGTGCCAAACGTCCGGGGTGTCGGTGATCGCAGTGAAGGCGTGAGGCGGCGGTGGCTGCGACAGTGGATAAAGCTCCCCCGTACTACTGCAACGAAGAATCTCGCGCCGGGTAAGAAGGTCCTTCACAGAAAAACCGAGAGGGTCAAACTCGACAGAACAGTTGTTATCGGTAGTGAATTGGCGAACAGAAATAAGATTCTTAACAATACGTGGAGTGACAAGGACATGGTTTAAGTGAAGTGGACGATTACTGAAAAAAGAGGGAACAAAAACATGACCAGAAGTGGAGACGGGGAGAGTGGAACCATCTCCAACTATGACATGAGAAAACCTAGGATGGGGAGAGAGAGAGGAGAGGGTACCGGGGTCAGAGGAGATGTGTGCCGTGGCACCGGTGTCCATGATCCACTCCTGCTGTGGAAGCTGCAGGGTCATGGAGTTGAAGTGCCGCGCGAGTGCAGCCGGGTCCCATGTCGAAGAGGGAGCGCGGGGCATGGTGGGGGCGCCGTAGTAGCCCGCGCCATGGTAGCCCGCGCCGTGGGGGAGGCCGCCAGGGACGCCGTGGTAGTAGGAGGCCGGCGCGGGCGGAGTGGCAGTCATGTAAGCGTGGGGGCGAGTGGGCGGGTGAGGGACTTCACCGAGGATGCCGCCCGCGTTCCCGGTGCAGTGCTGCTGCATGGGCCACATCTGGATGGCCCCAGTCCAAGGATTGAACGGGGTGGGCATGGGAGGGTTGGCACTGTGGGTCTTGGCGCCGTAGTGCGGCTTCTTCCCCTTGTACCTGCCATAGCCAGAGCCGCCGTGGGTGGGGGGAGCCAGGGCCCTCCAGGGTTGCGCGCCAGGCGCACCACAAGGGGCGGCGAGGATGGCAGGGCCCGCGGTGCCGCTGGCGGGGCTGCCCTTGGCGGCGACGAAAGCCGAGGCAGAGGAGGCAGTGGAGCGCCGGGTCGTCTTCATCTCCTGCAGCAGCAACATGTTCCAAAACTCGAGGAAGGTCGGGTACGGCTTGAGCAGCGGGGCGAGATCGGCGATGCCGTCGAAGTTCTGGTGGAGGCCCTTGAGCACGTTTGTCACGAGGTCCGAGTCGGACACGGGGGCGCCGACTTATGCGAGAGCATCGGTGTCCGTCTTCTGGAGGTGGAGATAGTCGGTGATGGTCGTCGCTTGTGCCTAGAGGTGGGCGTCGGGGTGCGGCTCGGAAGGCGCCATGGGAGAGGAGGGAGAGGCGTGGCGGCGGCTTGACCTAGGCGGGCGCGCCGTCGTTGGGAGCGGAAGCGAGGGAGGAGATCAGAACCAATCTGATACCATGTAAGTTTAGGGTTTTGGGTAGAATAGACCACGATGGGTCGGTTCCATTGCATGTTAATATATAGACAAAGGTTACAAATCCTAACCATAAATGGGAGATCACAATAATATCAATTCTCCTCAATTTAGTGGTTTAGGAGATATGTCACGTTCCGTGACATATTAGTCTAACAACAATATCGGTTAGGACGAGGTGCCAAGGTGGCCAGAGGTACTATGAATCAGCAGCGAGAACTTGCCCGTGGCAATATGGTTAGGTGGGTGGTTGTACCCCCAGCCCACCAGAATTCAAACCCCAGGTTTGACGCTGGTGTTTCTCATTTAAGGCGGAATATTCTTCAGTGGGAGGCGACGTTCCCGCCGACAGCGAGGCGCCCGTGGTGACTTCGTCAATCTCAAGACTCGACCCGCCGACCAGTCTTTCGGAGGGCTCATAGGGGTAGGGTGTGCGTGCGTGCGTTCATAGGGGTGAGTGTATGCGCGTATATATGAGCGCTTGCGTTGTACTGTGTTTCGCAAAAAATCAGCAGCAGGAGATTGCACCACGACCACGAGGATATCTCGAGATCAGGATCGATATCGATATTGGACCGTGAAAAGGTGATGATCCATCGATGCTCCCAGACCAACATGTTTGCTGATTCGGTCACATAATTAAGCAAGTAGACGTCGTCAACAATCCAGGTCGGAACGGGAGCCGCTTATCTCCATCCCTGAACAATTTGCTTAAATTGCAGTCGGATCATGGTGTGGCTTTCTTATGGTGCCGAACTTCACTTTTTTCTGTTCAACCGTTTAAGGTTGTTTTTCTTTTCCAACTGGCAATGTGGCTCTCCCAGATGCTAAGGCATTGTCTTTAGCATATCGTGTCTACTTGGAAACAAATTGTAGTTTCATGGATGATGCAAATATCTAATTCTAAATCATATGATTCTATAGCTCTTCCGCAAATATTGTGTTAGGTAAAGTATCACATGCGTGGGATTTTTTTTCAATCGTTTCAGTTTGTGGGCAAGAATTATTATGACACTTCCAAAATACCATGTCTCATACTCTATATGTTTCTTTTCACAATGTGTAGTATTAGTTTTTCAAATGTAAACTCTTATATACGTAGCAAGGTTTATAGAAAAAACTACCAACTTCTACTACACTAAGCAAATTAAATACGGAGTATGAAAATATGTTTCATGGTGGATCTCATGATAGTGATTTGGTATTGTAGGAGAAGTCTTATCTATAAACATGGTAAAAAATAGAACCATTAGACTTTAGTATACCTCCTGCAAAACATGGTAACAAAGCGAATGTCGTATATTTTCAAACGTAGGTAAATATAATATGATATATTTAATGATTAATTATCTTCCCACTATCCCTGCTCGCCGTGTGATCAATGCTATATATAGGGGGGGGGGGGGGGGGGGGTTTGTTATCGTCTCCACAGGGATCAACAAGGTTATGCTGGTTCAAAGTTTTGGCAGAAGCTAGACTAACTCAAACAATTGCAGGTTTTCACTTCAGAAAAGAAAGGGTTTTGGAAAAGGATTTTAGCAGAGCAAATTCAAAATTTAACTTGCAGGTTCTTGGTTGTCAATCAAGTCCACTGCAAGGATCGAAGCGAGGTTTAGACAGGGAACAAGAATTACTTCAACAACTTGCAGAGACTAGTCATGCAAGCAAGGGTTTTTAGCAGGTTTAGGCAAAAGAAAAATCAAAGCACAAAGATCACTCCTTTCTGGGTTGTCAAGCCAGATCAAAGTGAGTTAACTAGCAAAGGAAGGCTAGGGAGGGAATTACAACACTCAAGTATGCAGGGACTAGCCTTACACACACAGATCAAACCAAACAACTAGCAGATCATGCAAACATTCAGTAAAGACAGAGAACTGTGTCACTCAATTCACTGCAGTAGCCAAATATTACAAGCTCTACTTAAAGATGGATGATCTACTCAGTTCAACACAAGATTACACAGAAGAATTGAGAGAGTTTCTTGGCTGTGGCTCACTGAAAACCTAGTCGAAGCAGGGGAAGCAGAGGTGAAGACAAGGGTGGAAGCAGAGTTGCAGATCATGAGCTTCAAGTCACCAAGGCCTTGGGCTTCTTCTCCTGGTCTCCATGTTAATTTGATCTTGATCTTGGTCTTGTTCTTGTTCTTCTCTGTTCTTGCTGTTCTCGGTGGTTGTTGGAGTTGGTGGCCGAAAAGGTTGTTTGGTGGTGGCTGTGGATGGGATGGGGTGAGGTGGATGGATGGGAATGGAATGGGGTGTGTGGAGATGGATGGATGATTGTTGTGGTGGTGTGGTGGCTTTATACTCCTTTTTCCCTTTGTGGTGGAGGTGTGACCCGAATGGTGGAGAGGAGGAAGCTTCCCTTTTCCATCTTTAGCTCACAATGCACATGGGGTGTTTTCTCCTTTTGCACCTTTATGCCTTTTTCCCTTTTTGGCTTGCTTGATCTCCAAGTTGATCTCTTCCCTCATTTCTGGTTCAAACTCATTTGAATTGCTTCTTATCTTCTTTAGGGCCTGTTGCTGCCAACACTTGAGCACTGCTTCATCTTGTGCTTGGAGAGCTTGAGTTAACTGACAGAGAATTGCTTCTCTGTCGGACACTGTTCACCATCTAGCACAGAAGTGTTCTTCAAGTTTGTCTTGATTTCTTCATGCTCTGATGATCCAAACTTGCTCAAATATGTTCCTTTGGACTTCCTTCAGATAGCACATGGTTGCATTTCCACTTGAGCTTCATCAGCTACACTGACATGAATTTGCATTTCTTTGTCAGTGCACTGTTCATTGTCTGGCAACAGATGTTCTTCTGGATTTCTGGCTTGATTCATTCTTGTTGATCATGTCCATCTTCTCTCTGCATTGGGTTCACATGTGTGGTGCTTCTTGCTTCACTTCTACACTGGATCTTCTGAAGATTGTGTGCCTTTGCGCACTGAACTGCAAAATGGATGAAAGCACTGTACGTAAAATGCAGATAAATGCAGGACTGGATACTAATGCAGTGAGGTTTTTAGGGTTTTAGGGCTCTGAATAATGCATATAAATGATGGTGATCAAACCCCCAGACCCAAACCTTTGCCTGTCCCCAAGTAAAGCAAAATGAGGTTCTAGTGACAACAGTCTAATAATGAACAGTGCAAGGTTCTGAAAACTTAGCAGTTCATTCAAATTAGATTCATTGCAGTTCTGTTTATGATTAGTGCAAATGCTAGTTTGGAAACAAGTTTCAAATAACAGAATTTAATCATTTCTAGGTTCAACAATTTAGGACTAACAAGATAAGGCAGTTGACAAGGAAATTGAAAAGAAATGATCCAGAAAATAGCCATAATGCATAGATGGATGTTAATATGCATGCAGAGTCAGTGCTTCACCTACTACAGTTCCCAGGAACATAGTAGGCTAATGCTTAAGTTAAAGATGAGTTAGTTTTACTGTTACTTGTCAGGTTAACATGGTTATTGCTTCACAGGTTACAATCCCAGGATCATAACTGCTAATGCCAAAAATTGCTTCAAGCTTCAGTTATAGAATTTCAGTTAGTGCTTCACATACTACAATCCAGAGATCACAGTAGCTAATGCAAAAATTGTTTGTTGTTGCCAAACTTTCAGTTAGTTTCACTGTTAGTGCTTCACAAATCACAATCCAGAGATCATGATTGCTAATGCAAAAATGCAGAGATGCATTAGTAAATGGCTCTAAAATGGATCATCACATTCAGTTTCTAAGTCACTTGCATTATCCAGTATTCCAAAAGTTTTGAACAGAGAAACAAATAAATTCTGTCTTGATAAATGTTTCTGAACATAAGCCTTTGCAAGAATAATAAACAGATAAAATGCAAGATTCTTAATAAAATGCAATGCTACTTGATCAAACAGAGCAACACAATGAAACTTTTACTGAAACAGCAATAAATAGCCAACTTGATAATAATTCAGAAACATGGCATAGCAATAATATTTCATGCTGTAAAATGGTTTTAGGGATTGGAATGTTTCCACCTGGTGATCACTTCTGCTCCTTGCTTCATTATATCAGCCAAATTCTCCATTCTTCATTTATTCCTTAACTAAACAACAAAAGCAAAAGAAACACACAAAACAAAATAGCAAATAAAGGAAATAAAAATGTAGATAACATAAAAAGGTATCAGGCTGCCTCCTGATGAGCGCTTGTTTATAGTCATGAGCCTGACTGTAGCTTCTTCACTGGTTCTCAGCTGCAGAGGATGCATTGGCAGCATCCTGTAGCTCATCATCTTCTGTAACTTCAGTGTCTTCAGAATCAACTTTCTCTCCCACACATAATGCTTCATTCTCTGACCATTGACCTTGAAAGTCCTTCAGTTGGACTCTGAACTTCAAAGCACCATGTCCCAGATCTCTCTTGATGATACAAGGGCCAAACCATCTTGACTTGAACTTGCCAGAGAATAAATGCAGCTTGGAGTCATAAACTAGCACTGTCTGTCCAATCCTGAATTCCTTCCTGAGAATATGCTTGTCATGCCATTTCTTGGTCTTTTCCTTGTAAATCTTGGAACTCTCATAGGCATCATGCCTTAGCTCTTCTAGCTCACACATCTGCAACTTTCTTGCATCTCCAGCTTTCCTAAGTCCATGTTCAATTTCTTGATAGCCCATTGAGCTCTGTGCTCTAGCTCAACTGGTAAGTGACATGCTTTCCATAGACAAGCCTAAATGGTGACATACCAATAGGTGTCTTGTATCCTGTTCTGTATGCCCACAAAGTATCTGGTAGCTTCATTGACCAATCCTCTGGACTTGGACACAACTTTCTCTAATATCTGCTTAACTTCTCTGTTGGAAAGCTCAACTTGTCCATTAGCCTGTGGGTGGTAGGGTGTAGTCACTCTGTGATTCTTCACACCATACTTGCTCAATAGCTTCTCTAGCTGTTCATTGTTGAAATGAGCTCCACCATCACTGATGACAACTCTTGGTACTCCAAACCTAGGGAAGATAACATCTTTGAACAGCTTGCAGACTGCCTTGGAATCTGCACTCACAGTGGGTACTGCTTCAATCCATTTGGACACATAGTCCACTGCAACTAATATATGCTTGTATCCTTTTGATGATGGCAAGGGTCCAACAAAATCAACTCCCCACACATCAAACAATTCCACTTCAAGAATTCCTTCTGTGGCATTTCATTTCTTCTTGATATTTTTCCAGCTCTCTGACAGGGATCACACTGCTTGATATAATCATGCACATCTTTGAACAGATTAGGCCAATAAAATCCAGCCTGCAATTTTTGCTTGAGTTTTCATCACTCCAGCATGGCCTCCATACATGCCTGCATGGCATTGGAACATCACATCACCAATTTCTTCTGATGGCACACATCTTCTCACAACACCATCTGCACAATGCTTATACAGAAATGGCTCATCCCAGTAATAGCTCTTGGCATCATGCAGAAATTTCTTTCTCTGTTGGTAGGACATTTCAGCTGGCACTATTTCACAGACAAGGAAGTTTACTATGTCAGCATACCATGGAGTACTAGCTTTCACTTCCATCAGTTGCTCACCAGGTATACCATCTTGAATTTCCTCTTTCAGAACTATTTATTCTGGACAAATGATCTGCTACAGTTTTTCAGAACCTTTTTGTCTTTGATCTCAATATCAAATTCCTGCAGCAAGAGAATCCATCTGATCAGTCTTGGCTTTGCATCCTTTTTTCTCACCAAGTACCTTATTGCTGCATGATCAGTGAAAACAATGCACTTGTGTCCAACAAGGTATGGCCTGAATTTGTCAAATGCAAACACTACTGCCAATAATTCTTTTTCAGTGGTAGTGTAGTTGATCTGAGCATCATCTAGTGTTTTACTGGCATAGTGAATCACATGGACAGCTTTCTCCTTCTCTGACCAAGCACTGCTCCTACTGCAAAATCACTGGCATCACACATCAGCTCAAATGGCAAATTCCAGTCAGGTGGCTGCACTATTGGAGCTGTGATCAAGCTTCTTTCAGCTTGTTGAATGCTTGCAGACATGCTTCATCAAACACAAACTGCACATCATGATTCAGCAGGTGAGTGAGTGGTTTAGCAATGAGAGAGAAATCCTTGATAAATCTTCTGTAAAAACCAGCATGGCCCAAGAAACTCTGAATTCCTTCACATTTTCAGGAGGTGGTAGTTTTGCAATCACATCTACTTTTGCTTTATCCACTTCTATCCCTCTGGCAGAAACCATGTGTCCAAGCACAATGCCTTCAGTTACTAAAAAGTGGCATTTCTCCCAGTTAAGAATCAAATTCTGCTCTGAACATCTATGCAACACAGCTGTCAAGTTCTTCAGACAAGTGACAAAATCTTTGCCATAAACAGTAAAATCATCCATGAACACTTCCATGATTCTTTCAATGTAGTCAGAGAATATTGACATCATACATCTCTGAAATGTGCCAGGTGCATTACACAAACCAAAAGGCAATCTCTTGTAAGCAAAAGTTCCATAAGGACAGGTGAAAGTTGTTTTTTCTTGGTCAACTGGGTGTATTGGGATTTGGAGAAATCCAGAATATCCATCCAGGTAACAATAAAATTCCTGCCCTGCTAATCTTTCCAACATCTGATCCATGAAAGGTAAAGGAAAATGATCTTTTCTTGTTGCTTTGTTCAGTTTCCTGAAATCATTAACCATTCTCCATCCTGTGACAGGTCTTGTGGTCATCAATTACCTTCTTCATTTTCTACCACTGTGTAGCCTCCTTTCTTGGGCACAATGTGATAGGACTCACCCACTCACTCAGAGATGGGATAAATCATGCCTGCCTGAAGGAGTTTTAGAACCTCCTTTTTCACCACTTCTTGCATAGCAGGATTCAGTCTTCTCTGTCCTTCTCTAGTAGGTTTACTTTCTTCTTCCAAGTGTATTCTGTGTGAACAAACTTTCTCATCAATTCCCTTGATGTCATCAATGGAATAACCAATCACATTCTTGTACAATCTCAACACTGACAACAGACTTTGTTCCTGTTCACTATCCAAAGCAGAGCTAATTATCACTGGATGAATTTTTTCTTTCTCCAAGAAGGAGTACTTCAGATGCACAGGTAATTCTTTTAACTCTACAATAGAGTTGTGAGACTGATGGGTTGCTTCTCTTTCACCATTTTCAGAAGCATCACTGCAGAGAGTAATTCCAACAATTCTTGAGGTTTTGAGTTGTCAGCTGTGACAAACACTTGTACTTCAGGTTCTTTAGGCTGCAATTCCTTCAAAGACTCAGTGACACTCTTGTCAACTATATCAATTGCATACAGTTCTCCAAAGTATTGGGGAGGTGAGAAGCATGCTTCATGCTGAATTCTGCTTGTTCTGAACCAAATTGCAGTTTCAGTGTTCCACCTTTTACATCAATTATTGCTCCTGCTGTTGCCAAGAATGGCCTGCCTAGAATCATGGACTCTGAGTTGTCTTCCATTTCCAGTACCACAAAATCAACTGGATAAGCAAAGTTTCCAACTTGTACTGGCACATCTTCAAGAATTCCAGCTGGTTTCCTAGTGTTCTGTCAGCTAACTGCAGTGTCATGGATGTGGGCTTCAGAGCTCCTAACTGCAATTTTACTGACAGCCAAAGGTAAAACACTAACTGAGGAACCTAAATCACACAATGCTGTGAATGTTCTTTTTCCAACCACACAGGGATACTAAAACTTCCTGGATCACCAAGCTTCTTGGGCATATAATTCAGAATGACAGCACTGCAGTCCTCTGTCAGAGCAACTATTTCAGGGTCTTCCAAACTTCTTTTCTTTGTAATCAGGTCTTTGAAAAATTTGCATACAAGGGGATGTGTATACTGCATCCAGAATAGGAATGGTAATTTGCACTTCCTTCATTGTCTCCAAGAACTTGGCATATTGCTTTTCTTCCTTGTTTTCTCTAATCTCTCTGGAAATGGGACCTTTTGTGCAACAGGTCTCTGAACTGCAGGAACTGGATTTGCTACATGTTATCAGGTTTTTCAGTTGCAGGAACATTTTCCACTGCCTTTTCCACTGAATTTTCTGGCTTTTCAGCTTCAACTGCTGGTTCAACTGTCTTTTCAGGATTTACTACAGTGTTTTCAGGGACAACAGGTTGCTGTACTTGTAATCTTCTCTGTGGAGCAACATAAGGCATCATTGGTGGTGTTTTCAGTACTGGAGCTGTATTTACTCCACTTTTAGTTGTACTGCCTCTACTGTCTCAATAGCTCCACACTGCTTGGGATTTTTCTCAGCTTGTGCAGGCAACTTGTTTTCAGGCTGAATTACTTGGGCATTGGATATCCCAGCTGTTAGTGTCTGCATTGTTTTGAAAAACAATTCTGACTGCATCTTCATGTTTCCTGCATTCCACTAAACATTTCTTTCTGCAGCCTCATCATCTCACTTATCTCTGACTGGCTGTTGCTTGTAGAAGCATTTTGTTGAGCTGCTTGCTGCTGTTGTTGTTGCTGGTACTGCATATTGCCTTGTGGCCTGAAATTTTGCTGAGCTGTTTGAGCATAATTCTGTTGGTTTGCTTGAGGATAGCTCTGCTGATTTGCATTCTTGTAAGAAAGGTTGGGATGGTTCCTCCAAGCAGGATTGTAGCTCTGAGAAAAAGCACCTTGGTTCTGAGCATAATTCACTTCTGCCAATTGTTTTTCAGGAGGAGCCAACAGAGAACACTCATGAGAAGAATGCCCTTCAATACCACATATCTGGCAAGTAACTGAAACTTGATTGACAGGCACAATTGCCTTACTGTTCTTCTCCTGCATGAGTTGAGCTAACTGTGTTGTCAGGCTATCAAGCTTGGCTTCCAAAGCATTTTGACCACTGTTAGCCTGATGAATTGGATGAACTGCTCTCTCATTGGTCCAGGAAAAATTGTGTGAAGCCATCTCTCAATTAACTCTGTAGCTTCATCAAGGGTCTTGTTCATAATGCCTCCACCAGCAGCAGAATCTACAAAGGCTCTAGTCTGCTCTGTCAAACCTTTGTAAAAGTCTGCAAGATTAACCACTGTTCTTGCCATGATTGGGACACATCCTGATTAGGCCTTGATATCTCTGCCAAGTATCATACAAACTCTCACCATCATACTGCACAAATCTTGTAATTTTGTCTCTGCACTCAGCTGCCTTGGTAGGTGGAAATATCTCTCAAAGAAAGCTTGAACCAAATGCTCCCAAGTATCTCTACATGAGCTGGCAATGCATGAAACCAAATTTTTGCAGTTCCTGATAGTGAAAAGGGAATAACTGCATCCTAATTGCTTCAGGGTACACCATTGTGCTTCAGAGTATTGCAATACTCAGAAATTCCTGACATGCTCATGTGGACTCTCCAAGGCACTGCCTTTAAATGGATTGTGCTGCACCATATTGATTAATGCAGGCTTGATCTCCCAGTTATTTGCCTGGATGGCAGGCATAACAACATCTGCATTTGAAACCTGATCCTTGGGGATCCACAAATCTCTCAACTTTTTGTCACCCATGTTGATAACTGATTCCCTTTCCTCTGTTTCTTCTACTGAGGACACTGATGCTGCTCTTCTTCTTGCAAGAAATGTTCCTCAGGCTCTGGATCATATGGAGCAAGAGGTGAATCTTCAGAAGACTGCATCAACAAAATCCAAACACTGCAGAAAGGAGATCATGGTTCCTCTACACACAAGCACAAACAAGAACTTTTATCAAGGGTTAGTGAACTAAATCCCCTAATACAATTCTAGTTTCAGATCACAGGACTAAAAGCATCAGATCATGTAAAAAGTTCATCACTTTAACCACACAGCCTAGTCTACTGCACTACAAAGTTCCAAACATAAGTCAATCCCCGGCAACGGCGCCAATTTTGATCAATGCTGTATATAGGGGGTGTTTGTTATCGTCTCCACAGGGATCAACAAGGTTATGCTGGTTCTAAGTTTTGGCAGAAGCTAGACTAACTCAAACAATTGCAGGTTTTCACTTAGAAAAGAAAGGGTTTTGGAAAAGGGTTTTAGCAGAGCAAATTCAAAATTTAACTTGCAGGTTCTTGGTTGTCAATCAAGTCCACTGCAAGGATCCAAGCAAGGTTTAGACAGGAAACAAGAATTACTTCAACAACTTGCAGAGACTAGTCATGCAAACAAGGTTTTTAGCAGGTTTAGGCAGAAGAAAATCAAAGCACAAAGATCACTCCTTTCTGGGTTGTCAACCAGATCAAAGTGAGTTAACTAGCAAAGGAGGCTAGGGATGGAATTACAACACACAAGTATGCAGGGACTAGCCTTACACACACAGATCAAACCAAACAACAAGCAGATCATGCAAACATTCAGTAAAGACAGAGAACTGTGTCACTCAATTCACTGCAGTAGCCAAATATTACAAGCTCTACTTAAAGATGGATGATCTACTCAGTTCAACACAAGATTACACAGAAGAATGGAGAGAGTTCTTGGCTGTGGCTCACTGAAAACCTAGTCGAAGCAGGGGAAGCGGAGGTGAAGACAAGGGTGGAAGCAGAGTTGCAGATCATGAGCTTCAGGTCACCAAGGCCTTGGGCTTCTTCTCCTGGTCTCCATGTTAATCTTGATCTTGGTCTTGTTCTTGTTCTTCTCTGTTCTTGCTGTTCTTGGTGTTCTTGGTGGTTGTTGGAGTTGGTGGCCGAAAAGGTGGTTTGGTGGTGGCTGTGGATCGGATGAAGTGAGGTGGATGGATGGGAATGGAATGGGGTGTGTGGAGATGGATGGATGATTGCTGTGGTGGTGTGGTGGCTTTATACTCCTTTTTCCCTTTGTGGTGGAGGTGTGACACGAATGGTGGAGAGGAGGAAGCTTCCCTTTTCCATCTTTAGCTCACAGTGCACATGGGATGTTTTCTCCTTTTGCACCTTTATGCCTTTTTCCCTTTTTGGCTTGCTTGATCTCCAAGTTGATCTCTTCCCTCCTTTCTGGTTCAAACTCATTTGAATTGCTTCTTATCTTCTTTAGGGCCAGCTGCTGCAAACACTTGAGCACTGCTTCATATTGTGCTTGGAGAGCTTGAGTTAACTGACAGAGAATTGCTTCTCTGTCGGACACTGTTCACCATCTGGCACAGAAGTGTTCTTCAAGTTTGTCTTGATTTCTTCATGCTCTGATGATCCAAACTTGCTCAAATATGTTCCTTTGGACTTCCTTCAGATAGCACATGGTTGCATTTCCACTTGAGCTTCATCAGCTACACTGACATGAATTTGCATTTCTTTGTCAGTGCACTGTTCATTGTCTGGCAACAGATGTTCTTCTGGATTTCTGGCTTGATTCATTCTTGTTGATCATGTCCATCTTCTCTGCAGCATTGGGTTCACATGTGTGGTGCTTCTTGCTTCACTTCTACACTGGATCTTCTGAAGATTGTGTGCTTTTGCGCACTGAACTACAAAATGGATGAAAGCACTGTAAAATGCAGATAAATGCAGTACTGGATACTAATGCAGTGAGGCTTTTAGGGTTTTAGGGCTCTGAATAATGCATATAAATGATGGTGATCACCGTCCTAGGTGTTTTACTCTCGTACTCATATGTAATAGTTGTGTCATGAAACAATAACTACACTAACATGAATGAAACATAGTTTTGTGTACCACACTCGAATTAAAGAAACATTACTCCCTCTCTCCCGATATATGCTGGCTAGTATTATTTTTCGGTCAAAGTGAAACATTATAATTTTTGACCAATCATAGATAAATATACCAATATCTACAATACCAAGCGCACGTATGCAAATAATATCAAATATATTTCATGATGATTCCAATAATATTGATTTGACATTGTTGATGTTGATATTTCTTCTATATACTTGGTCAAACTTTGTAAGTTTGACTTTGACCAAACATTATAAGCACCATATGTTGGGCAGGAGAGAGTGCTTGGATAATCGCTTTTGTTTTACTATTTCGACGAATCACCAATTTATTACCTGTTTTCTCCCATCTAATCACTTACAATCACATTGCACATCAAATCTTGCCGAACAAGTTATTAGCATTAATTCCTCAGTAGCAACTTCATACAACTCATTGCTTTAGTTCACTTAATTGATTCGCTCATTCACAAGATTCACTTAACCAACTACTGACGAAGGATGGGGCTCGGAAACCACTTGCCGAAAGCTCGGGTACTCTATATATAATTATTCGTTCAAACTGAGCTATACAACTGTACTCCATAAACCTCGGTTAGGATATTTGTAAGACTATATATAGATTGTTAAAGTCTCCCTAAATATATGTATATACACTCAAATAGGTACAAACACGTACAAAAACACTATCATACATATAAAGGAGCAACTTATTACATTTATGGATATGAACTAGTCCCCATCTTATTCTTTTATATGCATCAACATTTAGACATAACCCGGTTCGAAAAAATGTACTAGAATAAATTTCAAAACTAACATATCTTTCAAGATAAAAATGAGTACTTGGAAAACTTATTATGGGTATGATTGGGATTTTCTCATATTGTTATGATTTGTTCAGATTTAGCGAACTCATATAAAAAAATGTTTGTGTTGTATTATAACCTTTGAATTCTAATATTACCATCACAACTGTTTATTGAATATTATAAGATATGACAAGAAAAAGTTAAAATATAATGATATTGATATGTAAAGAAGTAAAATGTTTAGTATAAATAGAGGATTATGTCTCTATATCTGCAAACTTGAAGAAATATAACCATCATGAGTGTCCTTGTTTAGGTGATTTATTGGATGCTCTTGTTCACAACTGGTTTAGCGTGTTCAGAAAATCATTCTTTCTTAAACTCATGCTACTTGAAAAAGAGTTAGCATTGAGGCTTCTTAAAGGAGGTTGGCCTAACAAAGGAAGATCCAATTAAATCTCATCCGAGACTAGTTGATCTTTTTTCTCAATTTGACGAGAATTGGATCCAGGCACAACAAAGATGTGTGGTTCTTGAAAAGCAATTTACAAGTTGTGTGTTACTTTTAAAAAATTAATTTGAAGCTTAGTATTGATCAAGCGAATCTTTGTGTTATGGTAAATGATGGTAATACTTTGTTAGCTTAAATAAATTTATAAAATACGTCTCGAGACATGTGTTGACAAGTGATGTTTCTAAAAATAGTGTTAATTAGTATTATGGTGATGACATCTGAGTTTATAAAAAAAACAAGTTGTTGATAATTTTACTAAACTCACATGTCGTCATCATAGTATGGATCTCAAGGTTTTAAAAAATATTCTTGTGAATTACTTTTTCAAAAAGTCAGAGTTAATATGCGTAAAGCATAGTCAAAACGGGTGCTTGTTTGTCTCTTAAAGTTAACCCTCTTGTTCTAATTTTTTTTGGATAGAATCTTCGTTCACAACCATGTTTCCGAAATCGTCAAAACATTCAAAAATAAACTAACATAAGGAAATAATTTACAAAATATTATCTACAGGTCTAACCATCATGAGATTGGTGGCATTGACAAGATAATTTAATTTGTGGCTCAAAGAAAAAAGTATCGTGTCATTTGAAATTGTAGATGAAAAGATATAGAACTTTGAAATTACATGTTTTAGAGGGTAGTGCCCCGGACAAGGGCGCTACCCTTCGCGTAGGGCGTATACTTACGATTTTCGTGACGACGTGTTGCCACGTAGGCATGGGCATAGCGCCCCAGTCGAGGGCGCTACCATGTGGAGGGTAGCGCCTACAGACAGGCGTTATCCGGGTTGTATTTAAAATTATTTTCGAAATATGATCATTTTATATTAAAGTTTTGTGTGAGGGTCAAGTTTTTGGATTTTTACTCGAAGAACTAAGCTATTTTCATTATCACCGACTCGGAGCCGGACTGGGTTCCATCTATGCCGTCGATCTTTAGGTGTCAATTCGTTCTATGTTGTCCATCTTTAGTTGTCAATTAGTAGTTTAGTACTATGATTATGTTTTATCTATGTTGTTGTATATGTAAAACTATGTCGGAACTAGACGTTGTAAAACTATGTTCTATGGTATTTGAATCTGATGTTTAGACTACCTTTGAACTATGTTCCTTGAAATAGATGTCGTTTCAACAAAACTAAAATTATGGGATAGGACGTTTGTTTTTCGTCCTGTAAAAAAATGGACAGATCTATTAATAAAACTTAAATGGACGTTCTTCCTTTTGCCTCTGATCGTCTTCTCGTTCTTCATTTTGCCGCCAGACTGCCAAAACCCGCCACTAAACCTTGCTTAGATTGGAGTGGTAGGAGACCTTCCCTCTGCTCGACACTCGGAGTGCCGACGGCTAGGGTTCCTCCGCCGCCGCCGCCACTACTTCCACCGCCGGCCCCGCAGCCCGGCCACCTCGACGACGACGAACGACCTTCCTGCGACGCGTCTCCGTCGATCTCCGCCGGCGCCTCCTCCCCTCCCGGCGCAACCCAGCAGCATCTCCAGCCACAACCGAACCGGCGATTGTCAAACGGTCAGTTGATTTCTCCTCCGTTTCGGTCACGCTCTCATTCCAGTGTCGGCCGTCGTTCGTTTCCCTTTTTCGCCTGCGCCATTTCCTAACCCCCGCGCTCTCCAGATCCAGCAAAAGGTGTCCCTTTTTACTCCCTGATTCGCCCGACTTCTTCTGTCGAGATGGATGAACGAGTTCTCATGCGTAAACAGGTCTGTGCGCGTAACATTTCAACAACGTGTGTCCAGTGTTCTTCTAAATTCTGTGCTCAGGCTCACCGAAGATACTTAGATTTATTGATAATCTACTGTATCTGAATTATGATCCTGGTTGTTTTCTGAAAATTGTAGCAATGCAGCACCTGTTTTTTTTTTTGGAGAAAAGGCCAAACGGCCCTGCTTTTATTGAAATCATCTGTTAATATTTCAGACAAATGAAAACGTGTGTCCACATCTAATTTTGTGCTTTGATTAGCTTGTGGTACGGGGTCTTTGCTCCTCTCTGTCTCTCTGTCGGCCAAGAAGAGGGAGAAATTCACCGCCGTCTTCTGTGGCGTCATCGTCTCTATCAAGGACGACGGTTCCTGCTTTGTGATCGCGAACCCCGCCTTCTTCCACCGAAAGGATTGCTCCTTCGTCATGAACCTACCGATTCCCGGGGGGTACGATGCCGTGCCGGTGGTTCCATCTACCAAGGTTCTAGGACCAGACTTCTGTGAATTGGTTCTCCAAGCCAATGACTATGTACAGCCGGTTACCTTCGAGACCGGAGGTGCTCGAGCATTCGAACGCGTTCACGTTTCATTTTTTCCCAACAAGGATTTCTTCACGCCAGCTGGTTATGCTCCAGGATACATCAAGTAAGCTTTAATGCGTCAAAGTATTCAACATTGCATTTTAATTAGATGGCTCTTTTAGATGACATATACATTGTTTTATACGGCAATTTTAGATGGCTCTAACAACGACATTGTTTTCTTGCTGCAATTTATGGTTGCTATGAACAGAGATGGATACGATGAGAACAAATTCCAGTTTGAAGCTCCTTTCACTGAGTATGGTCATTTGGGAGCGCCTATTTTCAACTGGGCTGGTCATCTTGTTGGGATATCTTATAAAGAATGGGATGCATGGTCCGTGAGTTTCCTACAATGGGCTGTCTTTAGTGGAGCAGAAATCAAGAGGTACTATGCGACCCCTCTATACATATATGAAAGGAAACATATTTTGCTCTTGGTTTCAGTAAATTTGGCAACAGATTTTTGCTTACATCTTTTCTTATTTTTCTTTTCTCTAGTCTCCTGGGTAGTGTTTCCTATGTACTGAAAGGAAACCCAATCCCGACCGAAGACCCAGTTCTGGCCGATGGATCAGTCCTGCCCATCTAGGTGCAACCTGTGAGTACTACTTGAACAATTTACGAATATTCAGTTTTGATAGGGAAGAGCATTACTGGTTACAGTTTTGTTATCTGTGCTGCTATCAGTTCATTAATCTCAAGAGTTGACTACTGTACATGGCAGGAGATGGTGCCTCATCAGCAGATGGAAAATATCTAAATCCTTAGGCAGCTGCATGCACATTGGAGCCGACTGTTGTTGCAGCCTAATCTAGCTTCCTTTGCTCAATTATCATCCCACTGGTATCGCAGCCTAGTTTTAGTTTCTGACTTTCGGCTGTCGAACTATTATGTAACTGTGGCTTGTTGCAGCTTAGTTTGTCGATTTAGTCTGTGTCGTTGTGCTACAATGTGACTTTGTTGCTGGGTAGTGTACTTGTGGATTTAGTTTCTGTCGCTGATGGCATTTTTATCCTTGGAGGAACCATTTGCGTTGCGTATTGAGTTGTGGAGTGTTTTGGTATGTTTGAATGTGATCTGAAATCCCGTTTTCAACTTATAATGTTGAAGGCTAATCTGTTATGATGACACAAACAGGCAAGTTTCAGCACACTGATATAGCTGATTTTGGTTTCTGGTTTCTGCCATGCACATTATATATTGGATTTGAAGGTGAACCTTTTCATGGATGCACTACAACTTTATATTGTCTGATGCACAATATATATATTCCACATCAAAACTTATTTTCGAACCAAAGTTTAGTAAATAAGTTAGAAATTCTTATAGCATAGAAGCAAACGACACAAAAATTCATATAGCATAGAGTAGCTTTGCAAAAATATTATGTTGACACTCATACAAAAAAATGCTACACTCATACAGATTTGCAATGGAAATGTTCTGTGACTGATCTTGCTTCGTCGAAGAAAATTCTGGCTTGGTTCACCACTAATCACTGGGATTTTTTTCCGAATGGGAATTCACTGGAAATTAAGATGGAAGCACGTGGTAGCTATGGAACTCTGTAACACGTGAATAATGTTGTGAAGTCTCAAGTTCTAGTCTTCCATGGTTCACCAAAGAAGAACTTATTTGCCAGACCTAGTTTAAATTTTGCACATTTCATTCAGATTCGGCAAGACTGGTCGCCCTGATGACAAAAATGCAATAGTTGATTCACAACTTGCCCTTTCTAGACTTTCGAACGTATACTTACCAGAAGTATATTTACTTTCCAGAAGCAACGGAAAACGAAAACTGCACTTGGATGCAGCAAAGACTTAAGAGGAGAAAGAAAAGGGGAAAAACGCCATGGAGAGGGATAACATGGTTATAGCCGAAGTGCCACCAGGCTTTGGGCACAAGACTAACCTTACCGAGTTCAGAGACCGCTACTCTTCAGTTAAGTTAGTCTAACTTGTCACTTCGAGCTCATCGTCCTCATCAACTATTTATTCCCAATATTGACTAATGTAGTTCTAATTTAGTTTTATGTTGTTAGACTATCATCTGACTTGTTGATTTAGTTTCTGTTGGTGAACTATCATGTGACTGTGACTTATTGCAACCTAGTGTACTAGTCCATTAGTCTATGTTGGTGAACTACGGCGTGAATTATTATTGCAGCCTACTGTACTTGTGGAATTAGTTTCTATGGCTCAATTATCATGTTGTGAGTATATATTTAGGTATGTTTGCATACGATTTATAAATGCTCTGGCAGCAAAAATATTATTGGAGATGTGGGAAATTTGAGCATGCAGATTGTTTCATGACCATGTGAAAAAACAAGTGTTCAAAGGCAACTCCATCTGAACTGGTTTTACATGATATCACGAAAGATATGATCGTTAAAACATTTATATGATCTTATGGTTGGATATATATCTTCAGATGATCTTGACATTGGTTGAACAATACCATCAAGATTGTATCTGCTACTCCCTCTGTCCCTAAATATAAGACGTCCTAGAAGTTCCATTTGAACTGCTAGAACGTCTTATATTTAGGGACGGATTGAGTACATTGCAATTTCACATACTCTCCTCTCTACAAATACTAAGTAATCTGCAGTCCCTTGAGAAAATTGCAGAAGGACATGTCTACCTGCCATGCTAGGCTGTAACTTCTACACTGAACACAAATTAGTCATGATTTCTCTTGCCACGGAAAATGGTCAGAATGTACAAGCCAATTGCGGCATAACTTCACATAAATCACCACAACTTTGTAAGATTTGAACTCGGCCTTTAACAACACAACACAAAGCTCCTTCCGAACCTTCTTGGACCAATCTAACAAGAGCATGACCCTTACAACAGCACTGGCAAAGAGAAAATGTGGAGTGCCAAAGCAATTTAGAAAATCTCCATTGCTGATATCATCAACAATCCTTAGTGAGATCGCATTCAAGGCCAATATTGTTCTCGAAAAGCTCCATCTGCATTATATGGCACAAGAAACAAGCATGAGAAAACATGCATCACTGCGTGTAGCAGAGATAGTCACACTTAAAACTTAGCACATCATGTTAAAACATACAATCATGAGACTACTTACTGTGGACTGCCAACGCGCCGTGCTTGGCTGTAACGCACAAATCCTCGAGCGATAACCCGATGTCCTCGCCCATGTAATATTCTCCGGAAGACGGATGCACAATTCTGCCCTCAGAAGCCTCGCAGAAGAAGCATCGACTGGGCTCTTTTTCATGGTGCTGGTTTATGGGGTAGCACAGAGGTGGCTTTGCTGATTCTCCTCTGTTTCCGAGACGAGGCGGGTACCAGAATTGGGCGAAAAATAGTTTAGCCGGTTCATCATCGTACAAGCTCGCCAGAAAATTGACATGGTAGCATTTCCTAATGCAGTTGTATGGGGTTGTTGCCACTCCACAGATGACACCCAGCTTGTAGCTGAATCCTGATCCCAGACCCTGACTCCGGCCATTGTCCTGCAGCAGTTCTTCCAGCTCTCTCCGAATGAACCACTGTTGAAGCGCGAAATCCGGTCGACGTGGCGCCAATTCTTGCACGGGCAATGGGGGTTCGTTGCTGAAGGCGTCTCTGGGGGGCAGCAAAGAGAGCACCTTTTCTAGAGAAGCAGAGGTGATTGGTCTGCTGGCCAGCGAGGAGAAGGAAGTCTGGCCGGTCAGGATGGTGCACAGGTTGTGCCTCGCGTCAGGGTCAAGGTTCATGAAAAACGCTGTGATGGCAGCATCATGGAGAGGGTGTTGGTGTTTGATAGTGCCTCCATGATTGAAGATGCTGCTCGCGGCGGCAATGTCGTGGTCATAGCAGGACTTGATAGGGGTCATGGAGCGAGTGTCAAGGATATCATCATCATCATCAGTTACTGATGATGCATCTTCAGCACCGGCGTGGCATAGGACGTTGTGGTGGTAGTACCAGATGGAGCTGAAGAGGATGTTGACGGCAGGGTCGTGGAAGGGGCCGTAGCAATGCCCGGCCGCGAGTACGGCGCGGAGGAGGCCGCGCTTGCGCAGAGCGTCCGCGGGCAGCAGCGAGAGCGCCCTGATGTACACGAGGTGGGCGGCGTCCAGACGCTCCATCTTGGCACGTAATTGTTCATCCTCGGTCTCATCAGTAGCTGCGCCCATGGAGGAGATAGCCGTTGTTGTCCTTGCCTCCATGGATGGGTGACCGTTGGTCGAGAAATTCCCCATGTCAGGTTCGCCGGTGGCGAGGTCGCGAGGGATGGTGGCAGTGGTTGGCTGCAGGTGGCGCAAGAGGTACATGATCTCGCGGACCCGGCAGCCGGTGAGCTGGTTCCCTTGCCGCAGGTCGTCCAGGATCGGGTTGAGCAGGGGCATTGGCACGGCCCATGCCATGAACTGCACGAGGTGCTCTGGAACAGGGTACTTGGCTTCACGCGCGGCCAAACTGAGCGCCGTGCTTGCCCTGCCAGTGCCCAGGGTCACTGGGTGCGAGGTGCCATTGCCGCAGCCGCGTCGAACGTCGACGAGTCGGACGGCGAGGGCGACGTCGTGGCCGGCGACGCGGAGGTACCGCGCGGCCTGGGACTTGGTGAGGTATCGGAAGTAGCACTGTATGAAGACGACGGCGGCGGCGTGGGACCTGCGCGCGACGTCCAGGAAGGTGTCCTTGGAGATCGTCGAAAGCAGTATCCCCGGGACGGAGTGGGGGCCGTGGACGGCGAGGACGAGGGCAGAGAGGACGATGTTTGCGACGGGGTCGGCGGCGAGGCCGACGGTGAGGCCGCCGAAGCAGACGTAGCGGGCGAGGTGCGGCATCTCGGCGATGGGTAGCCGGCGGAGTGCCTCGAGGTAGAGAGCGGCCATCGAGTCGAAGAACTCCGGCGGAGGCCGGGGCCGCCACTCGCCGTCGACGGAGGTGCACTTGGAGCAGTCGTCGTTGTTGCCAGCGGCGGCGGTGGCACGGGCACGGCTACGGTCGAGGTTTCGGAGGGCGCGAGCAGCCAGCCTCGCCTGCAAGCACTTGGGCTGTTTGTTCACCAGATCCATCGTGCGTAGGATGCCCGATCTCGCCTGCAAGCTCGATTTATTTATGGGTTTGGGAAACCGAACCGAGGAAGAGTCGGATTCTGGTTCTGGACTGGGACCTCTGGTTCAGGGACGCAGAAAAGCCGCGTCGCTGATAGCCGCCCATGTGGCACGTCTGCACTGACCTGCCCTTTCTCCCCCGCCGCGCAAGGCGCAAGCTGGCCGTAACTCGCACTTGACAAACACACCGTTGATCATGGCGTCCGCCGCCACAACAAAAATCTCCAGCCTGCGACGTAGGCGCTGCTGCACCGGAGCAGCATGAGCGGCGGGCCATGGGCGCTGCGCCGGCAGGTACCGCACGAACGTCTGAGATGAGAAAGGTCGATAGACTAGTGATTAGTACGCACCTGCCAGAAGCTAGTGATTGGGTCGATTTTTTTTTGAAACGAATGCAAAAGTTTTGGCTTATCCAAGAAGTGTCTGATTTATTAGTGGGAGAAACCGGACAAAAACCATACAACAAATAACAACACCACATGGCAAAGCCCACACAACCTCGAGAACATCTAAAGTCAAGCTCAAACCACCACTCCGCAAAGATCCGGCCATCATTCTACTATTGCCGAAAAGAAGAAGCCGTAACTGCTATGGAAGGAGCAGATACCACTACTAGATGGCAAGGATATTGGGGCACTTTGTTAGAGTCATTTTTCCAAAATACCCCGAAAGGTTCCAATTAGGAGCAGTTTGTCAAAATGTCTCAACAAATATGATCTTTTGGGGCAGTTTGAGCAAAGTGCCCCAATAGACATGACTTTTGAGGGCACTTGCTCAAATGCCCCTAAAAGTCATAACTATTGGGGCACTTTGCTCAACTGCCCCCAATTGTGATATCTATTGGGGCACAAAACTAAAATGCCCCAAGTGATTAAAACTTTCGCTGAATTAGTTAAAGTCTTTATTTTATTATAAAGTGTAGAAAATGATTTTCGGTTTTAGTGGGCCGAATCTGTTGGTTCAGTCTGGACCGGCCGAGTTAGCCCGGCTCATTAGGGCCCATCGGGCTGGGGATTGCGAGCCCCCTATCTCTCTCTCGACCCCCCTCAAAACAAAAACAAAAACTCTCTCTCGACCTCACTCTCGTTCCCCATAGCCTTCTCTTGGCGTGCCACACCGCCGCCGTCCACCCTGCCTTGGCCGGCTCCGGCCATCACCGGCGTCGCGGATCGGCGGAAGTGCACCGCCGCCTCTCGTCCTTCGATTCCTCGAGGCTCCCCACCGCTAGCTCGCCCCTGGAATCCCCAATCGGACCCCACCGGGAACCCTAACCCTAGCTCGCCATGGCTCAGGTCCGCCGCCACCGCGGCATGCGGCCGTGTCGCGAAGCCGCGCTGTGGGAGGCGCTCTCGCGGAGGCTACCGCACCGCAGGATGCGAGCTGAGCGCCGCATCCACCACCGCCGCTGGTCGGCGCATCGGAGGATCCCGGGTCGTGGACGAACCTCTCCGGGAGGAGCCCTCATCCCTCAATCTCCGCGACAACAACACAGCGGACCACGAGCGGCGCAGCTAAGCACAGTTCACCGCCGGTAAGGGAGTCAATCCACGCCAGCCACAACTGCTCGTGGTCGAGGTCTGGTTCGGCCTCTACTGCTTGTTTTGTGTTTCCTGTTCTGCTTGAACTGAATGCACATCAAGTTTTTGATGAAATGATTAGCTGGACGAGTAGAATTTTGGTAGCCATGTCAGTTGGGGCTTGACTCTAGATACTTTGTGATCCAAATTCTGAATCATAGCATGTCCAGTTCAGCAACGTTACATTTGTTGACCTTTTGGTCTATGAGAAACAGAATATGGATGTCAAACAATTTACTGGTATTGATGTTATATTTGATTGACACACATTCAATTCATTTAGGTTAGCTTTCTATTGCTTTTGTTGTTGATTATGCAGCAATGTTGCACCCTACTTGAAATTGTCGTAATGCATTTTTGGTTATAAGATAGCACACTGATAAGGCATATTCGGTTGGTATTGTCTGATGTAGAAATAGCTTTCCATGAGGCATGGCCTGAAATTTAAAATTATTATTCCTCTTGATTTTGCTGTAAATATACCTATCATGTAGAGATCTTTTTTCCTTTCGAATTTGGGAGCAGTATATGCTGTTTGAGAATATCTATCTTTTGGAGATTTGTTTGTTCTTCTACTTGTACTCTCACTGCAATTAATGTTTCATAATTAAACCTGGCTTCATGTCTGATGATTTATTTGTACTGATTGTATCACCCGCACTTCTCTGGTCCGCATTGCATTATGGATACCTCCTTCTAAATGCATGTTTATCTTCATTTTCTCTATTCACTCAGTCTAAAAATCTTATGTTTTTCTTTATATCCAATGGACTGTAACATCAAGTGGGTAACGGTAGTAAAGAGGATAGATCTCGTCATGCTTTCCACGCCCAACCAGATTTGGGTCCACTGGATTGGCAAATAGAGGAGTGTCATGTACCACTGTACCAGTGCTACGTGAAGCAACCATACCAATTGTCTTGGGGTTATTATTACCAAATAGTCATCCTTTTAATCCTATCTGTGATATGTAGAGAGAGCTTTCTAGTGTTCTCCTTGTGCCTTCCTTGTGCAGCATACCAAAATGTGAAAGAGACCAGAGCAGTCGAATAATTAATTGAGTTCTATATTAAGCATTCAATGTTACATGATCCGTAAGAAGTTTGTTTCTCTTTTGACGACATATGACTATTGCAGGTACTGAATTTGTTGGATCTAGATACAGTCCTAGAGCATCACACTTGCAGTTTAATGGATGTGGAGGAATGATGCCTGCTAGACCTAGCACCAGCACACAACAAAAAGTAATTTTCTAATTGTGATCATCTGTACTCTTGTAAATTACATGGATAATATTGTTTTGTTCATTTGATATGATATTTACCACTACACTGCTGTAATGCAATGTTGTTGAACTTGAAATTTAGGGCATTATATTTTGTGTTGCCTTGCTTAGATATTTTTCATTAATTAATAACTTAAATAAATTTTATTCATAAATCTCCATTAACAGTATAAGCATCACTCGTTGCTTCTCAAGAAGTTTCTGAAGATAGCAGTTTCCATGAGCATTACAGCAGTATAAGCATCATTCTTTGCTTAGAAACTGAGATGGTTAAATGTATGCAGGGATCCGTGAATCAGTTTTCATGTCATATCCTTTCATATCTTTGTTATACTCCAACCATTTCTAGTATTCTTCTGTTTCTGTATTCTTTTTTAATTTGTGATTTGTGAGTGCCTATAGGGGTTTTGTCCCAGAATATGCCATCAATGGATGTCTCGTGGCGAATAAAAGAATAAACACTACACACGGTCGTGAAACTACCAGAGGGGAACTCCCTGCTTTCAGTTTGATGCAGAACATTTGCTGCATGACCAATTTGTACTAATGAAAGTTTACCTTATCTAGATGTTGCAAAATATTGCAAGTTTGATTATATCTCATGATGGCAGTAGTACATGTCCCTGTAATCTACATGTTCCAGATTTTATCATGCTCAACTGGCAGTCGGCTACATGTAGCTTTGTCTATTTTGGATTTGTAATCTGATTGCAGATCTTAAATGTCCGTGTAACACTTGACTGCAGATCTTACAGCCTGTTTGAATGATTTCCTGTTTTGATTGTACCTGTGATGAATTTTGAATTTTGTGTATTATTATAATATAAATCTGGAGAATTTTGAAACAATGCATCAAAAATATATTAGGGTACTCATAAAATGTTCGCCCTAGTAGGTTTTTTAGGGCACTTCTCCAAAGTGCCCCGAAAAGTTTTGGGGGCATTTTGATTAAGTGCCCTAATAAGTTTTAGGGGTATTTTCTTAAAATGCCCTAAAATCTATTCGGGGCACTTTGGAGAAGTACCCTAAATGGTGTAACCTTTTGGGGCATTTTTTCAAGGTGCCCTAAATAATTTTCCAATCACCAGTATATTGGGCACTTAAAAAAAGCCCCAATAAGTTTTTAGGGCACTTTGAAGTGCCCTTAAATCCTTACCGTGACGTAGTGTACGGGACACTCCAACGCAGATGAAAAGACCAACCCTCCGGGACCCTCTGCCGCCTATTGCTCGTCAACGTACACCGTAGTTTCGACTTCGCAGCAACAAACAAGCCGAGACGAACCCACAGACACGCCGAGAAGAGCCGACAACCTCAACCTCGCCTCCACCGCGAAGCTCTCGAGGCCGCCGCCCTGACATCCACCGCTCCAGTATGCCCTGCACACTCAGCCGACACCACCTTCCGGGGCCGCCACCCCGACATAACACAGCTCGTTCTCGAGCCGCAACGCCGCACGACCCAGATGCACGTAGTCAGAGCTACACAGCACCACTGCCCGTAGTTCACGGCTGCCACACCATGCACGGGGTCGCCGCCCCGACATACCGTCCAACCATCCCCGCTGGGATGCGCCGACCGAGCCACCAACCTTGCCGCCCCTGCCGCTCCTAGGGTCTTTGTGTGCGCGCATTTCTCCGTCCAAGGCCGCTCTGCGCTCACCTGATTTTGGTCGTGATTTTTCTCCTTAGAGAACAAGAAATACATGGGCAGGGAAAATACGGAGATGGGCAATCAGTTAATCCAATCCATTGAACGTGGAAGGAGCATGGATGGGAGCATAAGAGGGGGAGTAGGCAAGCCACGTCCTCTCCCAAGAGACCCCAAAAAGGAAGAAGAGAACGACAGTTGGTAGGAAACCCTAATGCTAATTTAGTTGGCAAACATAAGAAGAAGTTGCAGCTAATTTACATGGCATTGTGTGGACGAATCATTTACTACATTCTTCACATGTGAATGTAACCAAGCATCGGTCGCTACTAGAAGAGGAGATGACCTAAATAATTACTAGGCAAACAATATTCACGATACCTTTCATAGACTCGTACAACCAAGAATCCTCTATGAAGATATTTCAGATTTAACATGCACAAACACATATCCATATGGTGATCTAGAGAGTCCAAACTAGATGCATTTTACATATCAGTTTCGCCATCAGTAAATAAGTGGAAGATATTGCTCTAAAGATGGATGTGACTTTAATATTTTTTGTGTCTTGTTTAGATTTAGATGGAATTTCCTTCAACGAACTATGGAAACTTAAATTTAAGGAAACAACATAGTTTACATGATAAAATGTTATTATACTTTAGCATTGATGTATTTACGATGATAAAATTTGTGTTGTATGATAGTAAGTTTAAGTTTTAAAATATTATTGCAGTGGAAAATATTGTTAAATGTAATGAAGTACTAGTTAGATTAATTCATAATGAGATGTATATGAGTAAAAATGTTTATTATAAATAGATGACCGTGGATGACGCCGTCTAAGCATGTGCATAACGTCTTGGCCTGAATTTCTTTGTTTGGGTCACACTCGGGCCTTAATATCAACCTAAAGCATCAATCAGGCCATACTATTTTAGCCTGAACTTAGGCCTGGCCTGACCCAAAGATCTGCTTCATCGTCTCCTCGCTAGTACAAACCAAAGCCCGAGAGCAGCCCAGCAGCACATTTTCCTTCCCTAAATACTACACGTGCACACCGCTCGCATAAGAACACGTGCACTTCGGATTCATAGCCCAGAGATTCAACAGGAGCACAATCCATTGGCGCATTCCACCAATCAGCCGACAAATGAAGAGAAGAAGTCATCGTCCATTGCCATGGCACATGTAGTCTTTCGCTATTTCCTTCATGCACCTTGCATACACCCGAGTATACATGGCTTGCAGTGACCTGCTGCTGAATATCCGTAATTCTCAAGGCACTTCAGGAGTCAAGGCAAAGAATGAAGCCAATGATCTATCCACTAGATATTCGTTCTCAGCACATGGTAATCTGCTCGAGCCTTTTGAGTATGTTGTTCATACAGTCCTGTTGGAGATATATCCTAGAGGTAATAATAAAAGTTATTATTTATTTTCATGTCCGCATTAATGTGAGATTCAAGTCACATCAGCGGAGACCCCACTTATCGAAGGCTGTTCCAGGCGTTTTCCAATGCCCCCGAGCAGGCCCACAACCTTGGGATTGTCCTCGGGCGTACCGGGCAGAATTTGGGTTTTCCGGACCGGCGGGGAGGCCACTGGAGCTGATTATTTAATGCGGACCCCAATTGAACCAAGGAGGCTACTTTGGCGTGTTCAGTGGACATGCTCTAAGGTTTTACATGGAGGCGGACACAACTAGAGCTTATTTTTTACACACGCTCGTTGTATCAAAAAACATGACCAATAATAATTTATATAATGTGACTAAGAATGTTGTTAATTATACAACTTACATCGATGTTCATTTTTAAGCAAAAAATATCCGGTTTCTATTTAATATTTTAGATCTGTGTTTTAATTCAATAAAATGTTTTGGCTCACGAACATTTTCCGGATCTAGAGAAAATATTTCTGAATCTCGGACATATTTTGAAGTCCAGCGAAAGTATATTTATTGAACCTCGTGAACATTTTATAAATCTCCGAACGCGAATATGTTTTCAAACCCACCGACTATCTAGATGCGCAATTAAGGGATACAATGATAATAGAGATTATCTAGATGCGCAACTAGGTGAACATTCCTATGTGGCAAGTATACAATATATGATACATGATGGAAAGTAGTGAGTAAAGCTAAGAAATAACCTCAATGATAGCCACGGCTACATAGTTCCCCCAATTCCTTCTGGAAAAAAGTCAAAGGAATGGTGGTATTTGCACGAGCTGTATCGGTTCAACCGACAGTACGTTGGAAACTTTGGTTAGGACGAAGCATCATCGTTTTTTTTTTTTTTTTGGAGGAATTTCAATGCATGGTGTGTACGCCATGCCTTTTCTAAAGAGAATTCTAAAGAGAAGCAAGGGATTGATTCTTTCAGCATGGAGACAACAAGCAACGAATATTTTGATGGACAAGAGTCAGACCGATGTCCACACCGGCCGCCAAAGGAAAATAATCCTGCGTGCCTTCTCGCATTCTGCATCCTCTAATCCACGAGTGATTGAAGAATTTCAAATCAAGTTTCTGCTGCTGGGGCCACTCTTATCAAATTAAGAGGTAGTGAAATTAGATGGTTGTGATGCCTCCCAAAGCCTCCGAGCAGCTAGTAATATTTTCTATAGGAGTATTATTTATGGCAAATCTTTGCAAGTGTAACTGAAGTGGTTTCTTGTTTGGGCAGATATATCATGCTGGGAAGATTAGAGCTGCTCGTGGTGTTTTGGAAAGCATGGGGGATCCAATCGACGGTGCTGCTGAGCTTCGCGCTGCAGGTCACTCTCCTCGTCATGGCAGATGTCCGTCGGCACAAGGAGTCCCGCACGCTAAAGGCCATCCTTTGGACAGCATACGTGCTGGCCGACACGACGGCGGTATACGCCCTGGGCCACATGTCGGCGACAAGCAGGTCGCCGGAGCATGAGCTTACGGCGTTCTGGGCGCCGTTACTGCTGGTGCACCTTGGCGGGCAGGACAACATCACCGCCTACGCCATCGAGGACAACCAGCTGTGGCTGCGGCACCTGCAGGTTTTGGGGGTGCAGGTCATGGCAGCTGCCTACGTCCTGTATGAGTCTCCCATCCTCCGCCGCCGTACCTTGCTCCGTCCGGCCACAGTCCTCATGTTTGTGGTTGGTGTCCTCAAGTACGGGGAGAGTGTGGGCGCTCATGTGCGCCAGCAACTGTGCCAGCAGCAGACTATCCGCAACAAGCTACGAGAATTTTCTGAATGACCGCAAGAAGCCTGTTCCTCCTTACCGGGGAGATACAAGGGAGAGCCTGCTATTCAAAGCATACATGATGCTGGACGTTCCCAAACAAATGTTCGAGGGGCCAACGATGTATGTGCAAATTGGCGCTGCTCACCGATGTGATGAAGATGAGATCTCGCAGATGGTGGGCATGCGGCTCTCCATGATGTACGACCTCTTGTACACCAAGGCTGCGGTGGTGCACACCTGGCACGGCTGGTTCGTCCGTCTTATCTCACAGCTCTCCACGGTCGCTGCACTCGTGCTCTTCCATGGATCCAGCGCCAAACTAGTGCAGGGTGGTTGCAGCAGGGTAGATGTTGTTGTCACCTATGTCTTGCTAGGTGGTGCAGTCGTCATGGAGATCATGTCCATGATGAGGGCCGTTTTCTCCACCTGGACATGCGTGCTCCTCCAAGAACGTGGATGGCGTCGGCTTGGCCCTGCGCTACAGTTACCTCGGCGCATCAGGTCGGCGGTGCATGCAAGGTACTGGTCGGGATCCATGGGGCAGCACAACTTGTTCGGCCTCTGCACTCGCAGTAGCAGCAACCTGATCTGCACCAGAATCGCGAGATGGATGGGACGCGATGACTTGTGGACTCCAGGTTCTGCTCCTGGTCCATCGCCGTCTCCCAGGACATCATCAACAGGGTGGTAAAGCTGGTGTCCAAGAGTGTGGGCGTCGACAGAGAGAACCCAGATCACATTACAAACTCAAGGGGCCAGGGGGCGCTGAAGAGGGGTAACATGTACGACGACCTCAAATGGACCGTGGAAATCTTGGAATTGGAGGAAAGCATCCTCGTATGGCACATCCCCACTCGATCTCGATTCTATTTTAGCTCACTTCTGGGAGGCTCCTAGGTTCCTCTTCCGCCTGTGCCGCCTTCCTCCTTCGATTGGTGGCCGGGTAAAGTCAGAGGGGATTCTCGATCCTTCGTCCAAGGGGCCAGGGGCGCTGAAGAGGGGTAACATGTACGACGACCTCAAATGGACCGTGGAAATCTTGGAATTGGAGGAAAGCAGGGCAAAGACATCGCCACTCATATCTACCTAAGGGAGGTGGTAAAAGAGGACGACGCTGCCAAGGCCACAGAGGCGCTCTCCTGTTACATGTTTTTCCTGCTCGCCGTACGTCCCTACATGTTGCCTTACCCTTTAGTCGCGAAAGCTACGTCCAGCTGTGCTATGATTTGATCATCTCAGGACCGAGATATCGCTGATCAGGGCGCCCACGCAGGCCAGTATTACACTTCTGGAATCACTCTGCAATGTCACACTCAGCAGAGGGTGTCTCCTTGCTTCCAAACTCATCCGCAGGGTCCTGGGGTGATATCCACAATCTGCGACACGGCATACCGGTGCAAACCAGAACTCTCATGCAAAACACCTCAGCAATGGTGGTGAGATCATGACAGCCGTTGCCCTTCTCATGCTATACATGTCAACTCCCATCTATATGTAAACCTCTGTTAGTGCACAATCTGGAAAATTCTTGTTAGAGCACGTAATCTGAATAAATTCTTGCTAGTGCGTAATCTGAATAAATTCTTGCTAGTGCGTATTCTTGTTAGCTAAGTTTCTGTTGATCCGAATTATGTACAAGATTTTTTTCTCTGGAAAATGATCGATGGGTATTTTAAGCACTCCGGGAAGGTGGGGTTAGGAACAGAGGAATCTTTGCGGGAGATTACGGTTTTCCTGGAAAGTCGAAGCTTTTGCATGCATTTTGTAGGCCCAGCTAGCTGGCTCGTATTTCTAGGACAATAAACGGCGTGGATAGGCCTAGTTGTGGAATCGCCGCATTGAATAAACCAGCCTAGGCTACCCGGCATATGCCCCTGGTTTTGCCCTCGAAACAATTCTCGTTCGTTCGATTGGGTAAAACAGTCCCGTTTCACCCCACGAGGATTAATGTCATTATTTCGGTTTCTGATTCCGATGTAGACTTGAGCAGTGCCAACGGAGATTTGCATTGCCCATTGACAACTTGATTCCCTGTATCAAGCTCTTTCCTTTTTATTTTTCAGTTCATTTGGGCTGCAACCAGAGCCCGTCATCGTTAAGCATCTTCAACCGGAGCCCCCAAATCCCCCCCAAACGCCCGGGCGGATAGCCCGGACAGCTTTTGGGCCAAAAACCGCCACTCAACCGCACCCCCCTATGGTCAGCTCAAACGCCCGGGCGTCCGGTGATGGCTACGTGTTGGTGAACCCCAAGAGGAAGGTTATGATGTAGACAGCAGAAGTTTTCCCTTGAGAAATCTACCCAAGGTTATCAATCCAGTAGGACTTGACGATCTATCGGAAGGTTGTTGATGTTGACTCCCCCTGGCGCTAGGGAGCTTGCACCAACGTGGAATCTGCACAGACACAAACCAGAACTTTGCCCAACACGAAACAGAGAGGTTGTCAATCTCTCCGGTCTTGCAGAAACAAAGAGTTAAACGTATGGTGTGGAAAACAGCAGGAAAAACAGCAAGTAACAGGAAACAGATGATTGCAGCAGGTTGTGTAAACAGTATGAGGAAATTGGACCAGGGTCCACAGTTCACTAGTGGTGTCTCTCTCAGAACAGATAACTAGCATGTTGGGTAAACAAATTACAGCTGGGCAATTGACAAATAGAGAGGGCATAACAATGCAATACATGCCAAGATGTCTACTATGAAATCTAGTTGGGCATTACAACAAAGTACATAGACCGTTATTCCAACCGCATCTATGCCTAAATAATCCACCTTCAAGGCAGCATCCGCATCCTATTCAGTATTAAGTTGCTAACAACAGATTATTGCATGAAGTAAAGTGTGTAATGTAATCAATACAAGTGCCCTTGGACACTGCACCAATGTTTTATCCCTAGTAGCAACAGCACATCTACCATCTTAGACCTTTCTGTCACTGATCCAGATATCTAGAGACTGAACCCACTATCGAGCATAAATACCCCCTCTTGGAGTCACAAGCATCTACTTGGCCAAAGCATCTACTAGCAACGGAGAGCATGCAAGATCAAGAGCACATAGATAAACAACTTGAATAAACATGGTATCAATATTCATCGGATCCCAGCAAACACAACATCTAGCATTACAATAAGATGATCTTGATCATGTTAGGCAGCTCACAAGATCTAAACATGGAGGCACAAGGTAGAGAGACAACCATCTAGCTACTGCTATGGACCCGTAGTCCAGGGGTGGACTACTCACGCATCACTCCGGAGGCAGGCATGGTGATGTAGAGCCCTCCGGTGATGATCTCCCCTCCGGCAGGGTGCCGGGAAGAGCTTCAGAACTCCTCCGATCTGAGATTGACGATGACGGCCGCGACGGAACTTTTCGTGGAATATGATCGACCGTAATAGGGTTTTCGCGTCGCGGAGAATATATAGGCGAAGAGGCGGCGTCGGTGGCCGAGGGGGGCCACCACGCCATAGGGGGGCGCGGGCCCACCCTGGGCCGCGCCCTAGTGTGGCGTGGCCCCCTGGTGGGTCTGCTCCGACTCCCCTTTGGACTCCGTGATCTCCTCGTGATATTATTGACGATGTCTTTTGTTTCGTCCAATTCCGAGAATATTTCCTTAATAGATTTTCTGAAACCAAAAACAGCAGAAAACAGGGAACTGGCACTGTGGCATCTTGTTAATAGGTTAGTCCCAGAAAATGCATAAAAATGATATAAAGTGTAACCAAAACATGTAGCAATTGATATAATAAGCATGGAACATCAAAAATTATAGATACGTTTGAGACGTATCAAGCATCCCCAAGCTTAGTTCCTGCTCGTCCTCGAGTAGGTAAACGATAAAAACAGATAATTTTTGAAGTGACATGCTACCAACACAATCTTTGATCAAATAACAATGTAATGCACATGATCTGAATGAAGTGATCCAAGCCAATGGTCTATAGTTTGCAAGCAAGTAAATAAAGAGTAAACATAAGTGATCACACAAGTGCAAACTTTCATGAATAATACTATAAAACATTTAGAGATATAATAGTCTAACATAATAGTTAGTCACAGCAGCAATAATTCTCAACATGAAAGTGTTTGTATCAACACAAAGGAAGATAATAGCTTCAGCTTTTGCTTCAACTTTCAACATGTATATCATATAGATAATGTCAATGCAAAGAATATGATCAACCAAACACAAAGTTATGTAAAAACTGTTATACTGGAGTTGACAATGATGTTTGCTTAAGTAGACAGAAAGAAGTGGGAAAACTGACTCAACATAAAAGTAAAAGAATGGCCCTTCGCAGAGGGAAGCAGGGATTAACATCATGTGCTAGAGCTGTAGTTCCCGAAGGCATATAGAGAGCATAAAATATTGTTTTGTAAGGTAATGGTGTATACAGGTGTCAACAAATCAGCAAATAGGCAATACTCTACTTCACTAGTTGATCAAACTTTACAAGAGCGGCTCCCATGAAGGACGTTATTTCTACCAGCGGGCAGATCATCCCTCTTCTCTTTTGTTTACACACTTGTGAACATTGCTTGACTGACGAATCAGGGGCAAAAAGATGTGAAGAGAATTGTTTGGTTAAAGTTGTAATTAATTGGGACTGGGCACCCCGTTGCCAGCTCTTTTTGCAAAATTATTGGATAAGCGGATGTATATGCCACTAGTCCAGGTGTGTAAAATTTGATCAACCAGGAAATAAAGACCACCTATCTACGTCCTTATGAGCTTTTCAAGTAGTGACACAAAAAGGATAATTGTTTTGAGTAGTTAGTAGATAGCACATGAAGAAATTTACTTGGAATGGTGAAAACACCACATAATAGGTAGGTATGGTGGACACAGGTGGCATGGATTTGGCTCAAGGTTTTGGATGTACAAGAAGCATTCCCTCTTAGTACAGAGTTTAGGCTAGCAAGGTTATTATAAGCAAACATCATTATCAACTGGAATAGCAAGAGTGTACATAAAACACAAGGTTTGACGAACCATAGACTCCCACTGTCTTCCTTGTTAACACATAGCCTTCATCCAAAAATTATCTAGACTACTATGGACTTCCAATTATGCAACAGATTATTATAGCAGAAAATCCTTATAGTAGTTCTTCATTAATAGCCATTACTTACATGATGCACAAGCTTAAACATTAATTACTTGACAGCTCAAAACAATTGGCAAGCATCAAATTACTCAAGACAACGATCTAAAAAGATTCATGTAAGCATTTTATACCACTACCACATGCATAGCATTTTTCTGGTCCAACCAAACACCAATCAACTTATTTGACAACTCTCCAAACAGATATAAGTGAAGCAAGAGAGTACTTTCTTCAAAAGAAACTGAAAGCTCTAACAAGAGATATGAAAAACTGAGAGCTAACAGCAATAACAGCAACTAGACAGGAATACTCAACAAGTATAAGTGAAGCACAAGAGTATTCTAATGAAAAAGTGGAGCGTGTCTCTCTCCCAAACATGAATACTAGGATCCAACAAGTATAGCACAGCAAACAAAACAAAACAAACTGAAAACAAAAACACACTGACGCTCCAAGGAAGAGTACACTAGTATGAAGCAATAAAAATATAGCACCATTAGAGATGACCTGATAATTTGTAGATGAAGAAGGGGATGCCTTGGGCATCCCCAAGCTTAGATGCTTGAGTCTTCTTGAAATATGCTGGGGAGGTAAGCCTCCCCAAGCTTAAGCTCTTCACTCTTCTTGATCATGTAATATCATTCTCCTCTATCAACACTTGAAAACTTCCTTCACACCAAAACTTAACAGCTTTTCTCATTAGCAGGTTAGTGCACTAAAAGATAATACTTCAAAGTTCTAGCAAAGACAAAACTCACAAGCCAACTATTTTAAACATTAGCCACTGTTACTAGGCTCAAGTGGGCACTTTTACACGAAAAGAAACCACTTAAAAACTTGTAAAAGAGAGAATGCAAAATAAAAGACAGAATCTGTCAAACCAGAACAGTCTGTAATGACGAATTTTTTCGAGGCACTTACGATGCTCAGATGAAAAACTTTTGAAATAATGAAAGTTGCGTAACATCATCAGGAACATGCACAAAAAGTTTCAGCATTTTTCGATTTTTTCTGATTTTCTACTGAATTAAACGGTGACGAACAGCAATCTGTCCCAATGCAGTCCCGAAAATAAAAACCAACTTTGCATTAGTAACTCTCCTTGGCACAACAAAACAGCAAATAAAAGATACAAAGGAGTTGCTACAGAGGTAAACAAGCATCCTTGACTCAAGAAAACAAAAATAAAACAGCAAATAAAAACATGGGTTATCTCCCAGAAGTGCTTTTCTTTAATGCCTTTGAGCTAGGCATGAAGAGATGCATCAAGTATTGTTAAGACCAGAGGTACCAATAGTGTTACCTTTAGACCTCTTATTCTTTTTCTTAGCCTTGGCTTTAGGGGCATTAGGAAAATGATGCAAACAATATGGAGGTTTAAATTTCAGAGTAGCTTCACCCATGTCAATGACAGCTCCCAATTGCCTCAATAATCCTCTTCCAAGTGTGATGCTCCCATTTCCTACACATTCAATGACATGATAATCAGTAGGTGTAAATACTCCCTTTATTTTAGTAACAACTCCTTGAGTAGTCCCAAAAGATAACTTGATTGAATTATCAGCTAGAGTTACAAAAGTTTCACTTTTTGAGAGTTCATATAAATTCAGGGAGTCATAAATCCTCTTAGGCATCAAGCAAAATTCAGATTTAATATCACAATGAGCATAGAAAATTGTCCCATCAATTGAAATTTTTAGTGAAGGAACCCATCCAGAAGGTTCGAATGGCATAGGGACACTTTCAAAAAGTTTAAAAGTTTCTTTAAAACTAGCCAACTCTGACTCAAGTGATTCTAGTCTTGAATGAATGTTCTCAAAAGCAGATTCTATTTTTTTATTTGAAGAGGCAGATGCTGCAATTAATTTTTTTATGGCATTGAAAGCTTGATCCCCATCATAACGAAGGAAATCTCCCCCAACTACAGCATCTAGAGCATATCTATAACAAAGAAGCAACCCAAAATAGAAACTACTAAGAAACAGACTCAAAGCCATTTTAGGTTCAGTTTTAACATAGGATTCAGAAATTCTAGACCAAGCATCACCAAAACTCTCCCCACTTCCTTGCTTAAAAGTGAAAACCTCTTCCTCAGGAGACATGATATTAGGAGCGGAACTAGACATGGCAACAAGCAAGTAACAACCGAAATAGTAAACTAGATGCAGGAATTTAATTTTTTTGGGTTTTTGATTTTTAACAGCAAGCAAAACAAAACTAAAACAAGACAAAAAACAAAGTAAAGAGATTGGAACTGAGAGACTCCCCTTTCCAATAGCCTCCAAGTCCCCGGCAACGGCGCCAGAAAACAGCTTGATGGCTACGTGTTGGTGAACCCCAAGAGGAAGGTTATGATGTAGACAGCAGAAGTTTTCCCTTGAGAAATCTACCCAAGGTTATCAATCCAGTAGGACTTGACGATCTATCGGAAGGTTGTTGATGTTGACTCCCCCTGGCGCTAGGGAGCTTGCACCAACGTGGAATCTGCACAGACACAAACCAGAACTTTGCCCAACACGAAACAGAGAGGTTGTCAATCTCTCCGGTCTTGCAGAAACAAAGAGTTAAACGTATGGTGTGGAAAACAGCAGGAAAAACAGCAAGTAACAGGAAACAGATGATTGCAGCAGGTTGTGTAAACAGTATGAGGAAATTGGACCAGGGTCCACAGTTCACTAGTGGTGTCTCTCTCAGAACAGATAACTAGCATGTTGGGTAAACAAATTACAGCTGGGCAATTGACAAATAGAGAGGGCATAACAATGCAATACATGCCAAGATGTCTACTATGAAATCTAGTTGGGCATTACAACAAAGTACATAGACCGTTATTCCAACAGCATCTATGCCTAAATAATCCACCTTCAAGGCAGCATCCGCATCCTATTCAGTATTAAGTTGCTAACAACAGATTATTGCATGAAGTAAAGTGTGTAATGTAATCAATACAAGTGCCCTTGGACACTGCACCAATGTTTTATCCCTAGTAGCAACAGCACATCTACCATCTTAGACCTTTCTGTCACTGATCCAGATATCTAGAGACTGAACCCACTATCGAGCATAAATACCCCCTCTTGGAGTCACAAGCATCTACTTGGCCAAAGCATCTACTAGCAACGGAGAGCATGCAAGATCAAGAGCACATAGATAAACAACTTGAATAAACATGGTATCAATATTCATCGGATCCCAGCAAACACAACATCTAGCATTACAATAAGATGATCTTGATCATGTTAGGCAGCTCACAAGATCTAAACATGGAGGCACAAGGTAGAGAGACAACCATCTAGCTACTGCTATGGACCCGTAGTCCAGGGGTGGACTACTCACGCATCACTCCGGAGGCAGGCATGGTGATGTAGAGCCCTCCGGTGATGATCTCCCCTCCGGCAGGGTGCCGGGAAGAGCTTCAGAACTCCTCCGATCTGAGATTGACGATGACGGCCGCGACGGAACTTTTCGTGGAATATGATCGACCGTAATAGGGTTTTCGCGTCGCGGAGAATATATAGGCGAAGAGGCGGCGTCGGTGGCCGAGGGGGGCCACCACGCCATAGGGGGGCGCGGGCCCACCCTGGCCGCGCCCTAGTGTGGCGTGGCCCCCTGGTGGGTCTGCTCCGACTCCCCTTTGGACTCCGTGATCTCCTCGTGATATTATTGACGATGTCTTTTGTTTCGTCCAATTCCGAGAATATTTCCTTAATAGATTTTCTGAAACCAAAAACAGCAGAAAACAGGGAACTGGCACTGTGGCATCTTGTTAATAGGTTAGTCCCAGAAAATGCATAAAAATGATATAAAGTATAACCAAAACATGTAGCAATTGATATAATATCAGCATGGAACATCAAAAATTATAGATACGTTTGAGACGTATCATCCGGCACACCCCAAACCAAGCCCATATGTGGGGAGGGTTTGGGGCGGTCCGGACGCGCCGCCACGTCAGACGCGGCCCAATACAACCCCACATATATCCACAAAATCCCCACCCCGGTCGGAACCCTAGCTCTCACTCTCCTCCGATCCCCTTTCCACTCCACTCCACTATCACTCTGCTCCGTCCGCATCTTCGACAATGGCCGGCTCCGGCAGCGAATCCACGACCGAGCTGTACTGGCATGCGTTCGCGGAGGAGGAGGAGGAGATTGGCAGCTGCCCCGGGCCGGATGCCGCGGCGCCGTCTTCTCGGTCGGTGGCGGCGACTCTTTGCAACGGCTCTGCGGGCAGTTCCGCCGCCGCCGCGTCCAACGAAACAATGACGGCGCTTCCGCAGGTTTGCGCCTCCTTCCACCAATGTACATTTTAGAAACAAGTAGGATGCGTAATCTAGGGATTTGATGAACCCGTAGGTCATTGCGAGAGGGCCGATGTACTCCGTCGGCGATGATAAGGTGTTGTGCAGTGTGTGGTTGTCCACCCCGGATGATCCTCAGACCGGAAGCTACCACCGTGCTTCATTTTGGGGCCGGATTGGTCAAGTGTTCAATGCTAACTCGGAAGTTGTCCGCACTGAGGAGTCCCTCCGCCATAGATGGCAATGCATCGTGGCGGAAATTAACAAGTTCGCCGGATGCTTGGCACAAATGGGTTCCGTAAGTTTTTGATGTTCAATTTTGTACAATGCCGGAACCCGTAGCTACTTTTGTTGAGTACCTATTTCATTTTGATAGATGGACAATGCCATCCTACTGTACAACGCACTTGGGGGAGGCCGGCGTCAACGGAGTGGAAGTTCGCCCATTGTTGGGACATCCTGAAGGATAGCCCGTTCATCGACTACACGCCAGATGCGGAGAAGAGGGACAGGATCCGCCAAGCGGAGAGCCAGGCTCGACAGGCACGACGTGCTCGGCAAAGGGAACACGAAGCTCGGGAATGTGAAGAGGGCGCCGCTCAAGCACGCGAACGGGAACGTGAAGCAGTCGCGAGAGCGGTGCTAGCTCAACGTGAAGCAGTCGCGAAAGAGGTGGAAGCTCAACGTGAAGCCGGCGTGTCTCACGCACGGGAGCTGGAACGTCAAGCCGGGGTTCGCCGGGCACATCGCCGTCGCCAAAGAGAACGTGCGGCAGTGGAGGATGGCCGGGTTCTCCACCGTCTGTGAGAGCTCCTCCGCTCCAGTGTCTCCGATGAACTGTGTCCGATTAATTTATGTGTTGAACTATGTCCGTGGTTGTTTGAACCTGGTTTGAACTATGTTTATTCGTATGATCTTTGAACTATGATCTATCCTGTGATCTACGTTGCATGTCAATATGGTTTTGGGGGGAATTATTTGGGGTTATGCTTGTAGGACACTAGTTTTGGGGGCTGTCCGGTCACTGTCCGCGGACGCGTCCGGACGCGTCCGCGGACTGTTTGGGGGCCGAATTTGAGGGCTCCGCTTGGAGATGCTCACCCCCTAAAAACATGTTGCTACAACCACACACCTCTAATTTAAGATACCAAATTACTATAAAAGCATGCAACGTGCATACAAGTTGCTACTTAATCCTATGTGCAGTTCATGCGACCGGATAGCCACCTAGCCTAGTCTACTCATCGTCGGACAGGACGATGAGCGTTGCCGCGCCGGCGCCGGAGCCGGAGCCGCCCTGTGTCGCAGCTGGAGGAGGGTCCGGAGAAGACCCCTGCTCGTCGGAGTCGGTGTAGAAGGAGCCAGATCCGGAAGATTCTGGCACGTAGATGCAGCCTTCACAGAACGCCTCCTCCGCCTGCTTCTGCTTCTCGATGAAACCGACCCTGTTCTTCATCTGCCCGACGAAGATGCGGTCTGTGGCCTCGGCCTTGAGCTGCTCCTCGGCCAAATGGTGCTCCGCCGTCACCCTTGCGCGCTCCTCCGCCCGAACCCGCGTGGCCTCGTCCTCCGCCCGCATCATTGCTAACTCCGCCTCCGCCTGCTGATTCCACTCCTCCGCCATCGCGTCCGACTGCGCCTGATTCGATTCGTGCATCTGCCGGAGATACTCCGAACCCGTCATTTCGACGATGTCGGAGCCCTTGCGGAGGATGCCGTAGCCGACGTCTGTCCCCTCCGCCGCCAACACTTCTGCGGACACACGCAATTCCGCGGCCTCCGCTTCGCGGCGGAGCTGCGTCCAATTCTCCGCCGTCAGCTTGGCGCATGTGGTGGGGAGGCGGCGAGGCATGGTGGATGAGGTGGAGGAGGAAACTCGGCACCGGTGGATGAGGAGAAGAGAGCGGCGGCGGCGGAAGTGCGGTGCGGAGTAGGGTTTGCTCCGGCCCCTCCACTTATAGTCGGAGGTGGCCGGTACGCCATGAATACCGGCCGGTGCGCCACGAATGCCGACGCCGGTCAAGCTAGCTTATCCGCTCCACCAGGCGGTCAAAGCGTGGGTCCGCACTGTCAGCGACTACGGGGCAGACGCGCCCGGGCGCGCCCGGGCGCCCCCAAACCCGCCCCAGATATGGGCTGGGTTTGGGGTGTGCCGGACTGCCCGGTCGTTTCGGATGGCTATGGGGGCCTCCGTTGGGTGGAGGTTTTTGGGCCAAATGTTGTCTGGGTGGCCTTTGGGGGCTCCGGTTGGAGATGCTCTTAGTATGTCATCTGTTCTGCATACATTGGGTGTAAATAATCATCAGATTGCAAATCTGGTCAGTAATCTCTTTCATGGTTTGATATGAGAAGTTGTACGTATCTGAATTTATTGGCCGAATGAGTTGCCATCGTCCATATAGCTATAGTTTTTAGCAATGTTCAATATTGAAGTTTTGCGAGCTGTACACGACATGGGCACCCTTGTAACATACAATTTGTTCAATCAAAGAACAATTGTTGTGATGGTTGCAAGCTGGGGGAGAGGCCTGATTTGCTACCGAGGTGTAGCAGAAGGGAATCGGTAGAATCTGATTTCCTGGGGTATGTTGAAGGAGGGGACGGATCAACTCCGGAAAAGACTCTGTTTTACTTCCGAAGGAAGCGGGGAAGGAGTAGCAGATCGATTCGGCGGACGGAAAAGCGGCAGAGAGGAAATAAACCCTAAGCAGACCCCTGAACCCTGATCGACCGAGGGAGATGGAGCTGATCGAGAGCGGGCTGGCGGGGATGGAGATCATTTCCACTGGCGGCGGCAGGGCAAAGACGAATACAAGGAGGAAGAATAAGAGCATCAGAACAGCGACGCCACCGTTAGATAGCCCGAGGTGCATCGAAGAGCTGCAGGAGAGGATCAAGGAGATGGATGAGCACTCTCTGCCGGAGGAGGTGGAGGAGACAGAGGAGCAGGTGGTCGAGAACTACCGCAAATACTGGGAGAAGTGCTTCGGCCGCCGCCACGGCTCCTATGACGCCGAAAGTAAGATCGAAGAAGAAAACTCTCAACTTCATCATATCTCCACATGCATGCATCAATGAATTTCCCAACAGCCCCTGATCTTGCTCAGCTTCTTGTCTATGTAATTTCTTGAGGTGGACCTCCTCGTTTCATCTTGCCCGCTCCCGCGAGCGGCAGGGCGAAACCCTAGCCGCCACCTCTATTGAATTGATGCACTAGCCAATTATCCCAAAAGTTCGAACTGATGAAAAGGGCTAGATATTATATTTTAACACTCCCCCTCACGTCTAGGCTGGACAAATGGTAAGACCTTAGACGTAGGGTAGATGGGGAGGCCACAACTATTTTTATTAAATAGCGCGTTAGCTGGGGGCTTGAACTTGAAACCACCTGGCTCTGATACCATATTGAATTGATGCACTAGCCAATTATCCCAAAAGTTCGAACTGATGGAAAGGGCTAGGTATTATATTTTAACAACCTCCTCCCGGTCTCCTCCTCCCTCCCCTCCCCTCGCCGCCGCCGGAGGGGGTCGCCGGGCAAAGCCCGAGCGGCATCGGCGGCGGGGCCTCGTTTCCCTCTCTCGATGGCGGCGTCGCGGGGCGCCTCGGCCGGAGGGCGCGGCGCTTGTCTGTGGGGCGCAGCGGCGCGGTGGCTTCGGCGGCGGCGTGGTGGCTGCGAGCTTCTCGCACCTGTGGCGACAACGGCGGCGGCTCGCCAGCGCGGTTGGTGGCGCGGCTTAGGTGTCCCGCTCGATGGGGCGGATCTAGGGCGTAGCGGCGGCGGTTCGCCCGGCGCGGCCATGGAGGCCATGGACGGCGGCGACTCTGCGACCTGTTGGCGTGCGTGAAGGTCTTCTGGCGAAGCAGCTTGGGCAGTGCGCCGCCGTGCCGCCTCGATCTAGGCGCGGGGTAGGGGCCCCACATCCTCCAAGCTCTACAGTCTTCGTCCCGGATCTGGTGCCGTCGGTAACCATGGGGGTTGCTGGCCACCGATCTGGTGGAGGAGCCCTCTCTCCTTTTCGCTCTTCATCGTCGGGACGCCGGGGCGGCGGCTCTGGAAGGTGGGGAATCTGTGGGTTGCGGGCGAGCCCAAGATTCTGATGGTGCTGGCTAGGACCACGGCCGTGTGGACGGGTGGTGCCTGGCGAGCTGCGCTCCGCGGCTGGGGTGTGGTCACCGTCTTGGCGGCGTCCCTCGCCCTGTGTCGGAGGTGGAGAGGTCATGCTGAGGGGAAACCCTTGCCCTGGTTTTTACCGGGCCGCGGCGGCGTCGTCCGTGGACGTTGTCTCCTTCTTGAAGGCACCGTTGTGCCTTTCCTCTACCCTCCTACGTGTTTCGGGTGAAAACCTAGATCTTCGGATCGGGCAGTGGCGGCGCTCTGCGTCGTGTTCTTCTTGAAGACGCCGTCTTGGAGCGCGCGGTGGACAGCTCTCCAGAGGTTGGGTGGCGGAGTCTTCTTCGGCGTGCTTCCTCTGGCAAAGCTTGTTGCTTGAACTACCCTCCCGGCGTGTCTTGTTGGATCTCCTTGGTGTACCTCAGCGTGATGGTGCTCCCCTGGTGGTTGTTTCTATTGATGTTTGGGTGGGTCTCAGCGGTGTGCAGTGTGTGTTGGTGCGCCGGCCTTGGCTCTAGGGAGAGCTTCGGCACGACGACTTTGCCCATGTTGACGGTGTGCAGCGTGCGTCGGTGTGCCGGTCTGTACTCGAGGGCGAGCGTCGGCCCAACTCCTTTGCCCGCCCAGCTAGTTCTCAGCCTCATCGGAGTAGTTCTTAGGTGGCGTCTGCCTCGCTGGTGTTTCCTCGGTTGTCCCGTATCTTGTGTGGGTGTGTAGTTCGTTGTTGTAAGCTGGGTTCAGCACTTTGTATGTATCGGCATTATTAATTTAACGTTGGGCCTCTGGCCTTGTATCTAAAAAAATGGTGGATGCAGTAACATACAATTAGAGAAAAAACATCTTATGATAATGTAGCTTCTTCCTCTTCCATGCATGCAGCTTCTCTTGCCCCCATGTACTGTTCAACCGGAACCATCCCATCGGATGCTCTACCGGAGAGTTCCCTGCAGTTCTTCTCCATCAAAGTCACTCACCTAAAATACGGTCTGTGGTGGCCACTGCAGGTCTATGGCTTTGTTGCTGCCAGGGACTCGGTAGATCGTAAGCGCAACTATCTCTTCAGATGCACCAGGGGCAGCTGCCAAACCCTCTCTGGGAAGGTGAGTCAGTGCGACGTCCACCTACAATCGAACTCTTCGCTTTGCTGTCTTCATTCGTTATCTTGCTGCCTGCTAGCACTAGTAGGGCTGCGTACAATCTAACTCTCCATCCGTGTCTCCTGCTTCAGTTTTGTAATAGTGTGGCAGTTAATTAATTATTATCATTGTGATGCTTGCATTGCAGGATTCATTCTTGCGCTTAACAGGCCCATCTCGCGCGGTTCTGTTGATTGACCAAGTTGCGATTGAAGTTCAGCTAAAAGTAAAGGGCAACAAAGAAGAGTCTGAGGATAAAGTGTTGGCTTTCAAATGTTTTGATCTCAACGGAAATTATCCGCTGAATGATCACATCCCCAGCCACGCTGCAAGCTTGATTTCGCACTAGCAGTGCTGCCAAAGTCAGTTGAGGCTGTTGTGGATGTCCGAGTTGTTGGTGGGTCATGGCCAGGACTGATTGTTTGCAGGACAGCAGAAGATGTAAGAGAAGGGGGAGGCGTGCTGCTGCTTGATTTTCAAGATGGGAAACTGCCTACCAGGGCCGGGCCCATAGTGGTGCCAGGTGGTGCCGCCCGCACAGGGCCCATAAAATTTAGGGCCCCAAAATTTGGATAGGCCTATGTATAGGAGTATACAGTTAGGTGAAAATCTGAAGCGAATTGGGCTGGCCGGCTAGTTCTTGTGCGCTGGGCCGCGTTGCGCTGGGCCACATCGTGCGCTAGTATCGATGGATTCCCAGGTCGCTCGGCCTCTAGCCATTCCCAGGCACACTATTCTGTGGGATGTAAAGAAGACCGGTTTAGTTGCTGTTCTCTAATCTAGTATATAACTATATTTTTATTCGAAAAAAATTGTATACGAAATTTGTATGCGTCGACGAGCAGGATCCATTCCCGTACTCAGTTTCGAGTTTCATCGGTTGTACCTTCCAAATTTTGAACCGATGCTCTGAACTTTTTTAGACAAATTTTATTAAATTCGCCACACTCATTTGACCGTTTTAAATATCCTTGTAGGACCTGTTTCATCTCAACGTTTTGCACGACTTTCGTGTTATAGCTATTGCGTTTCGTAGTTTATATTGGAGTAGAGTCTGCACTTGTCGGGTCACCGATGCAACTTGACCAAAACCTCTCTCGGTAACCATACACGCCCTAGAGCGTCCTCGTTCAAAAAAAGACATTAGAGCCCCTTCGACAGTTCCTCTTTTGACCGGCTAATCGTCGAAAAAGGTGCCCTGCTGGCGACATAAAAATTGTTCGTTGGTTTAAATTTTCGTGTGAGATAGGGCCCAGTTTTAGAGTTTCGCACAGGGTCCCGGATTCTGCCGGCCCGGCCTTGCTGCCTACCAAGTCAGATGGTGCTGTCGAGCTCTCGAGGCGTCTTGTTTCTGTAGATTTCCCGGCAGGAAAACTGATCTTCACTGTGGAGGCCTCTCGTAACAGGTTTTCTGCAAAAGGCACGGTCAAGTTTGGGTTGAAAACGCGTGGTGCGAGTACTCGCACGTGTGATCTTGTTTTCTGCAAGATGGAAGTGACTGTTTCTTGGTCTTTGGTTTCTGCCAATCGGGATTGATGTTTGGAGGCGTCCAATCTTATCTGTTTAGCCTGCCTGTACCTTATGTCTGTTCGACCATGTTGGCTCAGAATCTCAGATGTGGTGTTATACTAGCTGCATAGGTAGTGATATGCCTTGTTTGTACTTTGGTCAGAACTTTGTCATATGCTTTTGATATTTCACGCTCTGTCAAGAGGCACTTTTTTTTTTGAGACGTCAAGAGGTACGTTGGTCTGGTCTGAACTGAAATCGCTCCCGATGTAGAAACCATGGTTGATGAGAAAATCGAGTGATTGACTCGCTCCTGATGTAGAAACCATGGTTGATGAGAAAATCGAGTAATTTGACCGAAGCCTTATATACCAAGCTCGTAAAGATGGTAATATAAGGAATATGCATTTTCCGAGCAAAACATATCTGATGTATAAAGTGCTACCATTTAATCTTACTATTTTCTGGACCAGCATCGCAGAGATATACAAACAATAACAACGTTAAGCAAACACATTTGAAACCAACTCTCTTTTTTTTAACTGAAAAACTGCCAGTGTTCAAAATTGAGTAGATATCAACATGTCCAGGGAGAAGCAACTTGAAATAGTAAAATAGATATCATGAGTTTCCCCATGCTAGCTGGGGAAGCTGGTCTGGCGGTCTGGCCTAGCTGCTGTATCAGCAGGCTCTACACAAGCCATAGCTGTAATTGGTCGTTCCTCTGGAGCTAATCCTGGTGGTTTTGGCTATTATCAACTATTGCATCTGCAACCGCCTGCCAAACATCTAAAACATCCTCCCCCTCCTCCTTGTCGCCACCACCAGCTCCTTCACTTTGGTACCACTCGCACTCTGGGAGCTGGACTAAGCACTGCTGCCACTGCTCAAGCTTATAGATGCGACTGTGCTTCCACTGAGAAGAACAACCAGGGAAATTGTACGGAACATGACTGCATCGTCGAGTCGACATCACTGCTACCCGCCTTCATGGAGATGATGTATCAGCTGCTAGTAGTAAATTACTGAAAGTAGCAGCTTGTAACTGACAAACACCCATAGTTTAATTCATACTTGCTCTAGAATCTTGACTTTTGTTCTTGGCTTCTTGCTGTCTTACATACAACAGCTAGCAGTCACATAGATCAGAGATGGGAAGTCAATTAACTGAGAAATGAACAGAGATCAGAGAAGGGAAGCAACAACCACGGCAGGTCAAAAGAGCAGCTTGGCAATGATCCAGTGATCATCGCAAGTTCACAAATGAAATCACAGCAACACAAGCATAACAAAGTTCTTATTCCCCTGACTACTCTCACAAGTCATGAAGCAAACACAACCGCGCACACATCAGCCACAAGACAATAAAAGTTCCAAGTTCCACAGATAATAAAAGTCATGTAAACTTGAATACTCGAACAAAACGACGATTTTTCAAAGCAAGACATGCCATCACGCTACTTTCTGAATCATCAGGGTGCTGCCACCTCAATGAACTTTTCCAAAGCTTTAAACATCAAAAAAATAACTGCGAAATGTAGCATCAAAGAACAAGTGTGGCCAACAAGAGCTGAGTGCGGATAAATGAAGATTGGCTTTCAAAATAAAACCTAACCTTGCTGTCAAGAGTGAGCTCATCGAATGGCTTGAACCTAACTGATGGCCTCTACACTAATGTCCATGGCCTAACTGCCATATATATAAGGAATATTCAGTGCTTCAAAGGATGACATACACCCAGACAAAACTGAACGTCTAATAGTCTTTTACGGTACATGAGCATTTGATCAAATAGCCAATAAAGAGTACCATCATAACTTAAACTGACAGAGAGGTCGCTAAAGTAACAAAGGGTGCAATCTTGAAGGAGCAATTTAACAAAGAAAATGGACATGGAGACTTTCCAATCTTCAAAAACAGACTTCTCAGCTGGGCCATTATAACAAACAAATCGCTGAGAGCTCGCCTCCAGGATTGAGGTCCAATGTCAAGGAGCCTGCCAGGCTGCCACACAAAAAATAATATACTAACTATTCCGACTACATCCTCAGTGCAACAAATCAGCAACGCCATCCTCCCTGGAGATTATCAGTCCCAAGAAAAATGGTTAAGAAATCAACGATAAATCAAAAGCTTGCAACAAAAAAAACAGCAGCAGTTTAGATTCATACTTGCTCTTGAATCTTGAAACTCAGACTTGTTTTGCTTGGCTTGTTGCTGACTTACTTGCCTACAGCAGCTAGCAGTCACAGAGATCAGAGATGGCAAGTCAATTAAGTGAACAACATAAACAGAAGGGATGAGTATAGGAACTTATCACAGAGGAACAACCACCCATCCTCAAAGCAACAACATGTCAGATCAAAATAGCAGCTTGGAAATGTTCTAGCAATCATCACAAGTTCACAAATGACAAAACAAAACAAAACAAAACAAAACAAAACAAAACAAGCATAACAAAGTTCTTATCTTTGGCTCCTTCACAAGTCATAAAAGACACAGACAACCTCACACACATCAGCCAAAGGGATAATAAAGTTCCAGAGTCCCACACATGATAAAAGAGATGTTCATGATAATTAAATAATTGACAAAGACGATAACTTGACAGCATGATTCCATCATGCGACCTCATGAATCATCAACCTTCGATGCTACCATTTCTTCTGTGCATCGTCAAAAGCAACCTTCTCTTGCTGCACATAGTCCTCCACGGCTTAGGGCATAGCAACACGCTCTCCCTCCAACGCGCTTACACAAGCCTTGGTAAGCGGGATATTAAAGCCTACTTGAACCCGACCTACTTAGGCAATGCCAGTTTAATCCTCGTAAAATTGGGTGTAATCCACACGGAGCAGCCAGTTGGACCAAAGTTGGGGAGACACAAGGTCCTCCTTGTTATTACTGCCCAAGTCAACCACTCCTATGTCACGACGATAGCTCTTACGCCCTTCAATGTACTCATCATCATCAGTAAAGTAGGCATGATTCCCCTTGAGAGCAGGATATTCTTTTGCGCCGAGACAAAGTGCACGGTTATGCCCGAGAAACAGCACATGGTCAGGCAAGCAATCAATTTCCACGAGCCTCATTGTGCCCACATCAACTTTGTGTAATTTAATTTCTGTGGTATATTTCGGAGGAGGTATGTCACGAACAGCCTCATTGTACTCAAAATCTATCCATCTCGAAACAAGCAGCAGACCACCCCATGGAGGATGAACAATGTATACGACCTCGAGATCTAAATTCACACCGTCCAGCCCCCTGATAACCTCCATCGTAACAGTGGGACCACTGAGATCGAAGGCACGAATCTCTGCCCTTATAGCCACCGCATACAACAACCCATCCTTGTAGGTGCAGTCCTGAAAGTCACCGTGTGGTGGCAGCGAGGTCCACTTATCATCCCCTACTCTGGCAAAAGAGAGCTGACTGAATGGCTGGTGGATGAGCGCCACGATGAAGCATCCCGTGGATGTATCATAGAACACATACGCCTTGAAGTGGAAGTGCTCCCGCAGCTCAGAAGGAGCATCGATCCACGTGCTGAAAACTCGATTTGCGGAGTGTAAGTTGTAAAGAACGGGCTGCTGATCGCTTGCCTCGTCCGTCTCATATCACGTATATATATAGTACATGTACAGAGTTTGTTTTGATTACAACTAGAGAATCAGCTACCATATACATGAGATAACTTGCCAGCTATAGGAGATCGCATGGAGGACTTGACGTGAACGCCAAGATGAGCATCGGCCGGTACAGGATCCAATACAGCCCTGCGGTAATACTCTAACACGCCCCCGCAGTCTGAACAAGGGAGAGCAGCGACGTGAAGACTGGTACGAAACTCATGGAACAATGCTGTTGGCAGTCCTTTGGTGAAAATGTCCGCAAACTGTGAGGATGAGGGAACGTGAAGGACACGTACTGCACCCAGGGCGACCTTCTCACGAACAAAGTGAATGTCGAGCTCAATGTGCTTTGTCCTTCGGTGCTGAACAGGATTGGCGGAAAGGTACACCGCGCTAACATTGTCACAGTAAACTATGGTAGCACTGTCAATTGGTCGATAAAGCTCCTGAAGAAGTTGCTGAACCCAACAAGACTCGGCCACCGCTATGGCAACTGCACGGTACTCAGCCTCCGCGCTAGAACGTGAGACCGTGGTCTGCCTACGTGAAGACCATGAAATGAGATTGTCACCGAGAAACATGCAGAACCCCGACGTTGAACGTCTAGTATCCGGGCATCCGGCCCAATCAGCATCCGAGTAGGCTGTCAAGGTATGGGAAGAAGATGAGTGTATAGAAAGACCATGATCAAGGGTTCCCTTGAGATAACGAAGGATGCGTTTGAGGAAATGAAAGTGAGGTTCTTTTGGATCGTGCATATGAAGGCAAACTTGTTGGACAGCATAGGCTATCTCAGGGCGAGTTAAGGTAGCATACTGAAGGGCGCCGGCGAGACTGCGGTAGAGTGAAGGATCGGCCACCGAGGGACCAACAGAGGAGGACAATTTTGCTTTAGTATCGACGGGAGTTTGAACAGGATGACAATCGCTCATACCGGCGCGAGATAAAACGTCTAGGATGTACTGACGCTGTGAAAGATGCAGGCCAGATGATGTGCGAGTGACAGAGATGCCGAGAAAATGATGAATGGTACCGAGGTCTTTCATGGCAAATTCAGCACTAAGGGATCGGATAATGGAACGAAGAAGAGTGGGAGTGGAAGCAGTAAGAATAATGTCGTCGACATACAAGAGAAGGTATGCAAGCTCATTGTGTCGATGGAAAATGAAGAGCGAGGCATCGGACTTGGACTCGATGAAGCCGATAGTCCGAGCGAAGGCGGCAAACCGTTGAAACCAAGCACGGGGAGCCTGTTTTAGACCATAGAGAGATTTGAGAAGGCGGCAAACATGAGTAGGGTGTTGGGAATCAACGAAACCCGATGGCTGTTGACTATAAACGACCTCGTCGAGGTTCCCGTGAAGAAAGGCGTTTTTTACATCGAGTTGATGGATAGGCCAGATTGGGATGTGGCGAGAGAAAGAACGATACGGATAGTAGCGGGTTTGACGACAGGACTGAATGTCTCATCAAAGTCGACTCCTGGCTGCTGGGAAAATCCACGGACAACCCAGCGTGCTTTGTGGCGAGAGAGTGATCCGTCGGGATGGAATTTGTGGCGAAAGATCCATTTACCAGTAACAATATTTGCACCCGGAGGAGGAGGAACTAATGTCCATGTGTTGTTGAGTTTGAGGGCGTCGTATTCTTCCTGCATTGCGTGTCGCCAAGAAGGATCACGAAGAGCAGTTAGGTAGTTGTGTGGGATAGGAGAGGCGATAGTCGCAGACAAGTTGAGTCGATCTATGGGCGGTGGTAGTCGACCGGTGACAGAACGGGTACGGTGTAGAGGAGGAGCATCGGCAGGAGCTGCGCTAGGAAAGGACGTGGCCGAGCGCGTGCGTGTAAGAGGGCTGGCTGGAGCGGACTGAGGGGAAGGCGAGGAGCCAGCTGAGTGAGGGCCATCGGGAGTTGGGAATGTACCTGTGGGAATATCGATGGGTGCATGCATGTTGGCTGCATGCATAGGACGTGGGGTTATTGGTTCGGTAGTGGGTGCAGGCGTGATTGGTTTTGTAGAAGTTGTACTAGGCACGTAGAGAGGAACTGGCACTGGATCAAAAATTTCAGGTGGCTGTTCAGTAGAAGGTGGGGATGGAGAGGCATACGGGAAGCTGGTTTCATCAAACACGACATGCCGAGATATAATTATGCGGCGAGTGTTCAGGTCGAGACATCGATACCCACGATGGCGGGTCGGATAGCCAAGAAAAACACATCGAGTGGATCGTGGGCTGAGTTTATTTGGGGAGGTAGAGGAGGTGTTGGGATAACACAGACAACCAAAGACGCGCAGGTCATGATATGGTGGATTGGCGCCGAACAAGACGACGTAAGGGGTAGAAAAACTGCGAGCCGCCGTAGGACGAATATTGATGAGATAAGTGGCCGTGTGAAGAGCTTCTGCCCAAAGGGAAGGAGGCATGGAGGCTTGAAAAAGAAGTGTGCGGAGGACGTCATTTGTAGTGCGAATGGCTCTTTCGGCGGTTCCGTTTTGCTGAGAGGTGTAAGGACAAGAGAAACGAAATAAAATTCCATGTTTAGTGCAGAATGTATTAAGAAGGGAATTGTCAAACTCGCGTCCATTATCACATTGTAAGGAAACTATAGGTAGCTGAAATTGGGTATTAGCATATGCGTGAAAGGCACTAAGTGTGGCATACACTTCAGACTTTTGACGTAGGGGAAAGCTCCAGAAGTAGTGTGTAAAATCATCGACAATAATGAGATAATAACGAAAACCAGAAGTACTAGGAATAGGAGATGTCCATAAATCACAATGGATTAATTCAAACGGGCGAGTAGTAAAAGTTTGGGAAGCATAAAATGGTAGCCGGATGTGTTTTCCTAATTGACATGCATGACAAATGGGTGACCCTTCTTTATTGTACGAAATATGCTTGGAGCTTTGAAGACGTGACATGGTGTGGTGGCCAGGGTGTCCAAGGCGACGGTGCCAAAGCGAGGAGGAGACGACGGCTGTGTGAGCTTCGGCAGATGCGAGATGGTGGAGAGGGTAGAGTGGCCCGGAGCTATTGCATCGAAGAATCACGGTCTGGGTGGGAAGAGCCTTCACGGAAAAACCAAAAGGGTCAAATTCAATGGCACAATTATTATCGGTCGTAAATTGTCGAACAGAAATAAGATTTTTGATGATATTAGGAACGACGAAAATGTTGCGAAGATAGAGGGGTTTAGAAAGAGATGAAATTGTTTGGGAACCAACATGAGTAATGGGAATAGAGGCGCCGTTGCCGACGGTGACGGTATGAGAGGAGGAGGGTGAGATGGAGTGTAAGTTACCAGGGTCGGATGCCATATGGGACGAAGCGCCGGAATCCATGTACCATTCTTGGTTGGGGATATGCATGTTGTTGAGGGCGGCGACAAGCGCGCGGTCGAGTTGATGTTGCTGCTGCTGGGCGTGGAAGCTTGGAGACGCCTGGTTCTGGTGCAGGTTGGTGGAGCCAGAAGCTGGTGCGTAGGCGGCATAAGCTTGGGGAAGGTTGCCGCCAGGCCGAGGGCCAAGAAGTCCAGGTGCTGGAGCATGCCATGTACGCTGCTGCCAAGGTTGCTGTTGGAGTGCTTGATGCGAGAGCTGCTGGGAGCCTGATGCACGTGTGGGCATGCCCGTCCATGGATTAAACATCCATGGGTCGCTGCGTCCCCGGCCGCGACCGCCGCGTCCACGCCCGCGGCCACCGCCGCCGCTGCCGCGGTGCCCCTGGTTGTTGCCGTTGATGTAGAGGGAGTTGCCACGACCACTCCCGGCCGAAGGTGTGTGCTCGCCACCGGCACTGTGAATGACGCTATTGCCGCTCGCCCAAAGAGAAGTGGTGGCGGCGTTCTTGGCATCCGTCTTCCGTTGAGCCTCATCTAGGATGAGCGCAGATCTTGTCTGCAAGAAAGACGGGAATGGCACCTGAAACGGGAGGAAAGAGCGCAGGTGGGCATACTGTTCTCTGAGACCGCGCAGCATGGTGAGGACGAGGGTCTCGTCTGAGACGGTTTGCCCGACGTCGGCGAGGGCATCGGAGAGATTCTTCAGCTTGGCGCAGTACTCGGAGATGGTCATGTCGCCCTGCGGAGTGTTGCGAAACTCGGCGTCGAGGGCGATTGCACGGCTTTTCTTGTTGTCGCGGAAGAGGTTGTCGATGGCGTTCCAGACTTGCCGCGCGGTGGAGCCGGGCGCCATGATGATGCCGAAGAGCTCGAGGGAGATGGACCCGTAGATCCATGAGAGCACGGTGTAGTCGTCGCGCGCCCACTCGGAGGTAGGTGAGGTGTCGGAGGGAGTGGCGTCGTTGTTGGCGAGGACGTGGGCGGTGAGGCCATAGCGACCGAGAGCCACGAGGAACAGCTCGCGCCACTTCGCGTAGTTAGAATCCTGGAGGTCCAGAGTGATGGGCACATGCGTCTTGATGGAGGCGACGTAGTTGGCGGAGGAGATGGCAGGAGGAGCATCCGCATGTGCTTTGCCCTTGGCTTCAACTTGGCGGGCGAACTCGGCTTCGCGCGCCTTGAGTTGTTCGTCACGCTTTTGGAGCTCAGCTTCGAGCTCCTTGAGTTCATCAGGAGTCATGGCTTAGAAGAGGAGAGGGGATCGATCTAGGTTTAGAGGAGAAGAAAATATGGAGGAACGAGTAGCTCTGATACCATGTAAGTTGTAAAGAACGGGCTGCTGATCGCTTGCCTCGTCCGTCTCATATCACGTATATATATAGTACATGTACAGTGTTTGTTTTGATTACAACTAGAGAATCAGCTACCATATACATGAGATAACTTGCCAGCTATAGGAGATCGCATGGAGGACTTGACGTGAACGCCAAGATGAGCATCGGCCGGTACAGGATCCAATACAGCCCTGCGGTAATACTCTAACACGGAGCTCCTTGAGAATTCGTACTCGTGGAGAGCACCCGAGTCATCAAAGATGGGCTTGACGTGCGGGATGGTGGTCACTGAAGGGAGAGCAATCTGTTCACCGGTGATAGGATTGAGGAGGTGCATCTCGGACCGCTCGTCGACAGTAACCAGGAAGCCAAGTGAGGACCCGATGATGAACTGGCGCCGGATCGGCGGGTCAGGGAGAGTCAGCCTGTAAATCCTCTTCTCCACCAGGCTGTAGAGGCAAGCCACATTGTCACCGGCAGATTCAGAGGTGTACAGCAGGCACGGCGTCTGGGACTGCTTGTGCTCGCCGAGGTCCCGCAGGGTGGTGTAGGCGGAGCGCCATGAGGTGCATACGGCGCCGGCGCGCACGAGGTCGGGGATCTCTAGGGTGCAAAAGACGCACATCAGGATATCCTCCGGCAGCTCCGGTGGTTCTGTGGCCGGTAAGCTGGAAGGGAGACAGTTCCTGACATGGAGCAGAAAACTGAGACGACTGAGAGCAATAAAAAGAAATGCACAGCTAACATGGGGCAAAAATTCACAGCGATAAACCGATGCCATGCTCTTTCTTTATTTCTATACAAACTTGCGAGGTAACGTTGAAAGAGATCATGAGAAACGTCCTATACACAAAGAAAAATCTCCAAGTTATCACTAAAACCCCAATACTTGCGTGAATGCTAATATAAAGTTATAGCAGAAAACTGCAGTACGATACTGATATAGTCATGTAGAGTGATAGCTCCTCTGTAAAATTCCGAAATTTATCGCTACTTCCCCAAGAGAATCCCCAGTTCTCAACATGGTGTCCAGCAAAGGGAGTCACCAATATGCAATAACAAAGATTTTGGGGTCAAGAATACCCTGGTCCCCTTACTGCTACTCCACCAAATCTCCAGCACAAGCAATCCAAGAACGGGGGTAAGAAACTGAGACGACCGGAGAGGAAGACCTAGAGGAAGAGCGCTCACCGGAGAACGTTGACGCGAGCGGACTGGGGGCTCTGGGAGGAGGACTCCGCCGGCCGAGCGTCGCTGATGCTTCCCGCGGGCGGAGGGTTCCTGGGCGGAGAGTGGATTGGACCGCGGTCCCGGCCGGGTAAGAGGGGCGGCGGTGCCATCAGAGGGCGGCGGCGGGAGGCTGGGCGCCGGCGAGTCCAGAGTCGGAGATTTGGAGTCGGGAGTGTTTCAATTGGGTTCTGGGTTTTCTCAAAGACAAACTTTTCAAAATTTGACAAAATATAAACGAAAGAAAATCAACATCTATAATATTATATATAATAATAATATTAATATTTTGTTGCAGATGTTTATACTTTTTCCTATATATTTGATAAAAGTTTGATTTTTTTTTGAAATAAATTGTGCTTTATTGATGAAATGACATCAAGACAGAGAGTTCCTATGATGCAATCCGGAACAGAATGAAAAAAGAACTAGAAGTTACATCCTCCCACAACTTTGCTAAGATATGTGTCGCCCCATTCAGAACACGCTTCGCATGCCGGAAAGAAACCGCGGTGAAGTCTCTCACCATTTGTTTGATGCCAGAAACCACTAAACCCACAGACGACCTGTCCTCGCTCGACGAATTAAGTCGTTGAACCAGCGAAAGACAGTCCGAGACGAAAATCGCCTTATCCATTCCTTCATCCCGAGCTAGCTGACTTTGCACTAAACACATAACGCAAAGTAATTGTAAATGGAGGGAGTACTGTTATTGACAAGGAAAAAGGTACAGTAAATAAAAATGAGAACAGACTGTTTATTAAAAAACAAAATTATTAGGTTATGAAATGACCTGTTAACCATTTGTAAAAAAACATATTACATCAAATTAACAAAAACGTGTGCGCATCTATGTTGCACACTGTGTTTCGGATTTGGAAAAATAATTAAAAGCCAAAAGACAACCATGTCACACATACCAGTTTGCAACAAATTTAAACTGTAGGAAAAATTGACAATATGGAAGAAGAAAGGAACAATCAAAATTTATCCAGCACCAGTCGCAAATGAACACTAGCTTGGGGAGACATCTATAGCTCCTGCAAAGGATATTTATCTTCAGATGATACTGACTAGTAGACTACAGCCACTCTGCCGCAATGGCTACATACATACACTCTGCCAGAATATGCTATAGCTAATTCAGCATTTTTCTTGAATTAGTTCTAGCATTTTCTTACAGAATGTATAATCCAGCACAACTTCTAAACAGTCACTTTGACTCGAAATTTACACAGTTCAACTATTCCAAGAAGGCGATGCACGTATCGCAGAACAACCTGCCTTTCAGATGGAAAGATGCTAATATTATGTAGGTACAACATATAGCTCCATCTGATCCTCCTTCCACCAAGCGAGCAGGAGAAGAAGTAGAGCACGAGAGCAGTTGGTGCTCCCTTTCTTCCCTCTGGCCATCTTCTCGTTCCCAGCTTGACATTCTTCGCTTGTAGAGTCACCTGCGCTATCAGAACGCTCACCGTTGCTCGGTAACTTGAGGTCTTGTATCAAGCTGTCATCATTCTGCACACGACACTGGTTGTCATGCTGAACAGTATCCAAGTGGCTGTTCTTTGCCTCAAATTCACCATGTGTGCATTGACCTGAACAGTGCTGTATCTGTCTGAAAGCTGGGCTGGCAGGTAATCTGCGAGTGTCTCGTTTTCTATCGATCCGGTCGTTACGTACATGACAATGGTTGAATAGAATCCCACTGGTCATTCCTTTCCTCGACTTCACCATGTGCTGTAGGCAAATTGTCCTCTAGGATTGAGGTCGAAGTCAAGGAACCTGCCACACAAAAGCAGTATACTAACTGTTCCAAGTGCCTCCTTAGCACAACAAATCAGAAGCGTCATCCTCCCTGGACATTATCAGTCCAACAGAAATGATCAATACCAACAATAAATCAGCAGCTTGCAACAAAAAAGGGCAGCAGTTTAGATTCATACTTGCTCTTGAATCTTGAAACTCAGACTTGTTTTCCTTGGCTTCTTGCTGCCTTGCCTACAGCAGCTAGCAGTCACAGAGATCAGAGATGGTAGGTCAATAAAATGTACAGTATAAACAGAAGGGAGAAGTAGGAACTCATCACAGAGGAATAGACACACATCCTCCAAGCAAAAACATGGCAGATCAAGACAGCAGCTTGGAAATATTCTAGTGATCATCAGAAGCTCACAAATGACAAAACAAAACAAGCATAAAATGGTTCTTATTTATCTGATTCTAGTGATCATCAGAAGCTCACAAATGACAAAACAAAACAAGCATAAAAGAGACGTTCATGAAACTTAAATACTTGATATAACGACAACTTGACAGCACGACTCCACCATGTGACATCCTGAATCATCGGCCCTTGGATGCCACCATTTCGTCTGTGTGTCGTCAAAAGCAACCTTCTCCTGCTGCACGTAGTACTCCACGGCTTAGGGCAAAGGCAGCATGTTCTCCCTCCAGCACGCTTTCACACATTATTAAGCCTACTTGAACCTGACTTACTTCGGCGGTGCCAGTTTAATCCTTGTAAAACTGGGTGTAATCCACACGGGAGCAGGCCAGTTGGACCAAAGCTGGGGAGACACAAGGTCCTCCTTGCTATTACTGCCCAAGCCAACCACTCCTACATCACGACGACAGATCAGAGGTGGGAAGTCAATTAACTGAGAAATGAACAGCACAAAAAGAAGGGAAGCAACAACCACGGCAGGTCAAAAGAGCAACTTGGCAACGATCCAGTGATCATCACAAGTTCACAGATGAAAAATCAGCGACACAAGCATAACGAAGTTCTTATTCCCCTGACTACTCTCACAAGTCATAAAGAAAACACAACCGGGCACGCATCAGCCACAAGACGTAATAAAAGTTCCAAGGTTCCACACATAATAAAAGTCATGAAAACTCGAACACTCGAACAAAATGAAAGATTTTTCAGAGCACGACATGCCATCATGCTACCTCCTGAATCGTCAGGGTGCTGCCAGCCTCACTGAACTTTTCCAAAGCATAAAACATCAAAAACAAATCCTGCAAAATGTAGCATCAAAGAACAAGTGTGGCCAACAAGCGCTGTATACGGATAAATTAAGACTGGCTTTCAAAATAGAACTTAACCTTGCTGCCAACAGCGAGCTCATCAAATGGCTTGAACAATCTAACTGATGGCCTCTACACTGATGTCCATGGCCCAGATGCCAAATATATAAGGAATTTTCAGTCCATCAAAGCATGACATGCATCTGAACAAAACAGCACGTCGAATAATCTTTTACGGTACATGAGCATTTGATCAAATAGCCAATAAAGAGTACCATCATAACTTAAACTGACAGAGAGGTCGCTAGAGTAACAAAGGGTGCAATCTTGAAGGAGCAATTTAACAAAGAAAATGGACATGAGTCCAAAATAGACTTCTCAGCTGGGCCATTATAACAAGCAAACGCTGAGAGCTCACCTCCAGGATTGAGGTCCAAGGTCAAGGAACCTGCCACACAAAAAACAGTACACCAACTGTTCCGACTACATCCTCAGCACTACAAATCAGAAAAGCCATCCTCCCTGGAGATAATCAGTCAAACAAAAATGGTCAAGAAAACCAACAATAAATCAGCAGCTTGCAACAAAAAAGGCAGCAGTTTAGATTCATACTTGCTCTTGAATCTTGAGTCTCGACTTATTTTTCTTGGCTTCTTGCTGACTTACTTGCCTACAGCAGCTAGCAGTCACAGAGATCAGAGATGGTAAGTCAATTAAGTGAACAACATAAACAGAAGGGATGAGTATAGGAACTTATCACAGAGGAACAACCACCCATCCTCAAGGAAAAACATGGCAGATAAAAACAGCAGCTTGGAAATGTTCTAGCAATCATCAGAAGTTCACAAATGACAAATAAAAAGCATAACAAAGTTCTTATTTATCTGGCTTCTTCACAATTCATAAAAGACACACAAAGCCTCCCAGACATCAGCTAAAGGGATAATAAATTTCCAGAGTCCCACACAAGATAAAAGAAACGTTCATGGAACTTAAATACTTGATAAAAAACGACAACTGGACAGCATGATTCCATCATGCGACATCTTGAATCGTCAGCCCTTTGATGCCACGGCAACAGGCTCTCCCTCTAGCAGGGCTACTTGAACCCGACCTACTTAGGCAATGCCAGTTCAATCCTCGTAAAATTGGGTTGAATCCACACAGGAGGAGGCCAGTTGGACCAAGGTTGAGGAGACACAAGGTCTTCCTTGCTATTACTATCCAAGTCAAGTACTCCTATATCACGAGGATTATTCTTACGTCCTGCTATGTACTCATGGTCGTCCGTAAGGTAGGCATGATTTCCCTTGAGAGCAGGATATTCTTTGGTGCTGAGGCACACTGGTTGGTTATGCCCAAGAAACAGCGCATGGTCATCCAAGCAATTAAGCTCCACAAGCCTCCCTGAGGCAGCATCAACTTGGTGCACTTTAATTGTCGTGGTACTCATCACAAGTGTATCAGGATCGGCGTCTATATCATGATCATCATAATTTCTTGATCTCCAGACAAGCAGCAGGCCACCCCATTGAGCTTGAAGAATGTATATGCCCTCGATATCTAAATCTTCTTCCATCCCCTTGATAATGTTCATTGTAACAGCAGGCCCACTAAGATCGTAGGCATGAATTTCTGCCATTATAGTCACTGCATACAATAGTCCATCCTTGTAGGTGCAGTCCTTATAGCCAGTGTGAGGTGGCAGCGAGGTCCACTTATCATCTCCTACTCTTGCAAAGGAGAGTTGATTACGCGGGCCGTGGATGAGCACCACGATGTAGCTTCTTCTGGATGTATCAGAAAACACAAGGGCCCTATGGTGGAAGTAATCCCGCAGTCTAGCAGGGGTAATGATCTCTGGAGAGCAGAAAACTCGGCTTCCACTGTGCCTCGAGTATTCATAGTAGTGGAGAGCACCAGAATCATCATGCACAAGGTTCACCTGATCAAAGGTGATCACTGAAGGGAGAGCAGTCTGTTCACCAGTGATAGGATTGACTAGGTGCATTTCAGCTTGCTCATCGACAGTAACCAGCAAGCCGAGTGAGGACCCAATCAAAAACCTATTGCGGATTGGTGGCTCCGGGAGATTCAACTTGTAAACTCTCCGCTCCACAAGGCTGTAGAGGCAGGCAACATTGTCACCGGCAGATTCAGAGGTGTAGAGCAGGCACGGCGTCTGGGACTGTGTGTGCTTCCCAAGGTTGCGTAGGGTGATGTAGGCGGAGCTCCATGAGGTGCAGACAGAGCCGGCACGTACAAGGTCAGGGATCTCAAGCGTGGCAAAGACACCCATCAAGACGTCCTCGGGTAGCTCAGGCGATGCGCCCACTGTAGGCTCAATCGGTGATGCTTGAACATGTTCATCTTTGTGGAATTTCTTCAGTGAATTAGAGAGTTCACGCTGTCGTCCGCTGAGGCAAGGGTGATTCGATGCCTGTTTCATCATGGTAAGATTGGGCGTAATCCACACTGGAGCAGGCCAGTTGGACCAAAGCTGGGGAGACACAAGTTCTTCCTTGCTATTACTGCCCAACTCAACCACTCCTATGTCACGGCGACAGCTCTTACGCCCTGTAATGTACTCATCATCATCAGTAAAGTAGGCATGATTCCCCTTGAGAGCAGGATATTCTTTGGCACTGAGACAAAGTGCATGGTTATGCCCGAGAAACAGCGTATGATCAGGCAAGCAATCAATTTCCACAAGCCTCATTGTGCCCACATCAACTCTGTGTAATTTAATTTCCATGGTATATTTCGGAAGAGGTATCTCAGGATCAGCGTCTTCATCAGCAGGGTCCTCAATATCTATCCATCTCGAAACAAGCAGCAGACCACCCCACGGAGCCTGAACAATGTATACGGAATCGAGATGTAAATCCAGGTCCATACCCCTGATAACCTCCATCGTAACAGCAGAACCACTGAGATTGAAGGCATGAATCTCAGCCCTTATAGTCACGGCATACAACAACCCATCCTTATAGGTGCAGTCCTGATAGTAACCGCGTGGTGGCAGCGAGGTCCACTTATCATCCCCTACTCTGGCAAAAGAGAGCTGACTGAATGACTGGTGGATGAGCGCCACGATGAAGCTTCCTGTGGATGTATCGTAGAACACATCCGCCTTAAAGTGGGAGTGTTCCCGCAGCTCACCAGGAGCATAGATCCACGTGCTGTAAGCTCGATTTGTGGAGTTCCTTGAGTATTCATACTTGTGAAGAGCACCCAAGTCATCAAAGATGGGCTTCACATGCGGCATGGTGGTCACTGAAGGGAGAGCAATCTGTTCACCGGTGATAGGATTGAGGAGGTGCATCTCGGACAGCTCGTCAGCGGTAACCAGGAAGCCGAGCGAGGACCCGATGATGAACTGGCGGCGGATCGGCGGCTCCGGGAGAGTCAGCCTGTAAACCCTCTTCTCCACCAGGCTGAAGAGGCAGGCCACATTGTCACCGGCAGATTCAGAGGTGTACAGCAGGCACGGCGTCTGGGACTTTTTGTGCTCGCTGAGTTCGCGCAGGGTGGTGTAGGCGGAGCGCCATGAGGTGCATACGGCGCGGGCGCGGACAAGGTCAGGGATCTCGAGGGTGCCGAAGACGCACATCAGGACGTCCACCGGTAGCTCCGGTGGTGATGCGGCCGGTAAGCTGGGCGGAATAGACATAGCAGCTTAGGAACAGCTCGGAAAACTAGAAGGCAAAGCCTAGAAATTCATAGCGATAAACCGATAAAAAGAAATGCACATCCAATTAGTAAGATGAGACAGTATCATGCTCTTTCTTTCTTTCTATACAAAATTGCGAGGAGGAGATCATGAAAAACGTCCTAGAAACCGGTGGGGAGTAATCCCCCCGTTTTCCTCGGAAAAAAAAACGTCCTAGAAGAAAATTTTCCAAGTTATCATTAAAACCCCAATACTTGCCTGAATGCTACTATGGAAAATACCCAAATTTCTCGCTAGTTCTCCAAGAGAATCCTCATGTTTCCACCATGCTGCCCAATATGCAATAACAATATTTGGGCACCAATATGCAATAACAATGATTTTGGGGTCAAGAAGACCATAGCCCCCTTACTGCTACTCTCCACCAGATTTTGGGCACTCACCGGGGTTCTTCGACCCGAGCGGACTCGGTATGGATGGGGGAGTAGGAACCCGCCCGCCAGGCGCCGCCGGCGCATCCCGTGGGCGGAGGGTTCCGCGGTGGCGAGTGGATCGATCTGCGGTCCTGGCCGGGGAAGAGGGGTGATGGTGCCATGGGAGCCATCTGGAGGCTTCCCGCTGCCTTCCCCTGCGGCGACGGCTCCGAGGGCGGCGGCCGGAGGCTCGAGTTGGGGCTTGTGTTATGTTTTTGAGTGTTTCAGGTTTTTACACACATTTTTATTTACTAGACAATTTAGCGCAGCAATGCCACGCGCGTTTGGGTGTTTGGTAAATTCCTAATTTGGAGATGTCTATGTTCAAAAGTTTTTCAATTTGAATTTTTTTGGAATTTGCGAAAGTTCACGCTTAAAAAAGTTGTGAATTTAAAAATTGTCCGTTTTGGAATGTATTCAAATTTCAATTCTTTTAATGTTTTCATATTGTTTGGAGTTGGGAGGCATTTTAAACTGTAAGGTATGTAAATTTGAAATTTGGGCTGGAATTATCAAATAGATTTTTAAAATTGCGCAAATTGGAAGTTATGCAAATTTAAATTCTTTTGGTGGTTACAAAATGATCAGGTTTGAAAGTCATTCCAATTTTTTTGAATTATGCGAAATTGGAATTTAAGTTCGAATGCTCAAGTATAGTTGTATGTTTTTCACAAAATTATCCAAATATTGGCCAAATTGAATTATTCAAACATGTTTGTTTTTCTGCCAAAGATAGGTAGTTTTTTCTTTTTTGCATCTTGGTATATTTTTATATTTTCTCGGTGGTTATTTATGGAAAGTTTTCCATCTCCGGGTTTTTTCTTAGAAAAACAGCCAAGTGGGATCCGCCGTCATGTTGCTTACGTTTTTTAAATGCTCGGATTTGAAAGATATTCGAAGTTCTAGAATATTGAAATATGGAATTTGATCAAACGACATAAATAGCCAACGTTTTTTTTGTGGTTCTGTTGATACATTATGATTGAACTGTCGTCAGAAAAAGAAATACCGTCGTGTCGTTGTGAGAAATTGTAGTTTTGATTAAGTTTCAAATCGAAATAACATTTTACAGTTGCGACGTAAATTATTTTGGAAAGTCTCGAATAATACAGTCGCGAAAAGCTGAAAGAATATATTTATACTGAATTAGAATTCGTTGTTTTATGTATATGCGAATGTTCAGCAATTTGAAATGTTTTTCCAGAAGCCGCGTAACTAATATGAAAAGTTGTATTAATTCTTGTAATTCAAACTCTGTAAAGTTGTTTAAACATGCCGGAAAATGGGTTAGCTAAATTTTTTTTGGATTAAATTGCTGTTAGAAGAAAAAATACCGTTGTATCCTTCTGAGAAATCGTTGCTTCGGTTAAGTTTTAAATCGAAATAATATTTTACAGGTGGAGGGGAGCCGGAGGGGCGGCGGCCCGGACCATTTGGTCGCCGGAGCGGCCGGCGGCGAGCAAACCCGTGCCGGCGGACGGCGAGCACGGCGGCGAGAAATCCGGCGCGGATGCGGCGTCCCGGCCGCTGATCTGCGGCGAGGAGGTGGAGGACGCGGCGGCGGAGCTCTCCGTGGCGCTCGATCTGACCGGGGAGGGGCGGAGGGACGGCGGGGCGCGTCGGCGTCGCCGGCGACGCCGTGGTCACGCGGAGAGAGAAGAGGAGGAGGGAGTTCAGGCGGCATTTTTTCACGGAGGCCCCTGTAGTTGGCTACAGTAGCGCGCGCGGGGGCGACGTGGAGGGCTCCTAGCCGTCGGATGGTGTAGATCGAACGGTCGTGGAAAGGGGGCGACGTGGCTTCTGATTTGGAGGCAGATTTCTTCCGGCCTTTATATATTAGGTATTTGTAACAACATGGAGATTTTTAGCTCCCGAGCTACAGTGCTCCCGTCAATTTAAAAAAAAATTGAAAACCATATTTATGTGTTTCAAAAATTCTGAATTTTTTTTTAGTGTAGTCAATAGTATATCCCACTCACGTGTAAAATATCAACTTCAAATACGTTGTATTCCGAGCTACACAAAAATAACAAAAGTGTGGATCTAAGTATGCATATTTTAAAATCTCTAAGTTTGTCTGATTTTTTACTTTTGTGTATCCCATAATATAAAGTATTACAAATTGATATTTATTATGTTTGTGGGAAACATCAATTGCTATATCCGGATTTTTTTTTCAGAATTTTTTGAAACTCACAAATTTGATTTTGAGCACTGGAACTCGACAGCCAAAAACACTTTCCACTTCTATGGAAAAATTATGCCTATGCACTATTTCTGAATATAAAATTGATGTCACAAAAATAACAAAAGTGTGGATCTAAGTATGCATATTTTAAAATCTCTAAGTTTGTCAGATTTTTTATTTTTGTGTATCCCATAATATAAAGTATTACAAATTGATATTTATTATGTTTGTGGGAAACATCAATTGCTATATCCGGATTTTTTTCAGAATTTTTTTGAAACTCACAAATTTGATTTTGAGCACTGGAACTCGACAGCCAAAAACACTTTCCACTTCTATGGAAAAATTATGCCTATGCACTATTTCTGAATATAAAATTGATGTCGGTAATGTTGGTGAAATTCACTTTGCCACATGTAATATATGGTTCTGCCACCACAAAAAAATATTTTGAAATGTCCAAAATTTGAACACACGCATACATCTCAACATTCTATGTAACGTACGACAAGTTTTGTGGAAAATCGACATTTTTGACGCGCACATCTTGATATTTTGGTGTCGCTCCCCCTTCCGCTGCCAGGTTGTAGTGCTGGAAGCATCGGCAACCGTCCTTTGCAAATCCGGCACCCGCTTTCAGCTCCGGCGGTAGGCACTTGCAGCATTGCCGCTTGCTTACAACTCTGATGGTGACCCTTTGTAGCTCTCATACCATCCATTTGCCGCTCCGGCGAGAGACGCTTGTAGCATCATGTTCGTCCTTTGAAGCCCTGGCATCGGACGCTTGCAGCTCCATCCTATTAACACACAAGAACCGCAACCAGCTGCAACAACATCGGGACGACCTCACCAGAGATTTTGGAGACTAGAAACAGCGGGGCACGCGGATGACAACAATCACCGGAGGGTCGAACCTCCTGTAGGAGATTAGGCTTTTCCAAAAAAATATTACTTGGAAGAAACATATTGGAAAATTTAGTAAAAGCGAACAAAAGATAACCAATGTGAGAAAAAACGATGGTTTTACAGACCAGTTTGCAACGAATATAATTTTTTGAAGAAAAAGATGACTACATGGAACAAGAAACGAGCTATCAAAATAGATAATATAGTGGTGCAGCGAATAACTAATGACCACCAGACACAATAAACAAGTTTAAACCAAAATTTATCTAGAACCAGCCGCATATGTACGAATACTAGCCTGGGAGAGACATTTATATGTTCTTGCTGATGTAGCTCCTGCAAAGGATAATCATCTTCAGATGATCCTGACATTGGGCGAACAATGCAAACAAGACTAGTGGACTACAGGCTACAGCCACTCATGTATCTGCCACAATAGCTACATATACTCTGTCAGAATATGCTATAACTATTTCAACATTTTTCTTGAATTAGTTATAGCATCTTCCTACAGAATGTACAATCCAGCAAAATACCACACTATCACTTTCACTAATTCGCACAACTTCTAACCAGTTACCCCCACTTCAACTCAAAATTTACACCGTTCAACGAATCAAGAAAGCCGATGCACATATCGCAGAACAACCTGCCTTTTAGACAAAAAGATGCTAATACTATGTAGGTACAACATACAGCTCACCCTGACCCTCCTTCCACCAAGCGAGCAAGAGCGCGGCGACCACTACAGCAGAGACCAAGAGAAGAAGCAGAGCGCGAGAGCAGCTGGCCCTCCCTTTCTTGCCTCTGACCATCTTCTCCTTCTCAGCTTGACATTCTTCGCTTATAGATTCGCCTGCGCTATCAGAACTCTCACCATTGGTCAGTGACTTGAGGTCTTGTATCAAGGTCTCATCATTCTGTACATGACATTGGTTTTCATGCTGAATGGAATCCCAGTGGCCATCCCTTTCCTCGACTTCACCATGTGTGCATTGTCCTGAACACCGTTGTATCTGTCTGAAAGCTGGGCTGGCAGGTAATCTGTGAGCATCTCTTTTTGAATCACTGCAAGAGTTGTAAAACTGGAGCTGCTTCCTTGGGGTTGACTGCATCCTAACGTCTTCTGAGAAAGTTCCTCGTCTAGATACCTGAAACGAGTCCATGAGAGAGACGGAGAAAGAGCTGTAAATTTCTTTGCATCAACAAAAGGTCAAGCTTCTGCAATTTCATTCTACAGCTCAAAATCATTCATAAACTGGAACCAATGAGACAACTCTTCAATGCATCAAAGGAAATACCATAAACAATATATGATCACATATGTGGTTGGGTATTTTGTTACTTTGGAATTTAATATACTCCAAATCTTTTTTTTTTTTTGAGAATTCCAGATCTTTTACAGTACAGCTGTAGTATCTGAACTCACGCACAACTCACTCCACACACACACTCAACACCACACGCACACCACCTGTGCGTAAGCTAGATCTAACCAGACTATACTAAGCTTCTGAGCCCCGTGAGCCTAGACCTACTGGGAAACCCCTGCGGTGGTGGGCACACCACAATACCTCTGACTGAACCACGGTGGAATTGGCCCAGAAACACTGTTCACGCAGATGAGACACCGCGAGCTGATCCAGGGATCGAACTCGGGTGGGGTGGGCTGGCCACTGCTACACCCAACCACCGAGCCACTGGCTCGTTCTCAATATACTCCAAATCAGGTATGTGAGGCATGGGCACTAGCGCACTGTTTCACAAGCAGGCATCTATCTCACGCATTATTTTCGAATGTGATACGCTCCAAATCTTCAGACTCCCGACCCGCCGCCGTCCTTTGGTACTTTGAATTAAGTAAATTATGTTGTATTTGGTACTTTGAATTTGAGTATATATGGCTATGCTGCTCCAAATCAGGTATGTGAGGCACGGACATCACACCCTCGCAGGGGACGCCAGCGCGAAGCCGCCGGCCGGATGGATCCCACGTCACCGCCGCCCCTCTTCGCCGGCCAGGATGGCGGGTCGATCCACTCGCCGCCGCGGAACCCTCCCCTCGGCGGGTGCGCCGGCGGCTGCTCCTCCTGAGTTAATGGCACCCGCGGTCACACAACTCGACGCCAATGTGCACTTAAGTCAAACTTCTCCAGAATGTGATTATTTGGTCACACAACTCGACAAGTGCGTGCACGCAGGTCACTGGCCCCACTTGTCAGTCCGTTTTGGACGGTAAATTTTCAGAAAACCCCCTGGAGTAATATTAATTTTACAAAATGGTCCCCCTGGAGGACCATTTTGTAAAATTAGAAGGACCATTTTGTAAAATTAGGAGGACCATTTTGTAAAATTAGAAGGACCATTTTGTAAAATTAATATTACTCCAGGGGATTTTCTGAAAATTTACCGTCCAAAACGGACTGACAAGTGGGGCCAGTGACCTGCGTGCACGCACTTGTCGAGTTGTGTGACCAAATAATCACATTCTGGAGAAGTGTGACTTAAGTGCACATCGACAACGAGTTGTGTGACCGCTGGTGCTATTAACTCGCTCCTCCTCCCAGAGCCTCAGCCAGTCCGCTCGCGTCGACGCCCTCCGGTAAGTGCTTTGCCCCTAGTTCTTGCACTCCACCCGTCACAGCTTCACCTAACCCGCTAGGTCTCTTCCAGCTTACGGGAGGAGCTAGAGCTGCCAGAGGAACTCCTGATGATCGTCTTCTCCACGCTCGAGATCCCCGACCTCGTACGCGCCGGCACCGTGCGCACCTCATGGCGCTCCGCCTACATCAGCATCCGCGACCTCGGCAAGCACAAGCAGTCCCAGACGCCGTGCCTGCTCTACACCTCTGAATCTGCCGGTGACAGTGTGGCGTGCCTGTACAGTCTAGTGGAGAAGAGGGTTTACAGGTTGACTCTCCCGGAGCCGCCGATCCGCCGCCGGTTCATCATAGGGTCCTCGCTTGGCTTCCTGGTTACTGCCAATGAGCGGTCCGAAATGCACCTCGTCAATCCCATCACCGGTGAACAGATTGCTCTCCCTTCAGTGACCACCATGGCGCACGTCAACCCCATATGTGATGACTCGGGCGCTGTCTACGGGTATGAGTACTCAAGGAACTTTGCACAGCGCGAGAATCCAGCACATCGATCTATGCTCTTTCCGAGCTGCGGGAATTCTTCCACTTCAAGGCGTTTCTGTTCTATGATGCATCCACTGGAAGCTTCATCGTAGCGCTCATCCACAACCGGTTCAGTCAGCTCTCTTTTGCCAGAGTAGGGGATGATAAGTGGACCTGGCTGCCACCGCACGGTAACTATCAGGACTGCACCTACAAGGATGGGTTGTTGTATGCGGTGACTAGAAGGGCAGCGATTCATGCCTTCGATCTCAGTGGTCCTGCTGTTACGATGGAGGTTATCAGGGGGCCGGACGACGCCTCCTGCTCTCAAGGGGAATCATGTCTACTTTACTGATGATGATGAGTACATTAAAGGGCGTAAGAGCCATCGTCGTGCCATCGGAGTGGTTGATTTGGGCAGTTATAACAAGGAGGACCTTGTGTCTCCCCAGCTTTGGTGCAACTGGCCTGCTCCCGTGTGGATCACACCCAAATTTTACGATGATGAAACCGACATTGCAAAAGTAGCTTCGGTTCAAGCAGGCTGAATAATGCGCTCAACTAGGCGCGCTGGAGGGCGAGCTCATTCTCTAGGCCCTACCTAAGCTGTGGAGGACTATGTGCAGCAGGAGAAGGTTGCTTTCGGCGATGCGAAGTTCAATTTGTGGCTTGAAGGGCTGATGATTCATGAGGTCGCATGATGGCATCATGCTGTCAAGTTATCATTTTTATCTACTCCCTCCGATCCATATTAGTGGGCATAGCTTTGTCTAAATTCATATGTATCTAGTTAAGTATTTAGACTAGATACATGTGTATCTAGACAAAGTTGTGCCCACTAATATGGATCGGAGGGAGTAGTATTTATCTTTCACGGACATGTCTCTTTTATTATGTGCCGAACTTTGGAACTTTATTATGTCTTGTGGCTGATTTGTGTGCGGTTGTGTTGTCTTTATGACTTGTGAGAGTAGTCAGAGGAATAAGAACTTCGTTATGCTTGTATTTTGTGATTTTTCATTTGTGAACTTGTGCTGATCATGAGAACATTGCCAAGCTGCTATTTTGACCTGCCGTGTTGTTGCTTTGGGGCTGACGAGCAGCTGTTGCTATGAGATGAGTTCCTTGTACTCTTCCCATCTCTTTGTGTTGTTCATTCTCTCAGTTGATTGATCTCCCATCTCTTATCTTTGTGACTAGTAACTGATGTATCATGCATGCAAGATAGCAAAGAACCAAGAACACAAGAGGAGGGGACTATGAATCTGAACTGTCGGTGTTCTTCAGTTACAAACTTACAAGCTGCTACTTTCAGTAACTTAGTACCGAAGCTTTTATACATCATCTTATTCATATATGTTACACAAATGTTGTTTTTATGCACTTGGAACTCACTCATCTTATTCATATATGTAGGAAGGTACTGTATTTTAGAACGTATTCCGGAGTTAAAAATAATAATAAATCTGTATAAAGGAGAAACATGGCAAATTGCAAAGGAATTCGTCTAATACATGACAAATAATAAAAGGCCAAGTAAAGAGTGGCAAATAATAGAGTCCTAAGTAATATGTGGCAAATTGTAAATTCTCCCCGCTGAACCCGTGTTTAAGTTTCAGACGCATTTGGCAAGCTGCGGCGTCCTGGCTTTCATGTCCCTCTTTGCTCCAGGCATTGGGCTCGGATCGCCAAACCGTCCTTCAATACTGGCACGCTATTACGAAGGCTCCAACTGAACATCCCAAAGGACTTAGATCGGCCATCACTTTGATAACATGGGAAATCTGGAAGGAAAGTAATGTTAGGGTTTTCAACAACAAGTTTTCCATGCCTTCGATTTTGATCCAGAAGATCAAGGAGGAGGGAAGGAACTGGACTCTCGCTGGCGCGAAGCATTTAGCCGAGATTATCTCTTAGCCTAGACACCATGTGAACTTTTTTACTTTTGGCCTCGGCCTTCCTATGTTTGCTTCTCCTATATCAATATAAAAGGCAAAGCTTTTGCCTAGTTTCCAAAAAAAGAACCTGCGTTTAAGTTTCAAGCTTGTCTAATTCATTTTTATCACCTGGTGTTATATATGTACTACTACATGTGAATATATAGCAGTTTTTTTAACGTTTTTGCTAAAGAGCTTGTAGAACAGTTGACGCATTTTACCTGCTTGTTCATATTCAGTGAAATATTTAAGCCACAACTAGACCGAATGCAGAAAAACTTGGGATTTTCTGAACATTCTGAGAGTTAAGAACCCCTGAAATGCATAAGACTTGTACGTGTAATATTGATACCTTCGGTGGGCAGACTTGTACGTGTAATATTCTTGGAGTACTTCAGATATAATGAGCTCTCAAACCGGGCCCAAGTGAATGTTGGTATAATAAAGTATCTTTTCCTAATCGAATAATCACACTAAATATATGGTGGGCTCCAGTTTTTATTTCATCAGATTGTTGTCAACAAGTGTACATATGATGATATGAAGTAGGCGTTACAGCATTAGTACGAGGATTTTGCTCCAGGAACATCATTAGAGCCAAGAGGAAGTGACTCAAAGACAACTATTAATAATTATAGAAAAAGCAGAGATAGTTGACACAAAAATAAATATCATATTGGTCTTCACAAGTTTACCATAAAACCAACTGGCACAACAAAGCGCGCTTCTTTTTCTAGTAAGTTGCAAAGCTTAAAAAATATTGCATGTGGGGTTTTATTAGTTTGCCTAGCTATAAAAGTTCCCATAGATTTTCATCGAGAATAAGAGGAGCGGAGCAAAGGATTATGCGGCCGTGAAGTTGGACATGAGAGAAGCTTACAACCGTGTTTTCGACATGCAGCCCGAATCACCAATCCCCAAATCTCCACTAACAACATTCTTACTACCGAATCCCGAAATCTTCAGTACCAACAAATCAAGAACAGGGAAAAATTAATTGCACAAAGTGATAGAGTGTAATAGTAATCACCATACAATTATCAGTAACACTAAAAATATCAAATATCTAAAATATACAAGATTCAATTTGTAGCAGCAAACTACTATAAGATTAATAGTGGGTACCACATATGTAGGAAAAAAATAACCTAGTCTATTACGGCTAGTTTAGTTACACTGGTACAAGCAATACAAGGTTTACGAAAAAATTATTAGCTATATTTACATTGTTAATTATGTGTAAGTATTTTTATTTTAGACAAACTGTAGGAGCACTTGTTTCACGGTATAAGCTGCCAAGTGCATTGCTTGTGAGCATATCAAATTGTCAAATCGTATGCATGAAGTTATAATCCATTATAATCTCTATTAATCGGTGTTTACTATTAGTAATTTTCTTTTCATGCCAAGTAGAAAATGACACGTATTCAACTTATAGAATCCATAATAACTCGCAAAGCACATTTGATCATGACAAAATCAATAAAGAATATTGCTAACAATTCAATTTATGCTCCCGAAATTTCCACAACTATAAATGTCTAACTCATATACTAAAATATTTGTTAAGATATTATCTAGATCATACAAATTAGAGATCTCTGCCATAAATATATATATGATAATATACAATTTATGTAGTGAAAATAAAATTTATAAATGAAAATATTAAAATAAGTTTTTTAACACAGTGCAATACGAGTATATTTTTCATCGACATACATTTCAACTACAAACCAAACAACATTTAACTAATATTAATAACTTTATTATATGGTTTACTATGTAAAATAACTAATAGGCAATTATACTCAATAGGACCATAACTTGCTACAAATGAGTTTGAGTTATAAAAGTTTAGTATACAAAATATTTTTTTAAATTAGCGTACTTCACCAAATATTGTCAACTTGAGTATAACCGGTGATTAAGATTACCATCAAGCATTCGCTCAGCTCTCTTCTCCGGACCTGTTGAGCAAAGGTTCCCCAGATGATCCCTTCCCGCTCACCATGTATATTTCAAGTAATGTCATGGTGTACTCATTGTAGTTGGGATCTTATCTCGTATAATCGACGCGACACCCCAATGTTAACCAAAGCAATCGTCTCGGGCTTGTAAGCATGTCGGGTTTCGTCCACAAGATTTATCACATACGAAGATCAGAAAACACACGCTCATAAAACTTTTGCCAAGGGCATGTATCGTGCCCGTTCTTTTTCTCTTTATTTCTCCTCAAAACTCACGATACAACTTGTGATTATAGCACCCCTTAACGTGCATATATATGTGCATCGAACTCCTATTGTTACTAGCTAGTAACTCCAACACGAACCAGTACTCATAGTCCGATACAAAATCCTATTGTATGGCTTGGACTTTGATTGGAACTTGGAATCTTGTTGTTTGTTGCTTGTGTGGATGCTCAACCGTGGGTAACACTAGTCGACATGGTTATGGCCCAACTTCTCTAGAAAAGCCAAAATGACTTACTAACCACGAGACTAAGTTTTGAAATGGGAATGTCGGTATGCCTTTGGTAACCCAATGGAGACCAACATATCTTTTTTTTTTAACGAAAGGCCAGCTGATGTATTGATCATCAGCAACTGTATAAATAATTTCAAAAGTAATAAAAATACAAGTAGGTCTTCAGACCATCTAGTGATGACTACAAGCAGTGAAGTACCTATGAATAACTTTGTTGAAATAGTATGGATATCATCTAGTGTCCATTGTTTCTAAGGGCACCAACTTGAAACTTTAGTGTCCATTTGGCACTACAAATGATCGACAATCTTATATTTACTAATTGGAGACTCTCATGGAGCCACCACGTTAATCCTGGAGAAAACAGTAAAAATAACCATATAATTTAAATTGTGTGGTTCAGATCTAATAAGAGGACCCGGAAGATTTATTCCCGTGTGCTAAGAGTCCTGGAAAAACACGATACCGTACTCTAAACAGAGTCCTCTACATGCATCTTCGCCGTCTCAGATTCATTGTCTGGCGATTCATGGATGGCTCGGTGTCGCCTATCCTTGACTATGACTGCTATCAAGGATCACGCTTCCCTCCTACTGCCTATTACGCTCGAGCGGCTCAAGCGCCTCAACGACGCCTTCGACAACGTCAGAAGATGAAACTAACCTGTCGGTTCCTTGGTCATGCACACATTGATTGATGCGTATTACTTCTCACACTTGATTTTGTACTTTCACTGAATTTTGGGAGCACAAGATTAATTGGCCTCCTTTGAAGCAAACAAGCTATTTAACATGTCTTCAGCGAATACTCCTATGTGAAATATGGAACATGCGAATGCTAATATTTTGTAGTATAATATTTAATACAAGCGACTGGATTTGCTCGGAGTTACTATAGTATGCTCTGATGAAAGGAGGCCCAAATGTTCTAAAAACAATTATGATAATTTTCTACACCATCTTCAGAAGTGTGCAGGAGGGCAATTATAAAGCTGCTTGCTAACATGATTGACCTGCTTCAGCATTAGCCGGCGCCATGCCATCGATTGTTCCAGGATCCATTGTTGCGTCAGCCTTGACCAAAATAATGTAGCAGGGTACATACTTCAGCTGATTCAATTGGTAGATTCCTCTTTATGGTTAGTTATCTGATGTCCCATTAGAACTCCTGGCCGACCGATAGCGATTGCGGCAGATGTAAGCCTGTGATGCAGCGGAGGAGCACAACTGTGAAATAGGTTCTTCAGCAGGTAAGAAACATACTTACATGTATGCTGTCAAAGAAAAAGTACATTGCCTAACGTACTGTAGCCATGCTTTTTTTTCTTCGCCGTTTGCTGCACTGTTCCGAAAAGGTAGAGGATGGTACGGTGTCCACATTGTGAGCATAACATCAGTGTATATTACCCATTATATACTTCATGACAGGAGCTTACACCCAGACTTCTCCATAGAAGGGAATTTCTTCGATTTATGTTCATTTTTTCTTCGATTTTATTGCAGTGCCACATGCAGTCCTCACCACCTCATGCCGATGGTTAGTGCAAATTCGTTCCTACTGACAGAACGACAAGATTTAACAACGAGGGTGTTACGGTGGGGTAAGGGGAGAAGATACACAACTCCAATAACCACCCAGCCTGCAAAGAACTTTGAGGATAGGTTCAACCAACAGCAATATGCAGCGGAAATAAACACAATCACACGCACAGGTGACACAAGGATTTACGTGGAAACCACCTCAACGTGAGGAGGAAAAACCACGGCTGTGGACCAACCGGTCCACGCAAGCTTCACTATGAGCAAGAGTCTTCTCCAGAACCTCTGGAGATTACAACACACACCAGCTCGTTGCCCACCGGCAACAATAACAACAACAACCACAAGAGGCAAGATATCATAAAGCAGAGTATCACAGATTCTGTCCCCTTCGGTAATCAGCAAACTGCTCTTAAACTGCAGATCCAATCAGCACCAAACTCAGTAGACAAACAGACATATGTGTCCCCAACATACCCACCAAAGATGAGCTCAATCGGACACCGTTTGCCTGCCCAAACTGTTCTTCTACCAAACCTGCTTCGTGCTGAAACTGCAGCAGTCCGAACTGCCAATACCTATCTCGAATCTGATGCTCCTCTGACCCAAACCTCAAACCAGCTAGCCAGATCGAAGTACTCAAAGTAAGGAACGAGCTCACCAAGTATGGAGTCGATCCAAGCACGTTTGACCCTCCAATCACCGGCTTGAAGGCAGACCGGTCAGATTCACCAAATCCTGACAGAAATCGCCTCTCCTTCTTCTTCCTCTCTTCTCACTAGGTTGTGATGTTCTTGTGTGTTCTCTCTCTCTCTCTCTCTCTCTCTTTTGCAGCACACAAGCAGCAGCAACGTCATGGTTGCTCTTTTCTACTTGCTACTCACGCCACCAAGATTGCCTTGGCTTTCTTCTTCGCTTACCTCACTTGGAGGCAGCTCAGTCGTTGGATGCATACAGCGATCAACGGCTCACACGTGTTGGACTTTCTAGGCTGATGTTGGGCTGCCAACACACCTCCATGTGGAGGGACATGGCCCAACAGAGGGTACGGAGATTCACATCTTTAAGTTGTACAAAAGAGTTGTTTCATCCATAACGTGTTTACTGCTATATTAGCAGCTAAGATTTTTACTAATCTCTTCAGATAAGGAAGAAGTAGTGGAAGTATCATCTCTACATATGCATTGGGATTTCAGGAAGGAGTGTTCTATTTTTATTTTGTGAGTAGCACATACTTACCAATTCTTCCACAACACTCCCTCGAAAAAAAATCTTCTATTACACAGTTTCCTCAAAAACTAAGAGCTTTCTTTCACGTACAGAACTCTTTTGCCGACTTCAATACTTTCTAAGAATCCTATTTTTTTCACCTAATATTGTGATCTAGAAAACTGATATTTAGTATTCAGTAATGATATATTGAGCTTACCATTTATGCTATATTAAAATGAGGCTCATATGTTATAATTTAAAAGAGAAACAACTGCACGTTTCTGCCAAAGATGATGGCCTCCAGCCACAGTTCAGCAACCTCAGTTGTGCATTTCTTACCATCTCTAAATCATTGTTGTTTTTCAAGTTCTCTTCTTTTCATTTGGTAGGAAACTTTTTTCTAGATTATGTTAATACACACTCTTCTATAGAAAAATCAACTATCAAGTTTACGTATCAAGAATCAGGTAGATAAATCTATCTCAAGAGCGGTACTAACCCATTCCTACTCCACACAAGTCTGAACGTATATATACTAAAGTTCACTTGGTCTTATAGTAGTTTATTCTGCAATGCTCCGGTAATGCAATGAAAATTCCACACAATATTTTTTGAAGCTATACTATTAGCAGATAAAACTGTCCAATTCCCAGCGCTTGGGTTGATGAATTAATATTGTCGTCCACATGAGCTACTTGAATTGGTGCAAATATTTTCTGGTATTACTGTTTAAATTATTTGTACCTTTGTTTAGTGTTGCAGTGTGATATTTGGCTGCTAAAGAAAATCTCAGAAGTATTTGTTCATGGATCCATCTGCGTGAGGTTGGATTTGCATCCTCACTAGTAGAAAAACCACCTTTCGTCCAGAGCCGAACCAGCCATTAATCCCGGTTCATAGAAAAACCGGGACCAATGCCTGACATTGGTCCCGGTTCGAGCTGCCAGGGGTCCGTGGAGCATTGGTCCCGGTTCGTGGCACGAACCGGGACCAATGCTCCGGTGAGGACACGTGGCGTGCCGCGGAGCTTTGGTCCCGGTTCGTGGCACGAACCGGGACCAATACCCCTCCCTGCCTATAAATAACCCACCCCCTCTCTTCTCTCCTCTTTTTTTTTCTGGTTGGATTGGTGGGAAGTGGGTGCTAGTTTTTTTTTCCTTTGCCACGCACAAGATGTGTTCGATGAAATGCCCGAGCCACACTTAAGTTCACACAAGATGATATCCTCGGCCGAGGTTAGCAACTTTATCCTTTTCATCTGTAATTGATACAGAAATATTGCACGTGTCGATGTACGGTGGTCATTTCACTATTCAAGATGTTATTGTAATGGTATTTGATAAACTTAATTATATGATGCAGATGGATGCACGGATGCGATGGATGTACGGCGAACGACGCAGTTCCGAGTTTATTGCAGGCCTGCATAAATTTCTCGAAGTGGCTGAGGCAAACAAAGTGGATAATTTTATGCCTTGTCCATGTGAGAAGTGTCGGAACGTCAGGGAGTACTCTGACCCGAGAACCATTCAAGACCACGTGATTCGGAGAGGTTTCATGCCCAGCTATAATTGTTGGACCAAGCACGGAGAAAGAGGGGTTAGGATGGAAGACAATGAAGAAGAGGAGGATGATGACAACTATCCTATGTTCCCTGAGGAATGCGGTGATACTGTAATGGAAGACGTTGAAGAAGAAGGAGGTGAACATCGGGCATCAGATGAGCCCGCTGATGGTCTTGGTGGGGTCATTTCTGATGCAAAGCGAGAATGCGATACAGAAAAGGAGAAGCTAAAGTTGGAGGCCATGCTAGAGGATCACAAAAAGTTGCTGTACCCAAATTGCGAAGATGGCAGCACAAAGCTCGGTACCACACTGGAACTGCTGAAATGGAAGGCAGAGACTGGTTGTTCTGACAAGGGATTTGAGAAGTTACTGAAAATAATGAAGCCGAAGCTTCCAAAGGATAACGAATTGCCCGAGACTACATACGAAGCAAAGAAGGCTATCTGCCCTCTAGGATTAGATGTGCAGAAGATACATGCATGCATTAATGACTGCATCCTGTACCGCGGTGAGGAGTACGAGAATATGGATAAATGCCCGGTATGCAATGCACTGCGGTACAAGATCAGACAAGATGACCCTGGTGATGTTGAGTGCGATGACGAGCCCCCCCGGAAGAGGGTTCCTGCTAAGGTGATGTGGTATGCTCCTATAATACCACGGTTGAAACGTCTGTTCAGAAACAAAGAGCATGCCAGGTTGTTGCGATGGCACAAAGAAGAGCGTAAGAAAGACGGGAAGTTGAGACACCCCGCCGATGGGTCCCAGTGGAGAAAAATCGACAGAGAGTTCCCGACATTTTCAGATGACGCAAGGAACTTAAGATTTGGTCTAAGTACAGATGGCTTTAATCCTTTTGGGGAGCAGAGCTCCAGTCATAGCACTTGGCCCGTGACTCTATGTATCTACAACCTTCCTCCTTGGTTGTGCATGAAGCGAAAGTTCATTATGATGCCAGTGCTCATCCAAGGCCCGAAGCAACCCGGCAACGACATTGATGTGTACCTAAGGCCATTAGTTGATGAACTTTTGCAGTTGTGGTCCGAACCAGGTGTACGTGTGTGGGATGAGCACAAACAACAGGAATTTGACCTACGAGCGTTGTTGTTCGTAACCATCAATGATTGGCCTGCTCTTAGTAACATTTCAGGACAGTCAAACAAGGGATACAATGCATGCACGCACTGTTTAGATAAGACTGAAAGTATACATTTGGGAAACAAGAACGTGTACCTGGGGCATCGTCGATTTCTTCCGAACAGTCATGCCGTAAGAAAGAAAGGCAAGCATTTCAACGGTGAGGCAGATCGCCGGAAGAAGCCTAACCTCCCTGATGGTGATGTTATATATGACATGGTCAAGGATTTAGAAGTAATCTTTGGAAAGGGTCCTGGCAGTCTATCTGTTCCGAATGACGCTGACAACCACGTACCCATATGGAAGAAGAAATCTATATTTTGGGAGCTACCCTATTGGAAAGTCCTAGAGGTCCGGTCTTCAATCGACGTGATGCACGTGACGAAGAATCTTTGCGTGAACCTGCTAGGCTTCCTGGGCGTGTATGGGAAGACAAAAGATACACCAGAAGCACGGGAGGACCAGCAACGTATGAAAGACCCATACAACAAGCAGACGGATAAAGGGCGTCAATACTTAAGCAGCTACGCTCTTACCAAAGCAGAGAAGGAAATCTTTTTTGAATGCCTGAGCAGTATCAAGGTCCCGGCTGGCTTCTCGTCAAATATAAAGGGAATAATAAATATGGCAGAGAAAAAATTCCAGAACCTGAAGTCTCATGATTGCCACGTGATTATGACGCAGTTGCTTCCGGTTGCATTGAGGGGGCTTCTACCGGAAAATGTTCGAGTACCCATTGTGAAGCTATGTGCATTCCTCAATGCAATATCTCAGAAGGTCATCGATCCAGTAACTCTACCAAGTTTACAGAAGGCTGTGGTCCAATGTCTTGTCAGCTTCGAGTTGGTGTTCCCCCCATCATTCTTCAATATTATGACGCATCTCCTGGTTCACCTAGTCGAGAGATTGCCATTCTCGGTCCTGTATTTCTACACAATATGTTCCCCTTCGAGAGGTTCATGGGAGTCTTGAAGAAATATGTTCATAACCGTGCTAGGCCAGAAGGAAGCATCTCAAAGGGCTATGGAACAGAGGAGGTCATTGAGTTCTGTGTTGACTTTATTCCTGACCTTAAGCCGATTGGTGTTCCTGAATCGCGGCATGAGGGGAGACTGAGTGGAAAAGGCACGCTAGGAAAGAAAGCACTGATATGTAGGGACGGGCATTCTTTAACTCAAGCACACTACACAGTTCTACAAAGTTCCACCTTCGTGGCTCCGTATATCGAGGAACACAAGAATTATGTACGCTCCAAGAACCCGGGGAGGATGACTCCTGGATTAAAGAAAAACACATGGAGACTTTCGGCAGTTGGTTGCGATTACAGCTCATGAATGACACACTGTCGGAGATCAGCTCTACTTGTTGGCCGCGTCACCATCTTCGACTGTATTGAATTTCCAAGGGTACGAGATAAATGGGAATACATTTTACACGATCGCCCAAGATAAAAAGAGCACCAACCAAAACAGTGGTGTCCGCTTTGATGCAACAGACGAGAATGGGCAAAAGGAAACATACTATGGTTACATAGAGGAGATATGGGAACTTGACTATGGACCTACTTTTAAGGTCCCTTTGTTTCGGTGCAGTTGGGTCAACATGAAGGGAGAAGGGATAAAGGTAGACCAGCTGTACGGAATGACGACAGTGGATCTCAAGAATCTTGGTTGTTACAGGAACGAACCATTCGTCCTAGCCAATGATGTGGCTCAGGTTTTCTATGTGAAGGACATGTCCTCCAGACCGAAAAAAAGAAAAAAATAAGCAAACGAATACATCAGACGATGAGCCAAAGCGTCACATAGTTCTTTCAGGGAAAAGAAACATCGTGGGAGTCGAGGACAAGACAGACATGTCAGCAGATTATGATAAGTTTGATGAAATTCCGCCCTTCACAGTGAAAACTGACCCAAGCATCCCGTTAAATAATGAAGATGCTCCATGGTTACGGCCGAAGCGATCATAGGCCAGGGACATACGCGAAGAAGGGTTCATGGCATTTATGTAAATCAATGTAATGTATTAAACCTTTATGTGATGTGTAGTAATGTATTAAACCTTTATGTGGTGAAAACCATAATACACGAAATGGGAGTTTCCACTAGAAGAAATGGGTTATATCACATGTGAGTTTTCTTTTTTGTTTTCTGTTAATTAATTGCATGACGACCGGTGAAACACGCGTGGTAGGTGGTTGTCGGCTCCCACACCTCCCGTGGGAACCTCTCAAACCTCAGCTTCGACCGTCCAAACACGGTTCCCCCTGCATACAGCCCGACGGTGGCTCGTGAGTTTGAGCGCCACTTCGATCCAAGCAGCGGTAAGACGTCTCTGATGATCTACAACCGTCCGGCAAGACATCTCTGATGATCTGCAACCGTTTGGAACGGTCGCAGGTCATCAGAGACGTCTTGCCACTGGTTGCCCAAAGATGCCTCTCCGAGTGACGCTGGAATGTTTTGTGTTTGAGCGCCACTTCGATCCAAGCAGCGGCAAGACGTCTCTGATGATCTACAACCGTCCGGCAAGACATCTCTGATGATCTGCAACCGTTTGGAACGGTCGCAGGTCATCAGAGACGTCTTGCCGCTGGTTGCCCAAAGATGCCTCTCCGAGTGACGCTGGAATGTTTTGTGTGAGTGAGTAACCTGTCTGAGGAGGGGGCTATATATAGGGTACGTGTGCTTCTTTAGTCCCGGTTGGTAACACCAACCGGGTCATGTGGCTCACGAAGTGGTCGTGATGATACTGCTGATCCAACAGCTCACAATCCCTCAAAAGAAACACACCCCTGATCCAACGTCTCACAAGCGCTTGAAAGAAACACACGATCCGTGTGCTTCTTTAGTCCCGGTTGGTAACACCAACCGGGACTAAAGGCGGGTTTTGCGGTCACGACACGTGTCCTCCCCCAGCGCTGCCCTGGGCACGTGTCCTCCCCCAGCGCTGCCCTGGAGGTCTTTATATATTGTCGCCGACGGGGTAAACCCTAATCCACCATTCCTAGCCACGAACGCATCGTCTCCACGAGATGGATCCGCCACGTCCGCCGCAGCGCCTTCTGGACGAGGTCGAGCGTGCTCGGCAGAGCGCGCTTGGGCGCAACCGCGGGAGCCTATCCCGCCGTATGCCCACGAGCCCGGCGTGGAGAGGAATGCCCAGCTACCGGCCTCCTGCTCCACCAGGTGCCGCCGCACCTCCACCTGGCGCCGCTGCACCTCCACCAGGCGCCGCCGCTCCTCCCGCGGAGGAGGAGGAGGACGACGACTTCGACTGGAGCGACGACGGGGAAGAGGGTTGTGGGTTGCAGATACAGGAGGCCATGGAAGCCTCCTTCCAGTCTGTCCGCGACTACCCTGTCCAGCGAGCCAAGACTTCCTACCAGCTCAAGGCGAAGGAGGCTTCCGAGCTGGATTGGGCGCTGAAAGACTCATCCTCCATGGATCTTGCCCTCCGCCGCAAACGTGCGCGCGAGAACCGGGCGGCCGCCCACGGGGCTGGCTCCTCCCGCCGTTCCCCCTAATCCTACGGCCTTCGAGCCAGCAAGTCCGTTTATGTAGAATAATGTTGGTGATGTTGGATCAGGGGTGTGTTTCTTTCAAGCGCTTGTGAGACGTTGGATCATGTGTAATAATGTATTAAACCTTTTATGTAATGCATTCTATGGAATGTATTAAACCTTGATGTGGCTCACGAAGTGGTCGTGATACTACTGATCCAACAGCTCACAATCTCTCAAAAGAAACACACCCCTGATCCAACGTCTCACAAGCGCTTGAAAGAAACACACGATCCGTGTGCTTCTTCCTTATTGGTGGGATTCCCTTTAGTCCCGGGTGGTGGCTCACAAAGTGATATCCAACAGCTCACAAGCCTTCAAAAGAAACACACCCCTGATCCAACGGCTCACAAGCGCTCGAAAGAAACACACGATCCGTGTGCTTCTTCCTTATTGGTGGGATTCTCACTATATATATGTAGTCATGCATGGCCTCCATTGGCATAGCACATCTAAACTCATATCTGCAACCTCATCACTCTCCCATGGCTTCCACCGTACCCACTCTAACCTACTCGGAGGCGGAGGCGCTTTGCGCCTCGAACTACCCCTGCCCGCCCGGCTACGACGTCCCCGCCGGCTGGAGGCTGAGCACCGGAGGCGTGCCGGTCCCTCCTGTCCCTCAAGGTTTGGCGCGCCGGGCGGCCATCACGAACCACTACTACCTCGAGCTCACTCCGGCGCAGCGGATGGATCCCCGCTGGCATCCCGACTACCGCCCGACTTGGGACGCCTTCTTCATCAATCGGCGTGAGAGGGCGCTCGCCAGGTACGAGGAGGACGGCCCGCCTCCTTCGAACTTCAACGAGGCCGGCCGTCGGCTGTGGTGGAGCGGCCGGACTCTCCAGAGCGTCATGAACTACATCACGGCCGGCGATAACCCCCGCCTGCGCTACCCTCGCTTCCAGTCCAGGCGAGCGCCGCCCGACGACAGCGACGACGACGGCGGCGACTACGACGACTACGAGGACGAGTATTATAGGCCTAGGCAGGAGTATGACTAACCTGAGCCACATCGTTGGTTAGGACAAATGGTTCGTCTATGTACGACGACGACGTGTAAAATGTTTGTCTATCTACGACGACGATCGTGTAAAATGTATTATTTATCTCTGCATTTCCAACTAATGATCTTTAGCATCTGAATAAGTATTCTGGTTTTGAGTTAGTTATGCAAAAGATAAAAGTTAATGCATTTTTTATTCAAAATGGAAAAATGGTTAATAGTTTGAAAGTTTAGTGAGATTCAAATTGAAAATGACAATAATAAAGTATGCAAAAGATATGAGTTAATGCATTTTTGAATTGAAAATGGCACAGTTGATACATGATGCAAACAGATGTATGGATGATATATTCAGATTCCTTATTTTTTCTGATAATAATAAACATATTATTGTATTATTTGGATTTATAATAATAGACATATAAATAGATGGGGTTCATTTTTCTTAGCATTTTGATACATTAATCATAATTTTCTGATAAACAGATTAAAAGTTATTGATTTTACAAGTTTAAATCATTTGATGGAAATTATATAAAAGAAAACAATTTTTTTTCGAAAAGCCCATTTAAAAGGCCTTTGGTCCCGGTTGTTCTTACCAACCGGGACGAAAAGCGGCCCAAAATTGCGCGAACTTCAAGTGGCCCAAAATTTGACCTTTGGTCCCGGTTGTTCTTACCAACCGGGACCAAAGACCCTTTCGTCCCGGTTGGTAAGAACAACCGGGACCAAAGACCTTTTGTTTATATGCGCCCGTGCGTTTCCTCTTCTTCCACCTCTACCGCAGTTCCCCCGACGAGACGCTCCACCTCTGGCGAAGCCCTGCTCCGGCGATTTGTCGATCTCCGGCGCGGCCCCGCCGTCTACCTCTGCCGCCACCGTGCTCCGGCGCGGCCCCGCCCCACCTCCTCCTCCGCTCCCCTCTTGCTCGCCTCGCCCCTGCTCACCGCACACGCCACGCGCCCGGCCCGACACCGGCCTCCTCCCCGCACGTACGCCGCCCCGACGCCGGCCTGACGCCGCCCTCCTCTCCCCGCACACCTCCCGTGCCTCCACGCCGCCGCCTCGCAGCGCCACCGCCGTCCCCGCGCCTCGATCGATTCCTGGCCCACCGCCGCCCGCACCGCTTCTCGGTGAGTTAGTGTTAGGTTTTTTTTTGTATAGGAAATAGCATTTTAGGTTAGTGTTAGGATTTTTTTGTATAGGAAATTACAAATATGTTTGAATCCAAATTTATATTGTAGTTCATTTAGATTGTATAGGATTTTAGTATAGTAAATAGGATTTTTTTAGTGTTAGGAAATTTGTATAGGATTTTTTTCGTATAGGAAATTTTAGTGTTAGGAATTTGTATAGGACTTTAGTATAGTAAATAGGATTTTTTTAGTGTTAGGAAATTTGTATAGGAAAATGTATAGGATTTTAGTATAGTAAATAGGATTTTTTTTGTATAGGAAATTTTAGTGTTAGGAATTTGTATAGGATTTTTAGCGTTAGGAATTTTGTATAGGAAAATGTATAGGATTTTAGTATAGTAAATAGGATTTTTTTTGTATAGGAAATTTTAGTGTTAGGAATTTGTATAGGAATTTGTATAGAATTTGTATAAGAAATGTATAGGAAATTTTAGTGTTAGGAATTTGTATAGGAATTTGTATAAGAAATGTATCGGAAATTTTCCCAAATTCATGGATTTGCATTCACATATGTACAAATGAGCATCGAGGTACTAACACTTCATGGATTTCCCAAATTCATTCCATGTCACAACATGTTTTACATTTGCATTCACATATCCGATTCACATTTTTGTGGGTAGATGTATCTTGACATATGGAACAAGTTACCCAACTAAAGTTTTGTGCATTGTTCTTAATTTGCAGAAACTATGGAACGAGACGAAAATCAGGAAAACATCCTCGAGGATATAATCCGCGGGCCGGAAGATGTTGGCGATGTCACCTCGCAGTTTCTGAACAACTCCGGTGAGGGAGATGAGTCTCTCAACCGAAGAGACGGCTCCGGTGAGGTAGAACCCGACGGCTGGGGTGGGGAGAAGCCGCGAGGGAGAAGCCGACGAGGGAGAAGCCGAAGGCTCCGGTGGAACATTAAATGTTGCAAACTCCGGCGAGGTGCATATACATATATTAATGAAGCCGAAGATTGTATTAATTAAGCCTCTGTTGTCTATATACATATATTAACGCTCTTTCTTCTTTTAGCCCTCCGGATCGAGCAAATTCTGTAAGGACAAAACGAGGCCCAACCAAAAAGTTGGGCGACCAAGAAAGGTACAGGATCGAAAAAGTCGCTGAAGACGGCACACCGACTGCTCCCCCTGGTGTTAAAAATAAAATGGTAAAGCAATGCGGAGTTCTTGTTAGGGACTACATCCCGATCACCGTTCGAGAATGGCATCAGCCAAAGGAGGGAGGAGTAAGATATGTCGGCGAGGAGGGCAAAGAAAGACTTTGGAGAAAGCTCATGCTTAATTTCACCCTGGCGCCAGAGGTGGATCCAGATGAGGAGGATCCAAATGAGGCAGAAAAGATTGCCCGGAAAAACATGGAGCAAAAAGTCAGGACTGGGCTTTTAAGAAGATGGCCGAGCTATTCAAGAACTGGAAGAAAAGATTGAACATCGAGTTTGTCCAGAAAAATAAGACTCCGGACTTCGATAAAGGGTATGAGAAGATAAGGACTACTGGGAAGAATTTGTGGCGTACAAGAAATCGGAGGAAGCTCAGGAAAAGTCTGCAAAAAATAAGGCAAATGCTGCTAAAAAGATCTACCACCATACTATGGGGGCTGGTGGCTACGCTTTTAGCATGCCTAAGTGGGAGAAACTTGAGGCGGACCTGCTGGCTAAAGGGATCACTCCAGAGCCACTCATGGATCGAACGGGCAAGAAATTGGTTTTACGGGCATGGGGGCACGTTGGACGCAGAAGGGAAGTGCATATATAACAGAAGACACAAAGATAATCCCCTACTACCCATCCAAGGCATTAGAAATGCAGTAAAGGATGTTGCAGAGGGACGGTTCATTCCCGATAGAGAGGATGACGAGCTCACACGCGCCCTTGGGAATAAGGAACACGACGGACGGTTACGAGGCGTACCTGGCTCCAAGCCCAAGACAATTGCGATTCCCGAGCACAGGAAGAAATTTCCTGATAGAAGCCATCAGAGGAGAAAGGAAAGGGAGGCAATGGAAGCACGCGCTGCTGCAGACCGGCTGTAAATAGAAGAAGAATTAAAGCGCAGAAGGATCAAATTGCCGCACTTAGCCAGCAAGGTACTAGCGGCCAATCTCAGCGGCACATGGTAGAAGCTGCATGCGATGGTACCGGCGGCCCATCGAATCGGAAAAGCAGCGTGGCTTCCACGGAGCTCCAGGATGGTATGATGATGCAGTGACGGTGGCTCCACTTCGTCGCTACCCAGTGGATGATATCACGGAGAGCACACCTTGTGAGATGCATGTGAAAGTTTTTAACTTAACCGTGAAGGTGGCGGTCGGCTATGTCGTACCAATTGGACCTAATCCAACTTACCATTTCTCTCCGGTTCCAAATGGCTACGCTGTTGTCGCGGTGGATGAAGTGATGAAAGATTATGAGGAGCTGAAGCTGCAACACCCTGCAGGTGAAGATGGGGAGGTGCTTGAACTTGGAGAAGCCAAGAAAGCGACCATTCTATGGCCAAAGGAATTCATCGTGCTTCCGAACTGGCAGCCAAGGCCATCGACTCCTCACCAGTCTCCAGCGCAACAGTCCTCTTCACCGCCTCAGCATTCTCCAGCGCAACAGTCCTCTTCACCGCCTCACCAGTCTCCAGCGCAGCCGTCTCCGCCGCCGCGTCAGCCGTCTCCGCCCCGCGTCAGCCGTTTCCGCCCACCGCTCGTACTATGAGGGGTAAGCGATCACCGAAACGTAAAAGGTCGCCCCTCCCAACAGTACCTCATAAGAATCTTCCCATTAGACCTTATGACAGGACTGTAGCGGAAAACGCCGCGGAGGTGGCTGCCTACAATAAGGCTTTTTTTGCACCAAAAAAGCCCGAGCAGAAGCCGGTATACGATGAAAAATCCAAAAAGTGGAGAAAGTCCTTCCTTGCGCAGCCATCCCAAATATCGATGAATCTGCAATCTGACTATGGTCGTGAACTTAGTAAGCTAGCACGTGCCCAGTCTGAGCAGAACAAGGAAAGAAGTGCAAAAAGCGGGAAACAAATTGCCCAGCTCGGACAGCAGAAAAATCAATCGGTCCCCCCGCTCATAGTGTGTTCCGATATCGACAAGGACTTCAGAGCCGATATGGATAAGGACCTGCAATTATTGGACCCCAGAGCCATACTGCTGCTAGAGAATGGTATCACTGTATCGCAGGCCATGGAAAATGCTACCGCATGGGTATGACTCTTGGTCAACTTTTAGGCTATGAAGATCAGCCAATGTTAGAGATAGCACGGAAATATGTCACAGGGGAGTCTATGGTCAGTAATGAGGAGCTCACGCGTCTATCAACACATATGCGAAATCTGCACGACTGGTACATGGTGCACACATCAAAGAAGGACGCGAAGGAGTGGATTGCGGTGGACGTTCGAGTGGAGCATTTCTTCAAACCTTACGTATACAGGTTCAAATGACTGAACTGTTTCAGTTATTCAATCAGCGCGCCCTCGACAAATCTATCCTCTTGCTATTGTCTGTAAGTGATTTATTTTCGTAATTAAGTCTCTAGCTCAGCTCGTTCATTGCCTGTATTATATTATCCTGACTATATATATATCCTTTTGTACGCTATTATGTAGAATGAAGATGATGGAATGCAAAGATCTAGACATTATGAGGTTGGGTTCGTTGACCCATATATCGTTAATGAACATACGTTACGCAATCACCCCAGAGACGTGGAGCATGACCTGACCACCTTTTTAATCAAGCAAAACTTCTGTACGGAAATACTATTTCCTTACAACTTCAAGTGAGTGTTTCTGTCTTGTACATATTTTTATTTGGCTTTCTCGATGTTAAGTGTAATTGATGAGCTATGCATGTCTGCTTTATGTAAACGTCCGCAGGTTCCACTGGATTCTGCTAAGCATTCAAGTTGACAAGTCCATAGTTGAAGCATACGACTCATTAAGTTGGGACCAAGCGTGGACCGAAATGAAAGAAATGCTCAATAAGTAATTTCAATCATTATCGCATTATATCGCCTCTTTCGTTCGTTTCCTGATATCAAGTAATTAATAACTCCTTTGTTCATTTTTTTGCCAAAGCAGGTGTTGGACACTATTCAAACAGAATAGAAGGTCCATTCAAAGATGAGCTAACTTATATATCGGTGAAAAGTCCGCAGCAGCCACCGGGGAGTAATTTATGTGGATTCTACGTTTGCGAGTTCATTCGCGAGTTGACCTCTGAGCGGAGAACAACTTCTTTGAGCAAAATGCGGGAGAAGCTCGCCCCAGAACAGCGCATACGAGCAATTCAAGAGGAATTGGCGGGATTTCTGCTTAGGGAGGTCATCGATGAAAGGGGAGAACATTATGCTGCGGACGATGAACTACATATGTGATCTATCTCCATGTAATTAAATAGTTGTATTCTCGCAAGAGATCGAATATTAATTATATATGCATCAATGTGTACTGTGTATATAGTAGAGCGTATAATATGCGTACGGAAACGATGGAGAGCACGTCGGCGATGCGAAGAAGGGGGAGACGACGGAGGCACCGGCGAGAGGGAGAGGGGGCACCGGCGAGAGGGAGAGGGGCACCGGCGAGAGGGGGCACCGGCGAGAGGGGGCACCGGCGAGAGGGAGACCCTAAACCCTAAATACAAAAAAAAAAGCACTCATTGGTCCCGGTTCGTAACACCCCCCACGCCCAGCCAGAACTGGCCACGTGGAGCCCCATTGGTCCCGGTTCGTGTCTGAACCGGGACCAGCATTCATCCCGATTGGCTGGTCCCGGTTCGGGAACCGGGACGGATGGCCCAACCGAACCGGGACCATAGGCCTGTTTTCTACCAGTGCCTATGGTTATGAAATATATATGGCATACATTTTTTTAATTACTATATGAAATGGATGAAGCAAAGTATTGGTAAATTTAGTGTAAGTGAGTTGCAACATTCTACAATGCAAACTGATAATGCGTGTAAAATTATTTCATGTTGTGTTTATCATTTGTCACCGCCATTTTCCAACATTTTTTGGCGGATAACTGCTCGCATCTTCCTACTGCCTCTGTTGCCAATGTGTCGTAAATTTAAAATTGACCCTTTGAGGTAGAAAAAAAAAGTGTGGACAGTGATTGCATTGTAGTCCTCACATGGTTGTTGGTTAATACGGATAGTTAAGTAGTAGTTCTTCATTTCTTCTTCATTCTCAGTTTTAATTACGTGCTCCAGGTTTGTATACCGAGCGGGGCGGATTGGGCGCCGCTACACATCCGTAATAATAGTTATAGGTTGCTCCTTTTGTGGATATTTGTTTGTAGATGCCGTGTAGAACCAGTTTTTCGATGCATAAGTACATTAGGACATGTGTTTAGGATACAAGATATGCATTTCAGTTTTTTTAACGAGGACCGGCCTCGAAGGGCCTGGAACTGCATTCACTTGCCAGCGCAAACAGAGTTACATTGAGAACCCTAAAACATGTTTGAATGACAACTAGGCCCTCACAAATTGTAAATAGGACCCTACAAAGATTACAAAAAAAGCAATCGAGTCCTTGCCCATGGTCACCACCACAGCTTGACCTCAAGGCGCAGGCGATACTTTTTTCAAGAAGGCCAAGACCATATATTAACGATACCCAAAACGTGCTGGTGACAATGATCCGAGAACCATATCATCGTCCCTAGAGAAGAATGCTACAAATAAGGCTGGAAAACCACCCTAGATCCGATCAAAGAGGCCAGGAGACCAAACACAACAAAAACATCGCCGTCCATTCAGCTGGAAGACGTATCAGAGATCACCTACACAAAACGAAGCGTTGTTGGAACAAGCCCAGGACAAGGAGACCTTATCTTACGTCGCCTCCGACGACATTGCCTTAACACCACCATCGTGACACCTAAACCGAGCCCTTGCCCATGCTAGGATGACCAGAACTACGTGGGCAACCCTAGACATGGTCCCGACGCCAAAACGCACCGAACCAACGACGACGACATCACCGGTAGTCCACTAATATTGATGTTGATTAGGGTGACACTAATAATTCCTCACTCCGTCTCACAATATAAAATGTCTTGACAAGTTAAGCGGCTTGTCAAATCATTTTCTAATGCGGGGAGTAGCATTAAACTTTATCTAAAACTAGTTGTAATCGGCGCGGCGCGGCCCTTGGTGACAAATTTGATGTAGTTTTTGTTTTTGTTTTTTAGGGAATTAAAGTTGAAACATAAACATGGAGATCATTTTAAATGGAGCCCAAATGAGTAGCATTTAGAGAAACTCCATATTACACAAAATAGGTGATTTAGTTCTCCTACATAAACATGATTCAAAGTTGTTTAAACATGCATGAATTTGATACAAACATAAAGGTCTCATTTTTCTGACCATTTTGGTATATTATTCATATTTTTCTGATTTAAAAAGAATTAGTTATGAATTTTGAAAGTTTAATACAAATTCTGGAAAAGATTAAAATTCTGACAACCGGACCCACTGTCAGGGATTTATTAATTTCCGAAAATACTTATGAAAATATTAAAACTCTGGCGGCTGGGCCCCGTGGTGACGTCATTTGATGACGTCATCAATGGAGATGCTGCTCCTGTCCGTCATGGCCACGGCGATTTGAGGCGAGAGGGGCAGCGCGCGAGGGCGCGTTCAACGCACAAGGACGCGGGCGACCATCCAGTGGTGGCGCTGCTGGGTTTTGGTCACCGGAGAAAGTCCGGCGACGCTCCCGGTGCGGCGGCGCACGGTGGCTCCCGGTGCGGCGGCGTCACAGAGGGAGAGGGGAGAAACGGAGAGGTCCAGGAGGACCGTCGGCTCACCATAAGCGCTACGCGCTGGTCAGGAAAGCCGGAAGAAGTCGGGGGCGACCGGAGCGAGCTCGCTCGACGGCCGACAGCCGGAGATGGAGAAGATGCGGTCGATCCGCTCGATTTCGAGCCTCCCGGCTTGCGCTGCTCGGCAAGGATGGAGTGGAGGACGGCGCGGTTCCGGTGGTGGTCTTCGATTCGACCGGGGCGGCGTGAGACGACGGCGCGACGCGTCGGCGGCGGCGACGACCTCGGCCGTACGCGAGAGAGCGTAACATAGAGAGAGGACGGTAGAGGGACCGGTTCGTAATTTCCGGGAAACGAGAGGACTTTCTTGCAAAATTGCCGCGTGGACCGTCGGATCGAGAGGCGACGGCGCGGATCAGAACACTGGGAAAACAAAAACAAAAAAAATTTGGGGAAAAAAGAAACATTGTAGAGTACTGTTCACAGTGATCGGGACGCTGTGGGAGCGCGAAAGTCTGCGTCCATTATATATACTAGGCAAGATGTCGCCGCGCCTGTGTGTACATGAGCGTATTTTGTGTTTTTAATAGTGTTAAGTAGTTAGTCTTTTTGTTCAAAGAGTAAAATGGATGTGCTGAAACGAAAGATTGTATGTATTAAGAGAAGTGTTTTTAGTTAGACGTGTGAGTTCAATTTGTATTGACAGGTACCGTGGGTATATTAAATCATTGTATAATTTTGTGATCACCAATTGTAATATTTTAAAGATAAACTGGGATGAATCTAAAAATAGCCGGATGTACAGTGGACGAATGTCGGACGAAAATTTGTGCTCGGACGGATAGTACTGTTCATCGTTGACCGGCACTGTTCATCATGATAGTACTGTTCACTGGCACTGTGTGCGAGCACTGCTCATGGGTCAGAATACTGTTCACTAGACGGGGGAGGATCATGGACCATCGATTCGCGATCGGACGACCAGGAATCGCTTGCTGTAGCTACTATTCATAGCTGCAGTAGCTACAGTAGCTCAAGCGCTGAGAGGCCGAGAAAGTGTCGCTCCTTTATATATAGTATTATATTATATATGTGACACCATTTTTTTTTGAACAAGGAAAGGTCCAGAGGACCTAGCTGCATATATTCCGTCGGTGGGGTACAAAGTGCAAAGGACAACAGAAAGATAGGAAATTACAACAAGGTCCTCATGATTTACAGAAACAACCCTAGTCAACGTTAAGAAAACACGATCAGGTCCTCCTGCTTCACCACCAACGCCAGAGCTTGATCGCCGGCCGCCCTTGCCACCACCGGGGACGACACCACTTGGGGTTGCAAAGTCGAAGAATGCCAGCGAGAGCTCACCACAGGGCCTCCGCTCAGGAGGTAGAAGAAGCACCATCATAGGTGCCTGAGAGGCTGCCCTAACAGCCATGGATCACGGCGACAAAGCTCGGTCGCCGTGTGTGAACCTCCGATTTGCAGCATCGAACATCCTTGCGGCCACCCGAAGCTTATGACGACATCGGCAAAAATCCCCTTTCCATCGCTGGCACCATGCCAACACAGAAGAGGAAGAAAATCATCGCCGCACCACACCTGTGAGCCGCCATTAGTAACCAGCGAGGCCTTATTGACAGAGGCGGCCAGCGTAGCGATCTTCGACGACACCGGCTCCGCCCACCGGAGCTTCACGACGCCAAAGAGCATCTCTGACCAGCACCAGGTCTGGCCTAAGAAACCAGGTGTCCACCTCACGACTGCACCTCCAGACCTGCAGATCAAGCCGCCATCTCTCCTCCTCCCCTCGCCTCCATGGCCGGCCAGAGGAAGATAAGCAGCAGCACACCGCAGGAACCAGGGAGAGCCAGATCCGCCGTTATTCAGGGGGCTTCCGGCCTCCAGCACCCTGCCGCCAACCTCCCACCATGGGAGCTCGCCGGAGAACGCCAAGGACAGCCAACTTGTGCTCGGCAGCAGCACCAGAGAGGACAAGCCCAGCGGCATCTCGCCATCTGCCACGGGGGACAACTCAACAAGCAGAAAACCTACAACTACGGCGACAGAAATCAAACCTACTATGCACAAAGGGGATCAGACACCATCTCCAGCTCCGCTCCGACCGGGGGAAAAGGAGAGGAGCGGCGCCGGGGGCGCTCGGGAGATTCTCAAACGGAGGAGGTGAAGAGAGAGAAGAAACGGGAGTGTTGGGCTTATGTGACAACATTTTACATACGCCAATTCAAGCTTCACGCGTATATATAGTCCGAGATCGAGTACAACTCGGCCACCCCACCCGAACCGACTACAGCCGGTCACCTCCCTCCGGCTATAAATTCCCACCCCCCGCAATAACCGCCTGTATCCCGTCCCCGCACAACAACCCACCCCGTCTCTCTCCCTCACGACCAAACCCTAGAGCGAACACGCCTCCGATCCCCTCTTCCCCCGATCTCTTCTTCCTCTCTATAAAAGACCGCGGATTTCAAATTCCTCCCCCGGATTCGCGCCCGGATCGGGCTCCCGCGGGTGGAGCGGATCCGAGGCGGCGGGGGTGGTGGGGATTTTGGGAGGGGCCTGGATGGCGGAGGCGGAGGCGGCGCTGGAGGGGAGCGAGCCGGTCGACCTGTCCCAGCACCCCTCCGGCATCGTCCCCACGCTCCAGTAAGCCCCCAAACACCCCGTACCGTCTCTCAGCTTTTCCCGTCGGGCGGGTGGGGGGATTTTTCCTGGCGGCGCTTGCTTCTAGATCCGTTCTTGGACGGTGGTTGGTTGACCGGTTGAGCTCGATTTGATCGGGTTCCACTAGAGAGGAGGAAGGACGCTGTAGCCTGTGTAGGAGTTTTACCGATTAAAATTCGATACAACCATCATATAATCAACACGTCAATTAAAAAGTATTTCTTTAGTTGTTGCTGAGCTGCGATTCATCAGCCAAATTGGATTCCGTTTCGGGGCTGGATAATAAGCCAAATACAGTCACAACAGTTGTGGTTCATGATGCTTGGTTTAAGTGTGCTCCCTAAAATTATAGTATTAATAACTGACTAATTTCAGGGTTGGGTTCAGAGAAAATTAACGTTTGTGGTTTATTTTGGGATCACTTGGTTTGGAATTCATGCCGCGGTGTTGCTTGAGTGCTCTGGAACTCAAGATCTGTTACTAACTGTTTTGGAAAAGAAAAACAAGCAGAGCTAGATAAACACCCAGTTATTTGTGATGTTCATTACTGGCTGGACGCCCCAACCTTAGGATTTCTTGGGAATAATAAACCTACTACAGTCAAAACAGTCGTGTTTCATGAAGCTTGGTTTAAGTGTGCTGGCTAAAATTATTCAATTAATAACTGACTAGTATCAGGGTTGGCTTCAGAGAAAATTAACACCACAGTTTATTTTGGGATCACTTGGTTTGGGATTCACGCCGCGGCGGTGTTACTTGAGTTTTCTGGAACTCAAGATCTGCTACTAACTGTTTTGGAAAAGAAAAACAAGCAGGGCTAGATAAACACCCAGTTATTTGTGATGTTCATTACCAAGCTTTTAAAGCGAGTTAAATGTATGTCTACTTGCTCTGCATTCAGGCTAGCATTATGACTTGGTGAATGCAGAGTGTTCGAATTTGCTAGATTATGATGCTGGGTTTTCGGGGCGATAGGTTTCTGTGATGTGTTTTTTACCACTGACTGATGTTCACGGTGTATTCTGCTATTTGGTCTGATGACAGGAATATTGTGTCCACGGTCAACCTGGACTGTAAATTGGACCTGAAAGCAATAGCTCTCCAGGCGCGCAATGCAGAATATAACCCCAAGGTGATATCATGGTCCTAATACATTCTTACATGACCTTTGATTTCTGATATCGGGCTTTTGATGCATATATTTAAATGTTTTCTCAATACTGAGTGTTGTATGGTGCTATATATGTCCAGAAACATCCAAGTGTGGGTGGTGAATGACCTGGTATAAGAGTTAGTGACTTTGTGGAGGCCAAAAACTAATGACCCTTCCGAATTCGTGCTTCTGCACTGAAAAATTAGACAAAATTTGCTTACCAGTCCAATCTTGAGTTACTTCAAAGATTTGCCAAGAGACTGACTAGTGACTATCTTATTTTTAAATTGTACCTGACTACCTTTTGCATAAGTGTAAGATGATGAATTCATGATGCATGCCTGCTCTGCTCTGTTCTCTGCTTCACTATATAAAGCTTATGCTGTTTAGAACTCGCACTCATTTTTAGCTAATCTGTAGTATTTTCAGGTTAGTTAGGGGACCATTTTGTGGTAAAATGAACATTTTTTATCATTAGGTCATATGGACTAGTTAATTCTGCCGTTGATCAACTTTATTTCCTCGTCTCATTCTGTTCTGATGCATGCAACTTTCTTCAGCAGCATCTACTTTATATTTTGCTTGGCTAACTTTCTATCTTAAACAGCGTTTTGCTGCAGTTATCATGCGGATAAGAGAACCAAAAACTACTGCACTGATATTTGCATCAGGAAAAATGGTAAGATTAAACTGTTGTACATCTGATGCAGTATGTTCTTTTGTAGTTGGCTTTGGAGCTGGTATAATACGTTCATGAGTAGCTATTTGTGTTATAATTGTCTGGCTGTTGAAATTTAACGCGAAATACCCATGGGCACCAAACGGTTATTTTGTGCCATGTCTACTTTTTATTAATATATTTGAGAATTAAATTTCTTTAATCAGTAAAGACCCTCTAAATATCATCTTCGGCCATTGTACATACTTTGTAACTTAAAAAAGGTTTTGATTATGGGGTCTTTGCTAGCACTTTGGTACAACAAATTTCATAGTTATATCAGAGAGTCATCCTCCTAATTACGCACTGATGCAAAGAATTTTCGTTGCTGCATTATCAGGTTTGCACTGGAGCAAAAAGTGAACAGCAATCTAAACTCGCAGCTAGAAAGGTATTGTCTAACTAAATACACACCAGATATATTTGCTGAGTGGTTTCTGAAACTGTAAATGTTTCCCTGTCTTCAGTATGCTCGTATAATCCAGAAGCTTGGTTTTCCTGCAAAATTCAAGGTACCTTTACAATACTTGTGTAAATTGTGCCGTGCATGTTCATACCTTACTAAATTGATGTTTGCTGAATGTTTGCTAACCCTGTAACATCAGGACTTTAAGATCCAGAATATTGTCGCGTCTTGTGATGTCAAATTCCCTATAAGGCTTGAGGGCCTTGCATATTCTCACGGCGCTTTCTCAAGTGTAAGTTACTAAGTTGGATTCTATGGTTTTTGTTAGCACTATTTTAACAGGTAACATTAGTTTTTATTTCTTGGACCGTCTCCTTTTCCTTGTTTTCAAACTGATATTCGATACGGTTGCTCCACAGTATGAGCCAGAGCTGTTTCCTGGCCTGATTTATCGGATGAGGCAGCCAAAGATTGTCCTGCTGATTTTTGTTTCAGGCAAGATTGTTCTGACTGGAGCAAAGGTTGGTTAGTCATTTCCTGCGGGTTTATCTGTTACTCAATAATTGTGCTATATCTAAGCTATTCCATGTCTAGGTGAGGGAACAGACATATACCGCCTTCGAGAACATATATCCTGTCGTCTCAGAGTTTCGAAAAGTCCAGCAATGACGGTATAATCCCTCTACAGCTTTATCTTTTGACAATGTTTTACTGGGAATAGGATAGGAAATACGCTGTATCTTTTGACAATGTTTTACTGGGAATAGGATAGGAAATATCTTTTTCCCGTGACATTTGGGATCGTTAAAGGCGGATATCGTCCTCTTTATGGTGCTGCATGTTCTATATATGTCTGCTGCGTTTTTGGGACTGCAATGAATGAGAGGTCATTTTCAGAAGTTAACAGTACAGATTTTTGGTCTTGGCAGATGATTTTGGAAGTAAGCAGAATTGGAGATATCTTTTGCTTGTGGCCTGCTCCAACTTCCAAGTGTACATACACCCCGGTTTTTCGGTGGAGCGTATACTGTCCATCAGATAACGAGTGCCTGTCGTCTCAATAGACTTGAAGTCTTTTTTGTGATAGATCATGGTTAAACATGATAGGTCTATTCTAGTAGCATGGTCCATGGACAGTTGTTATCACCTGAATTGCTCTGTGGAAGTGTAGTAAGACCAAGCAGATTTTGCTCCTGGATTCCAGTGTCTTTTCTGAATGCTTATGATGATGAAAAGGCAACCTTGTGTACAAGTGCTTCTTCACGTGTTACGCCCTGTTAAAAGGACTTTTTTTAGATTTGGCAAACTAATGGGTCAAATAACAAAAAGAAATTTGTGTCTTGCCTATTTTTTCCCATCTTGTTTCGTCTTCCTTCCAACTCTTTATTTTACCGATGTCGCCTCAATCAGCGCAGGTAGTTATTTGATTGATCTAAGATGAAAAAGAGTCCAATTTCATTTCTATTTTGCAATTTACATTTGGTGCTTCATTTAGTGTTCAGACCCAAAATGAATGCATCCTGCACTAAGTCATAAAATTCTATAAAAAATGGAGAAAGTTTCAAAAACAAAGAAAAAAGTGAATGAATTTTAGTAGAAAAGTATTCTATCAGATTCGAACCGAGGACTTACGTCTTAGCACGGCATTACTTTACCACTAATTTAAAAAGCCCTTTATCGGATTTGAACCGATGACTTATGCCTTACCATGGCATTACTCTACCACTGAGTTAAAAGGGCTTTTTATTAAAAAAAAATCGTCCCTTTGATTTCCCATTATGGGTCTAACTGCATAATGTACATAAAGTAGTTGCGTCGAAAATCGGGTACTTAACATCGTCTGAATTGTTTTTTGTAAAATGTCATCAACACCATGATATTCATTTTCTTTTCAATCAGAATCGGCATTGAAAGCAATGCGAAGTTATAAAAAACAGGTAAAAGCCAAGCAAGAAAAGATACACATGCTCAACTAAAAAGCTTGGCAGCATGAACAACATCATCAGCTTCCCTTTCTTTTTTCCATCTAAAACAAAAGCTTTGCAGCATATGCAATTACAATTCTTTTTCTTTGCGCATGAAAAGAAAGTTTTGGAGCATCAGCTTCACTTCATTTTTTTCTTTCTTCAAACTGTGCATTGTCCTTTGGGCAAAAGGGAGGGAAACCGGTACGAAAACTGTGCATTGTTCACACGAGTTTGGCCTCTCTGCCTTTTCTGCTTGCGTGTCATGAAAGGGAGGGAAACCGGTACGAAAACATTGAAAAGGGTTTTATGACGTACGGGGACACAAAATAAATGAAATGCAAACTGGACCAGGAGCAAGAAAACGAGAGCAAGATATGCTGCAGGTTTTCTCTCCATTAATTGCAGATTCATGGGAAGACACGTGCTTGGACGTTTATAAATTCAAATTGAAGTTCAGTACATTAGAAATACTTATAGGAACTCTCTCTAGCTTCAAGAGAAACCTCTCTCTAGCACGGAGAATTGTATTCTTCTCAATTAGAATAAAAAAATATTGTACCATTAATCTTTTATCCTAAAAAAAGACAATGGATTTCCGGGTGTAAGGTATCACTTTGTCGATAAGGGAAAATGTTTCTATCATGTAAATTTTGTCGCGAAACAAAGGGTCATATATAACCCTAGCTAGCAAATTCATTTGCTTAACTTCCATTTGATTTTTTTGTTATCCCAAGATAAACCTAACAATATTAGTATCATATCACAGGAGGTTTAAGTCCTCACAACAACCAAAATACCATTTGCATGTTGAAGCAAACATACCAGAAAGTGAACATAAAACGTAAACGTTCATTGATATTTTAACCGGGGAATTGACCAAATTAAGCAAGGCCAATAACCGGAAGACTGAGCAAAGACAAAACACACAATTTTTGTGCCTTTTTCTAAAAAAACAGCCTTCTTTGCACAATTGTTACACCCTAACGCGTTTTCTTCATAATATCACTCTTCTTTTCTTCCTTTTTAATTAGGCATCATACTCAACTTCTCGGTGATATCTTTTGTGCTTGTCTTACACGACACTACAAACATAAAAATATGATTAATAATTGAAATTAAAATCATGTAGATGGTGCTTGGACACCCTCAATTTTTATCTAATGGCCATTGGAATTCAGGGTAAAATTTTGATTTTCTTAATCTTATCCAACAACTTTGGATATATAATACCATGGCTAACTAAATTCTTTGGCTAAACCTCCCATGGACTTTTTTCACCCAAAGATAAACCTCACACCATCATTATCTTCTCAGATGATATAAACCGCAACAACCAAAACACAATTGGCATGTCGGAGCAGCAAACCACAAAAGAAAACCTAAACCCTAGAACCCCATGACTTTTTGGACCGTGCAATGCCCAAGTTAATAAGCTAAAACCTAAAACTCATCACTAAGCAAAAGGGAAAAAGGGTTTGGGAGTTCTCCCTCTCAAGGCAATAAAATCCGGCCTTTTTCCTCGTACATACAATCGTGACTCCAACACTCTCTCCATAAATATTCTCTCTTTTTCGGCTCTTTTCCGATGGTATAGCACCGCCACCATCTCGCCAAGGCAACCAACCGTACATAAAATTAGGACCTTCTCCCTCCCTCAATCGCGGAGCCAAGATCAGCCACACCTCGGTTGGCCATGGCCATGAGGGTCTCCGAATCCGAGGCAGACCAATAAGCATGACAGCGGAAGGCGCCCCTCCACGCACTCTCGTAGCTGCTAGATTTTCTTTCATTTAAAATTTCTCAAAGACTTGAATACAATTGGCATGTTGAAGCAAGATACCAAAAATGAAAATAAAATAAAAAGTTCCCATGGTTTTTGAACCGTGCAACTGAAGCATGGAAACCCTAAACCTCAGGGCGAAGCAAAAACAGGTGTTTTGGGCCTTCTCAAGGCGATAAAACCCGGCCTTTTTCCGCCATCGCAACCCCAACGCGCTCGCTCAGCTGTTCCTCTCTTCTTCCCCATAAAAACCTCCGCTCGGGGCCAAAAAAGCTCGCGGAATCCCTACCCTCTCTCCCTCCCTCTCTATCCCTCTTTCTCTCTCTACCGTCGCCTCCTCCTGTCTCGGGCGTTTCCTTCCTGGAGGCGGCTGTGGCGGCATGGACGTGCACCGACCACCGAATGCGCCGGCGGGGGTGGCCGCCGCCGGCCTCGGCGACCTGTTCCCCCACGACCCCGCCGTGGTCAGTTCCTTTTTCCCCTTCCGTTTTCTTTCCCCTTCTTTGCTTTCTTGTTCCCCTAGGATTCTTCTAGGTTTTGGTTTGCTTCGGTGGGAAGGAAGAGTCGGAGAGGGGTTCTCTTGCTCTTGGGTTTTGAATGCTTTCTTGTTCTCCGGGGTTCGCTTCTGCGAAGAACAGCGGGGTTTAACGCGCCGCCAGTCCAAGAATTACGGGGTTTAGGTGCAGTTTTCTGGGATAATTCCGCCCGAGCCCTATCTTTTGGCGGTTTCTCTGTTATTGTTCTCCCCCCCCCCCCCCCCCCCCCCCTTCAGGATGAAATTTTCTCTTCTGTATTTGGAACATTCATTAAAGAAACGTTGATTTTGTTCCTGCGTTGCCCTTTTGCTGTCCTGTTCTTGTGTTGCCGGGGGATTTCTATCCCTTCTGTTCACCTATTGGAAGATTACTATGCTTTGAGGGTGAATTTTTGCAATTTGTTGAGCAACTCAACGGTAACTGTCGAGGGGAATTTTTCCCCCAAACAGCAGTTGCGCCTTTATCTTCTGCCCCTAGGGTTTATGGCAAGTTCTTGCAGTTATCCATCTTTTGGGAAAAGTAGTATATGTGCCCGCCGGGTGTTTCCTTTGTTGTGATGTCACTTAGAAGAAAAAAACAGTGTGACCTTTGATATCGATTTGCATATGTTCACACCCTCCTGTCATTGTCGTGCATCCACTGTTAATCTAGATTGTGACTGAGATACTAGTGTAGTTTGTTTGTCAATTTGCGTGGAAACTCTAGGGCTGGAGACACTGCCAATGGCATTCAGCGTCTCAGTTTTGTTTAATATAGAGGGTCTTCAGTTTTGTTTAGTAACTCTGATGTGCTACTTGAAGAATTCAGGGAAACATCCTCCCGTGCATCGGTTATGTTCCTCATATTCAGGGTTGACTGAAATCTGTCATAGTCTGGGGCTGCCCACAGAACTGTTTATTTGCATTCCGATGAGAGAAACTGACTGCCATGGTGGTTTCTGTTCCGCGGTGTTTAATTGCACTGTAAATGCTTGACCTGTATTATGTTTAAAAGTTTGTTCAAGCAAATTAAATTGGTATTCAAATCTATATTCTCTTCATGAAACAATTCTGCATGGATGATGTGACATAAGGAAGTACTTCTCTTCAGAAATATGTTAGGCAAACTGATTACTCCATGCTTCTGCTTCACCTTGTTTGGGAACCATATTTCTAAGGCCAATCCCTAGCGGAGTAAGGATTCCCTATAAACTCCAGCCGGTGTTATTGATCCTCACATGCTTCTTTGTTGCAAAAATGTATAACAGGACCTTGTATGAAAATGAAATTTTCTTACAGTTGTGTAATTCCATCTAGAATAAGATACACAGCCAATTACTTTTGATGGTTTTATCTAACAGGTCACATGCTACTCTTTGATTTGCAGGAAAGCGAAGAGAGCAACACAGAGTGGCTCTCCATCTATTTAGAGGACTGCTTGTCTAGGCCTGCATCCTGCCCTGTCTCTGCAGAACAAGCACCTGCAAAGCCGAGATTACCACATCCTTCATCTTCCAATCCGAGAAGAAAGAAAAGAAGCCTGGCCTCTGTCATAAGAGAGAGCGATGAAGAACACTGTTTCACGGTGTTTGTTGAGCCACCACTACTACTTGATCAGAAGCATTGGCTAGCAGAGAGTGAGCTCATCCTCCCCAAGAAAGAGAAAGACCAAGAACTTGTCCAACAACAGGAACAGGGACATGAGAAGGAGAATAAGCTCTATATGACTGCACCAACAATGCAGTTCCAGCAAGAGCATGTGGTGAGGAGGTGTAGCATTTGTTTGTGCAACCTAGCACCACAGTGGCAGTGTGCTCCATCAATGGCATTGTGTAATGTCTGCAGCCTGAGGATCAAGGCAGGGAACGGGTTCATTTCCATGGAGCACTGCGGCCAAGAAATTGATGAGGAACAAGATCAAGGAAGGGGGCAGGATAAGAGGAGGATCAAGAAGACCACATATTTTGGAGACGATGAGGAGCCTCCACAGGAGAAGAGGAAGATCAAGAAGACTGCACCTGTGGATGAGGAGCTTCAGCAGGCGAAGAGGAAGATCAGGAAGGCCACATATGTGAATGAGGAGCTCCCACCAGAGGAGCCAGTGAAGAGGTGCACCCACTGCATGTCCTACAAGACTCCACAGTGGAGGACTGGCCCCTTGGGGCCTAAGAGCCTATGCAACGCATGCGGCGTGAGGTACAAGTCTGGCAGGCTGCTGCCGGAGTACAGGCCCGCCAACAGCCCGACCTTCGTGAGCTTCATGCACTCTAATTCCCACAAGAAGGTGATGCAGATGAGGAAGACTGTCGACGACATGTGAGCCGGTAACCAGGAACATTCTCCTGAATCTGTCGGGCTTATTAGAGGCTGTTTGCCTGGTAGTCGTGTAGATGATGAGAGAAGCGGATGCGAAAATCTGATTAGGTCTCAGGTTCAGACTCTTTGTTAGCTTAGCTCTAGCAGTCTTGCTCTTTCGCTTCAGAGATCATTTCTCTAGTCTTGGAATTCGTTTCCAATGGATGGTTGGTTGCTACAATATTATTATGCTGCCATTATATTGCGATCGTTATGCTCCCCCTTTCTGAGTTTATTCCTCTTGGATTGATGTTCTGCATGTTGTATGTGATCTTGGCACTGGTGGCAGAAGTGGTTCATCCAACATATACCTGTCATTATTTTTTCTAGGCTGAAACAGAGTTTTATTTAGTGACTAAGCTTGCAGAAGTGCCTAGCATGATCACACACAGCAACTGTCAAGGCAGGTAATACACTGGATAAAGATTTTGGTGTTGCTTACTGAAGCCAATGTGTCCTGTATGTTCTTCACTGTCACAGTTATTTTGCATTTGATTTTTTCAATCTTCCCAGAAGTGGAGCTTCTGACTTTATGTGCTTTTGTTGTGTGCGAATCATCAATGTCCCAGATAGATTTTTTTCTTTTTTGTAAGCTCAAAGTTTCAAGATGGCTTTTTTCTTGGCAAAAAGGAAAAAAATCTGGTGTTGTTTACTGAAGCCAACGTGTGTGATCTTTATGGTCACAGTTCCCTTATATTGGACTTATCAGGCATTTCCAGAAATGTAACTTCTGAGAGTTTTGTTAAAAAAATAAAAAAATTGTGAGAGTTGGGTGTATCATGTGTGCTTTTGTTATGTGCAAATCATCATAGTCAGAGATATATTTTTTCTTTTTTTGTTTAGAAGCTTAAAGTGCCAGATAGATAGATTGGGCCATGCAGGATCTGAATTTTCTTGTTCAGGTCATCTCCTTCCAGTTCCAGATTGCTGACACCGCTACATTGCCAAAACAGAAGAGTATTTTCCTGGGAATCAAATGGTAGAACCAGATTCATGAAACAATCCTGCTGCAGGTTTCAGGGTTCAGAGAAAGCAGCAAAGGCCCCTCATCATGATCCAGGGCAACTTTGTATCACTCACTGGTGATGATAGACCATGATGCAGTGGTGCAGGTCCTGTCTTTCTTCACTTGAAGAGAAGGAAAGGGAAGGTCTTGGGCCTCCTTTATGCTGTTCCTCTCACACCATCATGGATCTTTTTGCTGTTTATGTCCATTTTTCGTCTCCATGTGTTTTTTGGGACCTTGGAGTCCTTTGCAGTGCACATATATTATTTACTTCCCTAGTGCATTTATAACAGCCAGTAAAAATAGTACTGAAGCTAGGAATGGCTGTACTTGTAACAAAATATATAAAAGTACCCTGCATGGGCAGGCATGTGCACACGCTCACTCAACAACATGCCAAGATATCAAGTCAACCATGCCAATATCACAGAGTCTCATGAGCTCAGATGACAAATCAACAATTTCCAGTTGCACTCTGAAGTGTAGAACAGAAGCTGGTCAAAACTCTTTTGGCACACATGGAGAGGCACTAGTACTTGGTGCCCAAAATCAATGCAGTCCATGATGTGTGCGCTCCGCAGTGCCAACAGTGCACTGCATCACACCTTTTTGTCCTGTCAAAACCCTAGCTGCTGCTATATCAGCAAGGACCAGGAGCATCAATAATTCAGCACTACTGTTGATGATGTCACTCCATGAACCAGAGAGCAAGTTTGCCTCCTAATTGCCATTCTAAACTGAACTCATTTTTTTTACTGGGAAGACAAAAGATTTGACTGTAAGGCACAAAAAGTGCTTTATTTCACACTGACTGACATGGACCATGGAGGAAATAAGTTCAATTACAGGGCAGAGAAGATGACGGAAAATGTTACAAATTTAGAAGGGCCAACACAAAGTATTCTCCATTGCTACACAAAGTGGAACTGAACTTGACAGGACTTGTGTCGAACCAACAGGAGCTTTATTTTTTTGTGAAATCCTATGAACAGAGGAGATAGTCTTTCCAGGATAGCTCTTGCGATTTCGCGCTTTAGGACTCAGAGCTGTCATTCGACCACCATGCTCTCGGCATCCTTCTTGATGGAGTGGAAGAGCACCGATGAGAGGTAGCGCTCTCCGAAGCTCGGGAATACGACCTACATAGAGTAAAATTGTCAACACTGGCATGTCAGTTGACAAGTACTGATGTCTTTCTGTAGGGAATTCAAATGTAAATTTATAGTACACTATATCGATTCATTTGTGAGTGCTTAAAAGATCAGATGAATTTTCAGGGCAAAGACCCATGGAGCTGGAACAGCTTTAAATCACAACTTGCTAGAGACTCCCAAAAGGAAATGTGTCACTTACGACAAAAAGTTTTCCTGCATTCTCAGGCCGCTGAGCAACCTTGATTGCTGCAGCTGCAGCCGCACCAGATGATATTCCAACCTACAAACATTCAGATTGTCAATGGCGGAGGCGAACACATGATTCTGCATGATGCACATATGGACATGTTCGATAGAAACAAATGTGTGTACACTACTGCTTCAAAATAGATATATAAATGCCGGACAGAAAACCCACCAGCAATCCTTCTTTCAAGGCAAGGGACTTTGCCATCTCGATAGATTCATCACTTGAAACCTGCCAAACAATTTGAATGAACCAAAAAGTTACACAAGGTAAAAGATGCAAACATATGGAAGGTAAACAGGAAATATCCAGCGAACTTCTAGTGTCACAAGAGGAAAAGTAAAACTAGCAACTAAGCAAAACATAACGTGGCGCAAAATTGCTGATATAGTGTTTTCTCCCCAACTCATCCGAATATATACACGAGGAAAACTCACTTGTACGGTTTCATCAATGATGTCAACGTCCAAGACACCAGGGATAAAACCAGCTCCAATTCCTTGGATCTTGTGTGGCCCTGCATACGAGAATTGAACCTCATGAGTCCAGTCAAGAAACAAAGCGGAATATTTTTTGGTGCAAAATGGTCCCAAGGTTCTTTCTTCCGAATTGATATCTTTCTTCCTAATTGATATCATGAGGTTACATTTACAGTGGTTAACCATGCAAAATTTCTTACTTATATTTCAAACATTTTGACAACATATTTCACATGACAAGTCTAAGCAAATGCAAGGGAAAAATTTACCAGGCTTTCCGCCATTTAAGACAGCACTCTCTGTCGGCTCCACACCATAGAGCTTACATCAGGAAACACAATAAAATCAGAAACTATTTCTCGTACAGGAAGAAATGATGAAATGTTGGTTAGTCAAAGTTGGCTGCTAATGCTGGTTAGTAGCATAAATAATGCTTTGTAGAGCTTACTTTGATATTAGGATTTTGCTCTTTGAGGTATCGTCCAGATCCAGTAATGGTACCACCTGTCCCGATGCCAGATATAAGGCCATCAATCTTCCCTCCTGTTCCTTTCCAGATTTCAGGCCCCGTTGTCTCATAGTGAATCTGCACAAAATATTCAAATCTGAAACTGGGAACTCATGCATAAAGATGTCTCCTAATGTAAATGGTAAATTAAGCCACACCTTTGGGTTAGCGGCATTCTCGAATTGCTGAAGGATGTATGAGTTGGGTGTCCTTGCTGCTATCTCTTCCGCCTTTTGGACAGCACCTTTCATTCCCAAGAGTGGGTCAGTCAGGATCAGTTCAGCACCAAAAGCCTTCAATATGATTCTCCTCTCCATACTCATGGAGGCGGGCATGGTAAGTATGAGTCTGTAACCCTTTGCGGCAGCCATGAAGGCCAGCCCAATTCCTGTGTTGCCACTGGTTGGTTCAATGAGCACACTCTGGGCAAACATTCAAGTCAAAAGAAAAATCAGATCCTAGCAGTCTGTTTTTGTAGTAAATGTAGCTTTATTAGCATTTTGTAGAAATGCTCGCTACTAAAAGGTTAGTATTTACTAGCATGAATCAAATGGTTAGATTCAGAATTATATTGTCAAGATTACAAAATGGGGCAACATACCATCACTCATCAAAGGCACTCTGAAATATCAACTAGAGAGGCTTTATATAACTAGCTGAGTCATGTGCATGGTAATCCGAAAGCTGAGCTGAACCAATGTGCTCATGTATAATACTCAGGCCAAGCATCTTGACTTGTAAGTTGTAACAACTAGGCACAGAAGAAAATGAATAATAACGCAAATCAAGGACACATAAGAATATTAGACTATAGACACTGTCGAATATATTACTCCGATATAGATGGTCAAACGGCACACGCAACAGAACACAGGTTCGTCATGCCAAATGAGGTATTCCTTCATTGACTACTGAATTCAACTGAAAGAGGCTGAATTCCATTGACCTGTGAATAAACCAGTGTTTGCGCTAATACTATACTACAAATCACATTCTTCAGCTAACCGGGGGTCATGGCCATGTACAGTCTTGCAGCCTACTCATGTTTCCGACTCGACACCGTTTGCGCTCTGTACTGAACTGAGGCCAGACAAGCCATAGCTAACTAATACATACAAAAATACAAGGAATGATCATATTCGGGGAAAGACAGGGGTGTCGTGTCGATTTTACACACCGTGCCCGGAACGATGAGCCCCTTGGTCTCTGCATCCGTGATCATGCTGTATCCAATCCTGCACAAGCACAACACAGGTGTCACAAACAATGAAATCCTTACCACAAATCTTTTTTCTTTTTACACAAAATATCTACTGAAAAGAAAACAGGAAACCTGACCAAAAAATCCTGGACTAACAACAAACCATGGATCGAAACTAACAGCAACATAATCACTTAACCAGAGCAGAGGTAGCAGGAATACAACAAACCAGAGCTCCACACACGACCCATACCTGTCCTTGACGCTGGAGCAGGGCTCCATGGACTCGAGCTTGGCGGCGACGCGCCCCACGCAGCCATGGGTGACCGAGTTGAGGTACACCAGCGGCGTGTTCCCGATCAGCTGCGCATCGGATTCAGGAGGGAAAAAGGTTAGAGCTTTCCTTCTCAGGCATCTCCAACCGCAAACACAACAGGGCGAGAACCAACCTCGGTGACGTCCTTGGCGATCGCCGGCGATGAAGCCTCCCCCATCCCGCCGTCAACGAGCTTCGCAGCCACAGAGACAGCAGATCAGGAAATTACACACGCACAGGGGCAGCTAATGCAAGAAAGAACAAGCCAACCGATCGAGAGGAGGAATTGTGGTGCTTTACCGATTTGATTGATAGCTGAGTGATTCTTCTGGAAGCGGCGGCTGCTAGAACTGCAGCTGGAGCTGGGTGAAGATGAGGCCGGAGACGGCGAGGCTTTATACAGCCGAGGTTGGTGGTGGTGGCGGAGCTGGGCAAGAACTCTGGATCTAACATGAGACTGACAGTGGGCCCGCCGTGGCACGACACGGCGTTCGTTGAATCTGGACGGCGTTCTGGATATGGACGGACGGATGGATGGAGCAGTAGACACAGCACCAGCGCACACGAACACGGTTGAGTGTGGGTGAGGGGTAAAGATCAAAGATGAGTATATCAACTTATCAAAAAAGTTGCATCTTTGAAAAATAATGTTGTGTTTTAAAAAGATCGACAACATGGATAATTTGTTATTTGTGGTCTAGGAAATATGTGGGCGTCAGGTTTTAAGGAAGTTACGAGAATCGTAGTGTAGTTCGACAATTCAAAGACATCGTTGTCGTCGTCACGGAGGGATGTAAAGAGGGTTGTGTCTTTGAAAACTACGGTTTCGTCTTACGTGATCCAAATCGTGTGGGGGAAGTGGGGAATGGACAATTATTCTCGCCCGGAAATATGCATATTATAAGGGGTGTTTGGTTCGGAAACGAAATGAAACCATTCTGCACTTAGCTTTCATTCCCGCATTTAAATGTGGAGAAGGAATCAAAACCAAATAGTTCTCCAAAGTAAACATAATATTAAATGCGTAATATACCCATTTCTCCGAATCGGTGGAATCAGGTGGAACCAGTGGCTAACCATCACCGCAACCACTCCCTCAACCGAAAAGACAATTGTTCTCACTCGCCCCGATCGTTTCAAACCTTACTCCTCCAAATTGTGATGCTCGAAACCGATTGTTAGTCACCAGTGCAAGTGGGGACACTGCTAAGAGTTGGCTGGTTCATTGGACCAATCCCATGTCCACCATGATACTAGGCTTTTTGGCTGACCTTGTGGCTAGTGGGGCTATAACTTCAAGAGGATTCAAGATGTGTCATCATAACCAATGTGCTAAGGTTTTGAAAGAACACTTCAAACTCTCCTTAACTATAGATCAGTGTAGCAACCACCTTAAAAAGTGGAGAAAGATTTGGCGTAGGCTAGTCCAGTTGATTTTTTTTTTGAGCGTAGCTCTATGGGACGAGGACTCAAAATATTAGGCTCACGGATTTGATGAGGGGCATATGGCTCACTACTATGCTCAACTTATTGACAATCCTAAGACTGCAAATGCATTCATGACGCTTAGTGTTGACAACAAGTTGGTTTAGATGAGAAGGTGTATGGCGAAGACCTTAGGAGTGATCCATAATTTGCAGTGATTGTATGAAGTATAATGGACTTCAATTAGGTGTTGTTGGATGACTAGTATGTTAGATGTACTTGATCGTGGTTCAGTGGACTAGTGGACTGTGATGAACTTTAAGTAGGTGCTTTCGGATGGCTACGATGCCATGAACTATACATGCATGGTTGAATGGACAGTAATGAATTTATACTATTTGAATGCCTTCTATAGTTCTACGGAGTGAAATCGTGTACTATGTTTGATGACATACGATTGTAGTGTATACTTGTTAATGCTATTTAAATATGTTGCTATTTTTTTATAAATATGATGCTACGAATTTCAAAAACCAACACAGTGCAGATGCACATGTGCAAGGTAAGCTCACCATCCTATGAAAGAGGTGAGCTGACGCGAATTCTAACCATTCCATCCCCCAACCAAATGAAGAACGGGACCATCCTATGTCACCATTTTATTCTAACCAAACATGAGAATTGAACGGACCCATTCCGGTGGTACGGAAACATGACATTACGTCCCACTTCGTTTTCGAACGAAACAGACCCTCAATATCACCGTATTGTAGAGCGGTCGTTGTTCCTAACTGATTACAGTTGACCAACGAGATGTCGTCCCATCCAACACTACAATTACTGCTATGTGTGTCATGGATGTCTCTCTTTTTCTTAGCGTATAATTGTTAATGTTTTCTTGTACAACATCTGTTTCATAATTCGTGCATAGTACTCCTGTTGATACAGTTTAAGAAAACACTTCGATCATTAATTTGATAAAAAAATATAAATTACACATCATATCATTGAAAACTTATTTTGAATATATATCCAATGGTATAATTTTTGTGACATATAATTTATATTTTGTTGACAATATTTAATAGTTAATTTTTTCTTAAACTGCGTGCGCATCGTGTAAACTATATCAGAGGGAGTAAGTGAAATCATCGCAGCATATACTATGATTTTCTCTTAAGCTGCGTGCGCGTCGTGAGAGTGGAAGGTGGGTCATATCTTAATAAATTAGCATATCTTTATATCTAATATTGTACATGTTGGCTATAGTGTTGGCTATATATGACATGGCGATTTCTTATAGCCAGCTGCTGGCTCTATTATTGAACTTGCTCTAAGTGTACATAATGGGCGACTTGAATTTATATACACATGCACAACGCTAGGCTAGCTTCCATGCTCTTTTCCAATCATGTTCGTCCAATCTCGAGAGGATCGTTGAAGTTGGACCATACCATGCATATCCTGTTATCCATCGCCGACCCTAGAATTCCCCAGGGGCCAATCAATAAGTACCATAACACATATCCTGATTGCTTTGGTGGCGACGACATACACATACGACCCCCGATAACAGGGCCGGGTTCCACTATCAACAGATAACGGAACATAACAGAGTAAGTTCGGCGTTTGCAACGCGCAAGTCATTGCCAACTAGAAAAGCAAAAAACGCAAAAAAGAGAACTGACTAAAGGACTACTCCCCCTCCCCCACTAAAACACCGCAACTGCTAGTGTTTTTTCACAGGGGAGAAACAGGGAAAACAACTCAAAAGAGCCACCAGCCACACTTCCCAGCGAGACTTTGCAAAATATTAAACAAGACAGACGGGGTAAAAACAATCTGCTTTGTTTGATAATGCTGGAGCTATGACAAGCAAAACAACAAGCTCCAGCATTCATCTCCATCTCCTCCTCTTGTTCTTTTTTCATCATCTTCTACATTCCATCTGGCCTGCACTTCTCTTTTTGGTGGCGACGACATACACGGATTCATCATTTGGTTCTACCCTACTCTACAGCATTGTTGGTGGCGTCGTCGTCCGGTGCCCATCTTCGACGCACCGTCGCCGAATCTCACGGTTAGCCGCCGGCTGGCCGGTTGAAATGCCATCATAATACTAATTAACTAAGAGATTAATCGATCGGGTGCGAATTGGTAGAGCTGTTCAGAAAGTCAGAGTCGGCTTCACAGACATTGCACATCGTCCTTATCCTGCGACGACTGACCCTACGTTGCGTAGGGCACAATGCAAGCAGCAATGAACTATCTGTACTTAAGAATATCTGAACATATTCTCGATCGGGTCGTTCCTAGTTTCTGTTGGACCGGAATATATTTTTTCTAGCGTCAAAGTAATACTGTATACAAAGTTTTCTTCTTATTCAGGGGACGTACTTACATGTCGGCCGGAGCGCTAAAGTCAACCCCCTCTACATGTCGAACCTAACATGCATGCATGCATGCATGCATGGTCGTCTCTTGCGGAACGGCCGGCCGTTGTGGAGGATGCTTCCAAGTTGAAGTTAGAACACGAACACTTCACGTACGTATGGGGATCAAACCGGTGTGCGATACGACAACGCAGAGTTGGGCGGTGGCCGCTCGCTACGGTGATTGTAGAAAACCTACCGATCGTTTTGTATTTCACGATATTTTAGGATTTTATCTGCAAATTCAGGATAATTATTTTATCTCGGTCTGTCTTTTAGTTTCCACATATATTTCTTATTGAAACTTGATTTTCAATTAATAAAATATGTGGTTGCTCTAATAAAAAAGATACGTACACGGTTTCATCGTCAACTCTAGGCAAGCTTGTACGTTCGTACTACTCTCTTCCAATCACGTTCCTTCCCGGTTCAAAAATAAAAAAAATCAGGTTCCTCCACTCCGATCTGGAGAGGATCGTCCATATATATACTAGATCAATACCCCGCGCGTTGCAGCAGGGATCTCTTAAATTTTTCTCGGGCTGATGATGTAAATTAGATTATGAATGAATAAACATGCATGGGTACAGTGTGTTCAATTTTTTTTGGTGATGGGGGACAATTGTATGACTTAAGACAATATATGATGTGGATATGTTGCATGTAAAGATATACAATCATTAATAAGTATTAGTGGGTGACATGGAAAATTGATTGGTTAAAATAGTAAGTGATGTAAATAACTTGCATGTTGAGATAGAAAAATAATTAATTCACTTAGTGGGGTTGTGCTTATAATAAGTATAGATAGACAGATACCATATCCTGTTATCCTAGTGTCTTCGACAGGGAAATTAATAGGGAATCTTCTCTGAAGATATTTTAGCTTACCAATCGTACTCGCAAAATCTTCCAACCGTACTTGCAAAATCTCAAAGAAATGCCTAAATTAGTCGAGGGAATAATCTGGCACGATTGATGCTTGTCAGATAGTCAAAGCCGCCCTCTATACCTCAACGGCTTTTTTTTTCACATCGATCACTGGATAATGTAGAAATGACAAACAAAGTTCACCAGCATCTACGTGCCAAGTTCAAACATAAGAACGTGAAAGCTTTGAATCTTTGAAAAATCGGTTAATGAAAGCTTGTATCTTTGAAAATTCGGTTAATGCTTACATGATCGACATCGACGTAAAGAATTACCGTGGTCCGAAAAGTATGCGTCGGGTTTTGAGCGATTTTTAGAATCCTAGACAGACAAATTCGATGATGCATCGTTGTCGTCATGGAGGAGGGGATGGATGGCTACATGTAAATCGGGGTTGTATTCTTCGAAAACTCCGGTTTCGTCTTACGTGACAAATATCGTCTATAGAATGGACGATTATTCTGGTCCAGATATATTTATATTTTGGGGTCTGAATATTACGGAGGACCATGAAAAGTCGTAGATTGATGATTCGAACGTTGTTTTTCACAACTGGCTAATCTTGACATATAGAGTTGACCGATGATTTCATCAGTCGTCCCACGCTACGATTGTCGCTCTCTCTTTGGCTTGGCTCTCTTTATCATGACATATAATACTTTGTTAATGTTTTTATTGTATGCATTAAGGGAAAGCATTGCAACCTATTTGATGTCCGATGACATCACTAGAAACCCATAATACATACATCGATCATGAGTGACTTTGTATGATGGAAAATATGGTGGTGATGTAGATTCAACATTGGACATAATACAAAACAGATACATATACCTTGGCGCATCACTCAGTTGTTTAAAAATTCATGAAGCACATGAAGAAGCAAGAGACAGGCGGAACTAGAGGAGGACCTAGGAGTGGGAGCTGAAGGAGCGGGTGGAGACGACGAGATTTTATAAAGGCGAGATTGATGGTGGTGGCAGAGAAGGGGGAAAGGGACCAACTTGGTCCCGACGATGGGTCATGCCACTGCTGGTGGGCCTGAGTTCAGGTGGGCTCGGTGCTGCTGGTCGGCACACGTGGAACGACGTTCGTGGCGCCAACAAACAGACATGGTTGAGTGTGAGTGAGTGGAGAGATGGGATATTATATATTTGAAAATAGAATTACTATTTAAAAATAATTACATTTCAACAACAGCATCTTGCAAAAATGAAGAATTTTGTGGACTAGAAAATGGAAACTGAAATTTTTTTCTGGTCCACATCTATATATGTCTATCTAGAATATGAAGATTACCATCATGTTGACAATTCAAACTATCGCTGTTCCTAACTTGGCTAATGACTCCAGAATAAATTGTTCGCTCCCTCCATAACATTTTTTTAATCCTTTTGTACTGATTAAGAAAAGCGTTGTAAAATATTTGATGTTGCATGCCATCATGCAACTCTTTATGATGAAATATATGACGGCGTCGGTGTAGATGTGACACCACAAATATGATAACACTAAGATTTGTATGCTTGATGCATAACTCAAATGTCATGACACAGACGAAATAGTAAGCTTCAAAACCATTTAGTTGTATTTTAAAAGAGTTATAAAACAATTAATGTGTATTGCTTATGCTATAAAGTAAGAAACAAAGAATAAAAATCATGAACACCATGCTCAAGCGTCGATATGAAAGCCAGAGAAGATAAAACAAATTGTCCTAGAATTCTAACATATTCATATTTTTAATGAAATTCGTGGGTTATCATTCTATGGAATTCCGTATACGTGCATCGATGATATTTTTTATATTATTTAAAAGGTCCCAAACTCAAAACCACGAGAAGCGGTCCTCTAGGTTTCACATTTTGTTTAAATGTTTTATAAAACTCGACAATTCAATGGACATCTTCACACTTTTGTAGTTTTGTTTATATACAGTTGCACACCCATCCATGCTAGGCAAGCTTATACTCTATTCCAACCAGATTTCTCCACCGTGGAGAGGATCATCCAAGATCAACCATATCATATCGTGTTATCCTCGTGGAGAGCAAGCGAATATTTTGAAAATATTTTATAGCTTACCAATTGTGGACCCTAGAATGTACGAGGGGCCAATCAATAATCAATACGGGCCTGTAGTACTGCTGTGCAATTATCACAATATATATCATCATTGATTTTGGTCTCTGTTTTAAATAGCCGGCTATTGTGTTTAGCCCCGACGATTTCAGAAGCTATGAAAGGCTATAGCCGGGTTATAGCGCAGCTATGGCCTTATAGCCATTTTGCTAAATAATAATAAAAAAACAATATTTGGGCAGCATATGTTTGTATATACATCAACAATTCATAGATGCATAGCATAGTCACTAATAGATACGAATAATCAACAGTTCTGGACATGGTTATGTCCAAATATTACAACATTAAGTAGCACAATCCAAATATTAGCATATTACATAACCGGATGTAGCAAAATGAAGTTCAGGACATGATACATGATTCTGTCCACATAAGCGGGATAAATTTGGCCCGAGCGGGAAAAAATTTGGTCTAAAATGTTTGGATCCACTGAGCGGAAAAATAGCGGCTATGGGGCTAAACTGAGACTAAGTTCACCTAGCCAGGCTATTAGCCGCTAATACGCTTTTAGCGTTCAAAGACGTTATCTATAGCGCCGACCCTCTCGCAAGACTATAGCCGGGCTATAGCCGGATGATAGCCGGCTATTTAAAACAAAGATTTTGGTGGATATACACGACGTACATACACGGTGCAATTATTTAGCTTCTTGCCGCTCTTTTTTCGTGTACCCCGCGTATTGTGGCCGGTGCCCGCCGGCAGCCGGCAGCCGAATCTTCTTCCACCGCACGTTAGCCGGCTGAAATGCTCTGTTTAACTAACGGATGCCTGCTAATTAGTCTAAACTAATCGAGCTGGCAGAAAGTCAACCTCCCACTTTCTGACGGGTGGAAGCGCAAATGCGGCACCGTTGCGTAGGGCACAGTTTGCCCGTACGTGCTTGGAAGTTGCCTATAGGACACATTCTGAGTAGCCAGTGATTTTGTTGTTATAACCACTCTAGGATCAACTAGTCTAGATGAATTCGGTAGTGCTCCTTTTGGCCATGATCTTGACAAGAGGTACTGAGAGGGAGAGGGATCGGAGAGAGGAGAGGGGAATAACTTCACCTTGGCTCGTCATGCCAGAGCCGGTGGCCATGGCGATGGGGCGACGGCGTGTGCGTGGGCTGGCAGTGGCGGCGGCGGCGGAGCTTCCCGTCAGCACTGCGCGAGCCCTCAATCGGAAGGGCGTGGGGAAATTGGCGCATGGTCAACCTCGTTAGTTGTGCCACCGGCCCCCCCTCTTTATATACGCGCAGGTGACAGGGGCCCACCAACCAGGGAGGTTGGGCGCCCCCGATCAGGACGCGGTCAAGGGGACCGATCGACCCGTTGGGGTTCGACCGGATGAGATCAACCTAACATTCTCCCCCTTGATCTCAACTTTTACTTTTTACTTTATACTTTGTACTTTACTCGTTTCATCACGGATCAGTACATAGAGCATGTTTCTCGTCACATCTCAATTGCCGATAGAATCAGACAGCCACAATATACTTCTCTGTTTTGAAACAAATCCTGTTACTTTTGGGCCTCTTATGATTCTGGAATCATAGGGTTTCCCTTAAACCCATGCCGGCTAAGTGTTCCTTGAACACATTGGGTGGTAAGCCTTTCGTTAGCGGATCCGCAAGCATATCTTTTATCTTTATATGCTCGAGACTTATAGTGTGATCCTGGATTTTATCCTTCACAACATTGTACTTTATTTCTATTGGCTTTGTAGCATTCCTCGACTTGTTGTTGTGAGCATAGAATACTGCGGGCTTGTTGTCACAGTACATCTTTAGTGGTCTGCTAATGCAGTCTACCACTTTCAAGTCGGGTATAAATTTGTTTAGCCATAGCGCCTGCCCCGTGGCCTCATAACATGCTATAAATTCTGCATACATCGTAGATTATGCAACTATTGACTGTTTGGAGCTTCTCCACGAAATAGCCCCTCCTGCGAGAGTAAACACATATCCTGTCGTGGACTTTCTATCATCTTTGTCTCCCGCAAAATCTGCATCTGAATACCCTCTTATTTCTAGGGAATCAGATCTTTTATATGTTAGCATGAGGCCTTTTGTGCCTTGCACATAACGCAAAGCTTTCTTTGCCATTTTCTAGTGCTCTGGGGCTGGATTCTCTTGATATCTACCGAGTACCCCGGTGATAAATGCTAAGTCAGGGCGAGTGCACACTTGTGCATACTGTAAGCTTCCAACAGCCAAAGCATATGGTATTCCTTTCATTTGATCGATCTCGTACTGGTTCTTGGGACATTGGAATTTCCCAAAACTGTCGCCCTTGACTATAGGAGCAGGTGTGGCACTGCACTTATGCATATTATACTTTTTAAGAACTTTTTCAAAATATGCCTTCTGCGATAGTCCTAACACTCAATTCTTTCTATCTCGGTGAATTTCTATGCCCAAAACATATGAAGATTTACCAAGATCTTTCATATCAAAATTTGAGGACAAGAACTTCTTTGTTTCTAGTAGTAGACTGACATCACTGCTAGCAAGCAAGATATCATCCGCATACAGAATTAGGAAAATATATTTCCCACTTTTAAACTTTGCATAAATGCAGTTGTTCTCAACATTCTCTTTAAATCCAAATCTTTTAATTGTTTCATTAAACTTTAGATACCACTGTCTAGAGGCTTGCTTTAATCCATAAATGGATTTCCTTGGGTTGTTTCATGTAAACATTTTCTTCTAAATCTCCATTTAGAAATGCCGTCTTTACATCCATTTGATGCAACTCTAAATCAAAATGTGCAATTAATGCCATTATGATTCTGAAGGAATCCTTACATGAGACCGGAAAAAAAGTCTCATTGTAATCTACCCCTTCTCTTTGCGTAAAGCCTTTTGCCACAAGTCTTGCTTTATACTTTTCTATATTTCCTTTTGAGTCATACTTAGTTTTGTATACCCATTTGCAGCCTACTGTCTTTGGCTCCTTTAGGAATTTTCTCTAAGTCCCAAACATCGTTGGAACTCATCGATTTCATTTCGTCTTCCATTGCCTCCACCCACTTCGATGAGTGAGGACTTCTCATGGCTTCTTCATATGAAGTGGGATCACCTTCCATATGATCTATTTCTATGTTATAAACATAATCAGTAGAAATAGCTGACCTTTTAGCTCTTTTAGACCTTCTAAGGGTCTCATTCTCTGGAAGTGGCTGCTGCACCTCCCTTTCATGCTCAACAACAGGTTCAGTCGGCTCCTAACGGACAGGTTCCGGATCTTCACCCATAGTTGTCACGGGTGGAGTTACAACAGGTGCTTGCACCTCAACCTCAGGGATTGTCGGTGCAGGTACAACAGGTAGTGTGAAAAATGGCTCCTGAATCATCGGAAAAGGTGCACACACCCTCTTCTCCTCAAGATCAATTTTCCGAGCTACCATGCTCCCCCTCATCATTTCGTCCTCTAAGAAGACTGCATGTCTCGTTTCTACAAACTTTGTGTATCTGTCTGGGCAGTAGAAACGATAACCTTTTGATCTATCAGGATAGCCAATGAAGTGGCAAGTTACTGTTTTGGGGTCTAACTTTGCAATATTTGGATTAAATACTTTTGCCTCAGCTGGACTCCCCCAGACCCTCAAGTGGCGCAGAGAGGGAACTCTCCCTGTCCACAACTCGTACGGTGTTTTGGGCACCGACTTGCTTGGTACTCTGTTGAGAATGTGAATGACGGTTTTAAGCGCCTCCATCCATAATCCCAATGGCAGGGTGGAATAACTCATCATGCTGCGCACCATATCCATAAGAGTACGGTTACGCCTTTCAGCTACTCCATTTTGCTGAGGTTCGCCCGACATAGAATACTGGGCGACTATTCCATTTTCCTGTAAGAACCTTGCAAAAGGTCCAAGTACTTGACCATATGGAGTGTGCCAACCGTAGTACACCCCCCCACGGTCGGACCTGACTATTTTAATTCTTTTATCATGCTGATTTTCAACTTCTGTTTTGAATATTTTAAATTTATCCAACGCTTCAGATCTTTCTTTAATTGGATAAATATAACCATATCGGGAGTAATCATCTGTGAATGTTATGAACGAGTCATAGCCATCCACACTTTTCACAGAAAACGGTCCACAAATATCAGTGTGAATGATTTCTAGTGTTGCTGTACTTCGGTTTGCACCCTTTTTAATTTGCTTTACATACTTCCCTTTTATGCAATCTATGCATTGTTCGATATCTGAGAACTCTAACAGAGGAAGAATATCATTTTTAACAAGCCTTTCTATTCTTCCCCTCGAAATATGGCCTAATCGACAATGCCATAACTTCGATGAGTCATGAGTTTGCTTTCTTTTCTTTTGTTCTTTGTTCGATAAAGGAAATTTGCTCACTCACATTACACACAGAATGCACTTTTTCACATAGTGATAACAAATAAAGCTCATTGTGAAGTAAAACAACACCCACATAAGCATTATTAAACCATGTGGCACACTTGCCATGTCCAAAATAACACTCATAGTTATCTTTGTCCACACGGGATACACTTATCAAGTTTCTGTGTAATGAAAGCTTTTAGTCTTTCCTCTTCTTGCACACACATGGCTATATTCTTTTATATGTCCCATTTTTCTGGGGACATGTTGTAATTGACAACAAAGGTGTCAAACTGCTGAGGCAGTGAAGCCATCACCAAGTGAACAAGGAGTGCAGACTTTAGCTCCAAATCAGCATCCATAGGCTTAAGTTTAGCTGCCATGTTGCTCATTCGGAGGATATGGACCCTTATGCCATGTGCACCTCCATTGTACTTTTCTGTCACCAACTGTTTCAGCAGCTGGGTAGCATATGTCTTTTGAAGAACCAGTGAACTGGCTCTTTATCTTTTCTAGAAACTCCCATGCGGAAGCACACTCTGCAATTGAGCCCGCAATAGCGTTCTCAATTGTGTTCTTTATAAAAACCATGCACCTTTTGTTGGTATTAACCCACTTTTGGTTCTCTAGGGTATATGCCATCTCCAATAGAGCATGGTCCCTTTTCTTTTTCTGCCATGCAGCATCATCATCTTTTTCTTCTTAAAACCACAATGATGTGTGACCATAACAACGATTGTATGCATTAATCCAACGTTGGTATAAATTAAAATATACAACTGTTTATGCAATTAAATCTATATCACCGTTGGGCAGAAAATAGAGATAAATGCACATATTATTGCAACAAAACATGATCATGTTATTAATAACGTTGGTCATAAAATAACAGGACCATAATTGTTTCAATAATCACTTTAATATACTTTTAACTCTCATTTTCATCCTTTAATAAACACTTTTAATTATTTGCAACGGAATATGAATAAAAATTCATGAACTTTTATACTTTACAGAAATATTTCTGTCACTTTTATATTTTCTAAACAAATTTTCGTTGGAATAATTTGAATAGAAAAAAAAATATGGATGAAATTTGCTCAAAATATGGAAAAAAAAACATCAAATACTGTTCTGTAAAAATAAACAGAGAAAACTCTCTCTGTGTGGGCCTTTTCTTTCGAGCTGGCGGCCCACAGCCCGCCCGCTCGCTCCACTTTGCGCGACGCTCAGCGCTCCGCGTTGACACGGCCCACGGCCTGCTCTCACGGCCCATGGCCTGTTGACTGCGCGCCGCACGGCAGCGGCGTACTGCGCAGCCCCGCGGCCCAGCCCAGGTGCGGCCGCCGCCGCCTGCTCCTGGCCGTCGGATTAGATCCGACGGTCGTCCGCCCTTCTCGCGGGATCAAAACCAGACGAAGTCCAAACCCTAGCCACATTCCGTTCTTTCTCCACCTCGCGTCTCTCTCGCCTGCAGCGATGGCGGGTAAAGCGGCCATGGCCGGCGGCTCGCCGGCGACAGCGCGACGGTGAGGAGCGGCACCAGCGCGTCTAGCTCCTCCCCTTTTTTCCCCCTGTCCTTTCCACCATCAGCACCGAGAGAGTGGCTCGAGCCCCTACTCCTCTCCGACGCCGGCGTGTCCTTTGCTGCCCCCTTGCGCCGGCGTGCACCACAGCGGTGGACGGCGGCTGGGCGGCGCACACTTTGCCCCCGAAGGGGTTCGACCTTTCGGCGGTGGCGAGGCGTGTGCCCCCACCGCCCGAGCCCTTCTTCCCAGATGCCCCCGAAGGTGCGCATCGAGATCGAAAGGGGCAGGCGCGGCCACGACGGCGGCGCTCTCTGCCGGCGAACCGGTGAGTCCTTTTCCCCTTTCTCCCCTCTTTGACTTTTAGGGTTAGGGTTTCGAAATTCTTTTTGGGGATGAACTAGGGTTTCAATTTTTTGATTTCTTTGAATTCTTCTCTACCGAAAAGATCTAGCAACTAGAGGCTCTGATACCAATGTTATAACCACTCTAGGATCAACTAGTCTAGATGGATACGGTAGTGCTCCTTTTGGCGATGACCTTGACAAGAGGTACTGAGAGGGAGAGGGATCGGAGAGAGGAGAGGGGAATAACTTCACCTTGGCTCGTCATGCCAGAGCCGGTGGCCATGGCGATGGGGCGACGGCGTGTGCGTGGGCTGGCAGTGGCGGCGGCGGCGGAGCTTCCCGTCAGCACTGCGCGAGCCCTCAATCGGAAGGGCGTGGGGAAACTGGCGCACGGTCAACCTCGTTAGTTGTGCCACCGGCCCCCACCTCTTTATATACGCGCAGGTGACAGGGGCCCACCAACCAGGGAGGTTGGGCGTCCCCGATCAAGACGCGGTCAAGGGGACCGATCGACCCGTTGGGGTTCGACCGGATGAGATCAACCTAACATTTGTTTGTCTACTGAAAGGAAAAAAATGTAGTGTTTGGGAGCTTTGTTATTGGAGTTTAAGTGCTAAATTGGGCAGGGATCCCAAGGCCGGCCGGATCAGCGCTTCTCGAAGGCAACACAGTAGTAAGAAATTGTTCAAAGTTGATTGCAGATGGCACAGCTACTTGTGTAGACCAAAAACTTCTCAAGATTGAATCCATTTATATGTAAAATGCCTCGCAGATAAAATGAAGATGGTGTAGCTAGCGTAAACATGGCACTCGGCCTGCGGGCCGTACTTCGCTCGCTGTCACGCGATGCCTATCCAGGAGACGTACATACGCGAGAGGAGGAATCTTGGAACGGCATGTCGCTTTGGTAGCTACCTGGTCGATCGTTGACAAGGAGTGCACTGGATGTTTACAAGTTACAACCACATCGTTATCCAACCTGCTATAGCTCACTCATGCATGGCTCGATGCTATTAATTCCAACCAACCATCACGTGCGTGCAAGATTAGCAAGAGGAAATTAATTCTCTCTTACATCGGGGTATGCCAAAAGTATTGTACTCCAAACATTCAGAAACCTTCCTCATCATTCTCGTGCTGCCTACCCCAAACTCTTGATCTGTTCTTAGTCGATCTCACGCCTCGATTCGTCTTGGCAAGGGGATATTACAGAGATGGCGCGATCAATCTGGGGCATGCATGTTAGCTACTCGCTCGATTAGCTTCACAGATAGGAACTGGATTCAGTTATAACGAGTAACAATTGTGACAAAGGAAGAAGAACGAAAGGGGATCAATGATGAGAGCCCGGTGGGAGAGGAAGGCCGCCGTGCCGTTGCCGTGTTCGCCTGATCCAACTTGGATGTCCTCCTCGTTGGGGTACCTCGCATATTTGTAGTTCCCATGTTTCGATCCGTAGCTGGCATATGCCTCCCTCCTTGAAACGTTTCTTGTCCGCCACCAAATGCCACCATAAACATCATTTCTGAACTTGCAGCCAGTAAGGCGTACATGACTGTCTCTGAATTTGGAAGGCACCACAAGTCGCCAGAAGCAAAACTGAGCATGTCTGCTGCCAGTATGCTCTCACCAACCTTGTGCATCACTACAATGGAAAGATATTGAATACCTATGTGCCAATTGATCATGGGATCATAAACAGTAATAGCACATCGAACTGTAACGCAGTACCTGTGAGCTATCTGAATCATTTGCTCCCAGCCAAAATTACTATGTTAATATGCATGAGACAACATGGTATTTGATTGTACTGAACAAGTAACGTACATCTGCACAGAAAACCCATCACTGAATATGCCCACGTTTTCAGTGAAGATAACAGTCGCAAACCACCATAAATCCATGCATTTCCGAGCAGCAGACTGGATAAGGAGCAGAGCACCACGTCTGATTGCAGAATATGCAAATTGTCAGTTCCGACAGTTTTTTCCCACATGAAGAACAACAGTACCATGGAACAGACTAACGCTTTCAGTCAAAATGATAGTCCTATGCAACTCTAAGCTGAGGAAATCACAACGGCAAGATCTTCAGATGACTCGCAACTTTGTATACATACCTTGAGCTGCTGGTCGTGGCTTGTGAGGTGTAAGCAAGGTATGAACAAAATACATACTCTGCAACATCAGTTTTTTTTTATAGATATAAAGGGCCCTGCCCGGTTCCATTTCATATAGAAAAGAAAACCATCATGTCTTACATCAGCATTACAGTACTCGAGAACGATTAATCATCGCCCCAGAAACAGCAAATAAAAGTAGCCCACAGAGACAACATTTGTGAACACGCTCAACGAGCAACCAGGCTAGGGTTCGAACTACTAGACCAACAGACTACTAAACCAGCAACTACTGCAGCATACACTCTCCACGGGAAGAGAAGATCACTTTTGGATCACCCTCCAGCTTTCGCCATCTTGGAACATCACTAGAGAGGCAGTCTCCAGCGTCTTGGCCAGCATCAGCGTGGTGCTATCCCAGCTCTCATCAACCTGATGGCAGCTGAGATTCTTCTTCGTTCGCTTCTCCCGAGTTTCCAGCCGGGGTACATGATCTCTCACCCTAGATTTGGCCATGTCAAGAGAGGAGGGCCATGAGCTAGCTGCTCCACCTTCTCCATCATCCCGACCATGGAGTCCTTGGCAGCGCCTGAGAGCAGAATGAACCACTGGGAAAGAAAATAACTTAACTTTCTCCAGATCACTTGCATACCCAACCAGACATTTCTGTTAAAACAGATATCATTGCGAATTTTCCACAAAACCCACATAGCTGCGGCATGGAAAACATTTATCACTTCATTTTTCGATTCACTGAGCCAGAGCCCAACAATCACCTCAAAAGAGGCAGGGACAACCAGTTTCCCTGTTATTCTGCTTATCTCTTCCCATACAAGTTTAGACACAGCACATTCAAAGAATAAATGGCTGCAAGTTTCAGGGGTAGAGCAAAATACACAAGAAAGATCATCCACATCTTGTCTCTTTACTAAATTATCTCTAGTGAGAATTTTATTGTGAGAGACAAGCCAAAGGAAAAAAATAATTCGAGGGGGAACTTTGATTTTCCAGACTGCATGCACATGTGTAGGTTTAACACCATTAAAGTTAATTACTGCATACATAGATCCAACAGTATAAATCCTCTTAGAATCAAATTTCCAAAGAATAGCATCAGAATCATTAGTAAATTGGATAGATTACGCAATACTAACCAACTCATACCATAAAACCATAAGCCTCTGATCAAAACATCTCCTAAAGGAGAGTCTGACCTGCGCGCCATCCCACACCTCGGCAACTACTGCATTTTGTTCATTACACAAAATGTACAGTTCCCAGTATTGGAAGGCCAAGCTGGAATTACCAAACCACAACATCAGCTTCTTGAGACAAATATCATGAATAGCTTGAGAACATGAAACATTGGTGAAGTCATAGAGAACTACTTGCTATCCCGGATCCCATAGTGGGAGTACCCATTCATCACACAGAACCATCAATGGAGAACTAAGTGCAGGAGCACATACACAAGAAACGAACCAATGTTCGCCCGATCAAACTTGGATGTCCTCCTCGTTGTGGTACCTCGCATATTTGTAGTTCCCATGTTTCCATCCGTCGCTGGCATATGCCTCCCTCCTTGAAACGTTTCTTATCCGCCACCAAATGCCACCATAAACATCATTTCTGAACTTGCAGCCAGTAAGGCGTACATGACTGTCTCTGAATTTGGAAGGCACCTCAAGTCGTTAGTAGCAAAACTGAGCATGTCTGCTTCCAGTATGCTCTCACCAACCGTGTGCATCACTACAATGGAAAGATATTGAATACCTATGTGCCAATTGATCATGGGATCATAAACAGTAATAGCACATCGAACTGTAATGCAGTACCTGTGAGCTATCTGAATCAATTGCTCCCAGCCAGAATTACTTGATATGCATGAGACAACATGGTATTTGGTTGTACTGAACAAGTAACATACATCTGCACAGAAAACTCATCACTGAATATGCCCACGTTTTCAGTGAAGATAACAGTCGCAAACCACCGTAAATCCATGCATTTCCGAGCAGCAGACTTGATAAGGAGCAGAGCACCACGTCTGATTGCAGAATATGCAAATTGCCAGTTCCGACAGGTTTTTCCCACATGCAGAATAACAGACTGCCGCTTTCTGTCAAAATGATAGTCCTATATATGCAACTCTAAGCTGAGGAAATCACAACAGCAAGATCTTCAAATGACTCGCAAATTGGCAACTTTTTATACATACCTTGAGCTGCTGGTCGTGGCTTGTGAGGTGTAAGCAAGGTATGAACAAAATATATACTCTGCAACATCAGCTTCTTGAGACAAATATCATGAAACTTTGGTGAAGTCAGAGAGAACTACTTGTTGTCCCGGATCCCACAGTGGTAGTACCCATTCATCACACAGAACCATCAATGGAGAACTAAGTGCAGGAGCACATACACAAGAAACGAACCAATGTGAATCTCTGCTAGCAGCAGTCAGTGACAAAATGCCCAGGCCAATAAGAAGCATCCTGAATTGTACAAGAAAACTGACCATCTGAGCTAACTGACCTCCTCATTGTATTCAGAACCACTGATTCCTGTAGTTGAGAACTACACAAATAATTGTCAATCTCTTGGGACAAGACAAACATGCTGGTACAACTGATCTGCAAAGGTAATCCAATAGGTGCCATTCTGCAGGAGCAGCAAGCACGGGGTCGATGTCGACAGTGGTCGTGTGCACATATCAACGGCTGCCAGTTTTCACTCCGTCATGGCATCTTCTTGCCGAGGCGCGACATCTTCAACTTTATTCCTCCTAACAGATGGCCTTAGGGCCGGGAGGCAGAGATGCTTCTTCTACGAGGCTACCTCATCGATCTCCCACAGCGCCCGCAAGCTCGCTGCTGTGCTTGTCAGACTTCGGCCGCTACATGCTCCATCTGTCAGGCGATGAATGATTTTCGTGTAGACATTCAGTGATGAACTGAACAATTGCAGAACAACAGTACCATGGAACAGCAACAGAACACCCAAAAAATAACCTTGAACCAACGCAATCAGTAGTGTAATTACCTAAGTACTCACAACTCAAGGCTTCAAAATTGCCACTATCCAAGGAAACTGTCAATAAGTTGATGGTCATAGATCCATTTGGCAATAGCTTCAGTTCAAGACTTGTGACCATGACATAGAAGTTGAGGATTGGGTTTCCAATAGCAGCACAAAATTGTGCACGGGAACTATCAGAACTGCACTGTCGAGAAGGTTTTATTACAACATCACTTGGACGACATTAATTACTCTGAAGGATGGCCATGGCAGGGGTCGTATTTCATCTCCATTGGCATGAACATCCATGAAAGAAGGCCAGGGCATAGGACGATGTACAGGAACTTTACTTGTGATATTCTGACTAGAACTTGGCATGAAGGACTCACTGTCATTGTAGAGTTGGCGTACCTGAACCATAGGTGTGAAAACCATCCGCGCGAGAACTGCCGGGAACTCGCCCGTTACGGCAATGGGCACCACGGGAAGTCGGGAACCACTGGGTGTCGAATAGGTGGTGGGCGTCGATGCAAAGCCACTGAGGGCTTGGCCGTCGATGGCTCCGTCACTTGCTGCAGGAGCAGCAAGCACGGGGTCGATGTCGACAGTGCTCGTGTGCACCTATCAGCGTGTTGACACCAATTTCGGCTTATAAAGAGATGTCACCAAGATGATCTCAAATGAAAAAATAATGTGAACAAAAGTTATGCGCCTCATCGAGACAAGCGACTTTGGTTTTTGGATCATTTCAATCCGAGGTCATATGCAACTTTTAAAGCCGAAATACAGTTAAAACTTAGAATTACGCATCAGACATACACCGGCCAATGTATAGCCGGGTGCGTAAGGAAAAATGCCCTAGGAGGCTGTTCGCTCGGTATGTTACGCACTGAATCAGACATACACCGGCCAATATCTGTCCGGATGCGTAAGGAAAAGTGCCCTAGGAGGCTGCTCGTTTGGGATATACTTGTTTCCGTCCGAGTAAGAATAAACCCTTAAAATGGACTCGGATGAAAAAACACATAAAATGAAAGTTCTTCGTTTTTTCAAGACGAACAACTTTGTCTTCAATGAGATTTTGATCCGAGGTCGGAAACTGCCTCAAAAAACGACCCTAAGGTGCAGACCGAACAGTTTTGGAAGGTTCGGGTCAGACCATCCGAATTGGACCCAAATTAGGGTTGTGGACGTGAATCCAAACCTTTTCCTTGCACGGGAAGTCCAGCCGCCCTTATATACGAGGGTGCCGGCCGATTGAACAACACACAATCGTCAAACACAAAACCAATCTACTATTGTCTATTTCCGCATCAATCTCCTACCTCTGTCATTGCTTTCGTTCGTCGACGTTCTTCGTCAAGGAGGATTTCGATCTGCGAGCCAAAGGTCGACGCGAATTGACCTAGGGCAGCCCATCGCCACCGTGCATCCAGACGGGGTCCCTCCCGGGCGTGTGGGGTGTCGGGTTCCAAAAGTGCCCACTGGATTGTCTTGCGTATCGCGCTTCCGGCGAGCCTCCCGCGGAGTGAGTTGCGGAGCATCTCCCTCGGCGCCGTGGGTACACGTGACGTGTTCGTGTGTCAACACACTTATTGGCGACTCCGCTGGGGAAGAAGATCATCATGTCGAGCCATATTCCCCGGCCAGCTGATGTTAGCGTCGAAAACATCATCAAGCCTAGCTTCGATGATCTTTCGGCGGAGCAGCGCCAAGACAATGAGGCGTGGAAGAAGGAACGCCAGGAGCAACTCGACGCGCTGGAGAAGAAGCGCAAGGAGGAGTTCGAGGCTCTGAAGAAGCAGCAGGAGGAAGAGGACGTGAAGTCGTTCCTCTCCGGATACAAGAAGGAACACCAAGGGGGCCTCGTCCTGCTCGGCGAGAACAAGCTGCCACCCATGCTCGGCATCCCAGCCGAGCCCATCGTAAATTCTGACATCTTTTCTAAGGACCAAATAGCTGCAATTAATCATTATGCCACCGAGTCCAGTAACCTAGCGTACGCGGCCATGTTAGATGTGATTAAAGCTGGGAAAAATACACCTGATAATTTTGCTAGTGAAAGCCTTCCGCTAGAAACCCTAATATGGATCCACCTGGTTCATCGGCTGCACTTCAGGGTATGCCGAAGCGTCCTTTTCAAGTAGCCAATTAATAAACATGCCAGTATCTCCAATGCCCATTAGTAGTATACCTTATTCGGCTCTAGTGCCGAATTATGTTGGGTCACCTATAGCTAATCTTACGGCACCAAATCCCAATTCGTCACCCATTGTGCCTGCGAGTAGCATGCCATATTCGGTTCCATTGCCGAATCAGGTCACACTACCCGTAGCCAATATCGCACCCCAAATTATAATTTGGCGGCACCACCAGCAGGTAATTCGGTCATGGATGAAAACATGGTTACTCTTAGAGCCGAATTGCAAAAAATGTTCTACGACAACTTCGGCATAGAACCGAAACCAATTAGCCGAATGTGCCAAAAGCCATATCCGGAATATTTTGATAGCATACCATACCCCCAAGGTTATAAAGTCCCTGATTTCGCTAAATTCAACGGGGTAGATAATAAAACGACGTGGGAGCATGTGAGTCAGTATCTAGCGCAGTTAGGAGAAGCTGGCAACCCTGGTCCTTTAAAAGTGCGCTTATTTCCATTGTCATTAACCGGTACTGCTTTTTCATGGTTTTCTGCATTACCTTATGGCTCTATTCACACTTGGTATCATTTAGAGAAAAAGTTCCATGAGCACTTTTATACCGGTGATAATGAGCTTAAGTTGTCCCATCTTACATCGGTTAGGCAAAAACATGACGAATCGGTCACCGATTACGTCAAGCGATTTAGAGACACTAAAAAACGGTGTTATAGCTTGGTGATAACCGAAAGGGACATGGCTGATTTAGTGCTTAACAGTTTGAGAACCCACATAAAAGAAAGAATTGCAGGTTTTGAATTTTTAAATGTTAGCCAAGTCTTGCAGCGAGCATTGGCTCAAGAAAACCGTGGCAAAGAGATGAAGGACACACATAGATCTAAATCCGACCGTCCCCATCTCCACATGGTAGATTGCAACAGCGAAAATTCGGATGATGAGGCCGATGTATATGCTGCTGAGTTTGTTTGGCCATCAAAGGCCAAACCGTATACATGTGAAGCTTTAAAGCCGACTCGCAAGGGTCGGAATGATGATATGGTGTTCAGCTTTGATGTTGGTAAATGTGATAGAATTTTTGATGCTATGCTTAAAGATAAACATATTCACATTTCTCATGCTTTACCGCCGTTTGATGAGTTAAAACGACGTGCATATTGCAAGTATCATAATTCATTTTCTCATGCTACTAACGACTGCAATATTTTTCGACGACAGATACAATCGGCCATAAATGACGGACGATTGAGTTTTTCCGATATGCAAGTCGATAAGCAGCCTTTCCCCATGAACACCATCGAGCTGCAAGGGAAGAAGGTGCTAATTCGGCCAGAGGCGGCCGGATCTGTTAACAAAGCTAATGTCGTTATTGGTGAGCCCAGGAACAACAAGGACAACGACAAGGCTGCAAGGAGAGAAGTGGTGCTGGACAGGCAAGCCGGGGACAATGAGGTGCTGAAGATCACTATCAAGAACATCGCACCCGGGGGGCAAGCACCAGCGCAAGAGGGTATTCGTGCTAAATTCATAAAGCCAAAGAGCCCAGAAGTTGGCAAGTGGAAGAAGAATGAGGCGAATGCGCGATACAAGAAGATCAAACCAACCTTCGACATGTTGCTAAACAAGTATACACGCCAAGCTGCCGGTTCGTACAACAGGCAATCTCATATGAAGCGTCCAAGATCACCTCCATGGGAGAGGTCTCCAAGGCGTGAGAGGCCGTATGGGCAGTGGATGCCTGGGCCCCATGGGGCGACACTTCCCTATGCGCCACGATATTACAACGGAGGACAGATGCAACCCCCAATGGCGCCACATGCATTTCATCCGGGGTGGACAGCTACTCGGAGATCTGTTCACGACTGGATCAGATGCCCTGTTCACGACCGGTTGGGCAGCAACGCCAATCGGTCATATCATCGCAACGAAGCGCAGAGGGTTTGGCGTCCTACGTCACCAACAGCTGGCGAGTCAACAAGTACTGAACAACAGAAACGTGTCACAAATGTGGGCACCGTAATCATTGGCACGCATGAGTTATTGCTCGGGGAACCGGTCGTTGACAGATCGGTTGAAGACAAGACAACGCAGCGCAGTGGCAGCGAATCTGCCAAAACGACCGCCGCAGCAGAGAAGTCTGTCGAAGCAGCTTGCCACAGCAGCGGAAGCGACGAAAACGCTGCCGTGACAGCGGCAACGCGCATAGCGGTTAACGCCGGGACGACAGCAGGTGACGACAGCAAAGACGGCGGAAGTTCTGTCGCGGCAGGAGCGGCAGCGAATCGGCTGTTTAGCCGATTTCATCTATGCAACAGCGGACGTCGGCTAACGATCACGAAGCCAGCAGTAGTCAGACCAAGCCGAGGGATCCTAAGTACACGTAGCCTAAGTGGTGTCCTCGCGGGATAACCAAAACTCAGAAGAGGAAACTGCAGCGCATGAGGAACCAGCAGAAGGCGGAACATGATGCAGAGATGTGGAGGGACGAATTCTTCGAGGAGATTCACCCGTCTCCGTCTCAAATTTGGGTGCGCAAGGAGGTAAAGAAGGCTGCGAACATGGAGATCACACCAGTTCCAACAGCACCTGAGGAAAACGCCGATGTTGATACATCGCTTGCGTCCACCGACATGATAACGTCAACTATGGTTTGGAGTTGACAGATGAGCAGGAAGATGATTTGGAGGTGGAAACCACGCCAGAGGGCGATGAGGAGATGGTGGACTTTGAGAACACACCGACCAGGGGAAGTATGGATATTAACATGGTGTACTACTTGCCCTCTGAGTTCCGTGCTACAGACGAAGAGGGATAGGTGGCGCAGCTAGATTTCGGCCCCAAGAACGCTATCTTTGAGAAGCCACGAGAACCGGTGAATCATTTAAAACCACTGTTTATCAAGGGACACATTGATGGATCACCGGTTGCTAGGATGCTTGCTGATGGAGGCGCCGTGGTGAATTTGATGCCGTACTCGGTCTTCAAGAAGTTGGGGCTAGATGAGGATAAGTTGATGAGGACCAACATGGTGCTCAACGGATTTGAAGGCAAGGAACGGACCGAGGCCAAAGGCGTTATGAGTGTTGAGCTCACGGTGGGGAGCAAGACTTTGGCCACTGCATTCTTCGTCGCTGAGGTGCAAGGTAACTACAATGTCATACTTGGCCGTGATTGGCTCCATGCGAACCAGTGCGTGCCATCCACATTGCACCACTTCTTAATTCAGTGGGTTGAGGATGAAGTGGAGATCGTCCATGCGGATAATTCGGTTTGCGTCGCTTTGGCCGATTGTTTGGTGGACTGGCAGCATCCCAACGCCACACATGTTTGTCGGGGTGTGATCTTTCAGATTTAGACTTCCTTAGTGCTACAAGGAACAGTTTTATACCCATCTCTCTAAAGCCGATTGGTGATAATCGGGTGTCCCGTTCATAGTCTAATGGATCACGACAAAGAGTGGCTGCAGAAGAGGCTCGTCGAATATCGGGCCATTGGGAACGATATGGGTGAATCTATAGAAGAGATAGAAGACATGGACAAGTTGGGACAAGGATTTACGTCGGCCGACCCGTTGGAGGAGGTAGACATAGGGGATGGCTCTGTTCCTAGGCCGACGTTTGTAAACAAAAATTTAAGCGCCGACTATAAATTCGTGTTGATCGGCTTGCTAAAAGAGTTTGTTGATTGCTTTGCATGGGAATATCATGAGATGACTAGATTAAGCCGAGAGCTAGTTGAGCACCGGTTGCCAATTAAGGCCGGTTTTAGACCTCATAAGCAACCGGCTAGGAAATTCGATCCTAATATGTATGACCGAATCAAGGAAGAGATCGGTCGTTTGCTTAAAGCTAATTTCATCAGGACTTGCAGGTATGCGGATTGGATTTCCAACATTGTGCCCGTGGAGAAGAAAGGATCCTCCAAGTTGCGGATTTGCATCGACTTACGGGATTTGTCCTTGTTTTGTCCACATCTCTCATATATTGCCTTGAGTTTTTCTTTTAACTCTTCTGTAAGCCGATTTGTTGCTTGCCTCTGCTTTGTCGTGAATTGTTGTAAATTTGATGCAAATGCCATGGGTATATACCTCCTTTTCGAACAAAAATAAATAAATTTTGCCTGCTGAACAACACCCTCATGTGTCAACTAAAAATTAGTGTATGCACCTCCCCGGCACCCTCCAGGTGAAGTACTCAGTATTCCCAGCCGCGACGCGCGCCTTGTAAGTCTTCCAGTCCTGGAGCACATTCTTGAGGTCAAACAGCTTGTTGTCTAGCCCCATGCAGCAGTTGGCATGCACGGTTGCGACCTTGCCCAGATCCTTGCCGAGCTGGCAGAAGCCGCCGAAGATGTTGGTGTCGAGGAACTGCACCTTGGTGCCGATGTGAGGGGGCACGCCTTCCTTGACGATCTTGTCGAAGACGTACTGCTCGTGCATCCCGGGGAACCGCGCCCGTGATGACTGCCAGTGCTTGTAGAAGCCGACGGTGCTGTCGCAGGACTTGACGTAGAGGAGGCCTCCGTTTGGGTAGTTTCCCGGCGAGTCGGGGTCGCCGACGAAGAAGTCGGACGACATGACCAGCTGCGCCGTTGGGGATATGCGAGGGAATGGGTCCCTGAACCACAAGATGTCCACGTCCTGTCCAAACCAAAATCGAAAATCAGGTTTCCTGTTCTGTTCTTCCAAATGTGAAGCATTAATTGGAGGAAATTCAGAGTTTCTACAGATTTTAGTTTGGAGGAAAAATATGTGGTGAACTGATGTACCGTGAAGAGGAAGGTGTAGCCTAGCTCGAGGATGGTCTGCTGGAACCTATTCCTCTTCCACATCATCTCCAGGTAGTCGCCCTTCATGTACTTCTGCTCGGCGGCGAAGTCCATGCCTTCCACCTTGAACCAGTAGCAGAAGGGGTGCACGGCGTTGCACCGGTCGAACGCCTTCTTGTCCATGGCCACCACTAGCAGGTGCTGCACCAGGTACGCCGTGTTCTCGCCGTGCTGGAAGCTCTCCAAGAACAGGTCTAAGAACGACCCTGGGGCCGCCCACGCCTCGTTGAGAGCCGTCATCAGGACGGTCCGGTCCGGCGTCGCCGCTCGCCGGAGCAGATCGGCAAGATCCTGGGGCTTCTCCTGTTGTTTCAAGGCAATCATTATTTACAGTTGACATTTACTTTTGCTTATGCCTATGTCACAAGGAGTATTTAACTAAGTAATGTGCAGACTAGTCGCAAGGAGTAGCTTCTTTTTTCTGATAAAGACCAGTCGCTAAGAGCTAGCGTCCTAGTATAAAATGACACGGGAAGCTAGCTGGCCATGTGATTTTCTCATTGTCTGATCTGCCCGTTGCCGCTGGCATCCAATTTTTTTGGGTATACCTTTCACATGGTGGATTCATATTCTTGTCAAAGGCATATCACCTCTGGAATATAATAACTAGCTAGGCTTCTGTCATAATCTCAATTCTCAATACATACGACTCTTTTTTTTTGCGGGAAAATGGGAATTTTATTCATTGGTAACAGGATCACATTCTGCTAATACAAGATTTTGGATGAAATCTGGCCCGTGTTGCTCCCAACATACGACTCGTTTGAGCAATGGCGAAGGAAGTGCTAGCTGTTCCTATAAAAAAGGTTCTAGCTGTAGTTTCAGGGAAACTTTTCCTCAGAATCTTCTACCAATGCTTTTTTAATCGTAGAAGCCTAAACTATTTTGAGTTCTCTGGATCCACCAATCCGATTAAGAATGCCCAATTTTGAAACTTTTTGAATTCTCTGACTTAGAAAACCACCTCAAAGTTGTTCAGGAGTTCTTCATCTCACACAAGACAAAAAGGTTTATTTCCTAATAATTACATGTACAGAAAAATAAAAAAGTTTCTATTTCGTAACAATTAACTGTTAATTAATTCGCAAAAAAAAGCAAAGACGAACTAACCTGTTGCTGTTGTCCAGGCATCACAATCTGCTGCTGCTGCTGCTTTTGCTGATGTGACGATGAACCATCATCTCCACCTCCGCCGCCGTCCGTGCTGGTAACCACATCCTCCTCCTTCTCCTCCACCTTCACAACCTTTTCCTGCAGCTTCGGCCGATCAGCGGCAGCCCTGACGCTGTCCTCCTGCGTCCACCGCGGCGGCGGCGACCTGGCCGGCCCGTCGCCGAGGTCGCGGCGCACGGAGGTGTAGAGCAAGAAGAAGACCGTGGCGAGCGCCGCGCCGAGGAGAAGGGAGGTCGCCGACTTCATCCACGGAGAAGCACGCACGCGGCGAGAAAGCGAAGTGATCACGCCATGAAGATGATTGCCGGGTGCTCTATGGCGGCTATGGCTGTACATAAGGTGCTGGAGCTGGCCGTGGCAGCGTGGGCATGTGCGAGGAACGCTAGCGGCAAGTGCAGATCTGCGTCGTCCGGCGGCGAGCGAGCGAGGGAGGGGATAGTTGAGACGGTCGTCTGGTGCGTTAGGTGGGACAGGCCAATTGTCGAGACAAGGAGAAGGCTGCGTGCAGGGGTGATCAACTGGGCGGCTGTCTCTGTTACCCGTGGAAATTCAGGATTGGCGTGCGTTGGCGCCTAGTCTATGCTCCAGTAGCTTTTTTTTAAAATTCAGGACTGGAATGAATGAGAAATGTCATAAGAGAAAAAAAATGATTGAAGTAGTATTCCACTAGACTAGATATATCACCAGCACATGATCACTGTACCAGCTATACCAAGTTGGAAACAAACAACCAAAGGAGGGGGAGAGAGATTAGCTAGCCATGGAGGATCTGATTGTTTGGAATGTGCAAGTTGGTAGTTGAGAGGGCGTTCTCCAAAAGTCCAAAGATGATCTGTCAGTGTATTGTACCAGGCAAATGGAACGATTAGCGCTAAAAAGTAGTACTCCCTTTATGTACTTTGTTTATTGATGAGTAAGTAGGTGTTGAATTTGATTGGGTTTGTTTGTCTTTGTCAGCAAGCTGAAATTAAGGACCCTTTTTGTCCGAAAAACCATCGACATATCATTCAGTGACGGACGGTTAGAGGCAGTACACCGTCAGGTATATGGCAATATGCCGGCTTATTTGCCGACTTACATTATGGCGGTGCGGCGGCTCCTCCTCTTCCTGTGATACGGCGGGGGTGCCGGCTTAACCTGTCGAATGGGTCATGACAGCGTGTATGTCGGCTTCTAAGACATGAGCCGGCAACTGGATAATGCCGGTTTTTGGACGATGGCGGTTCTGGTCGGCTCCTGGGAGACTGCTGGCTTCCGGATGATGGCCGACTCCTGGGAATGTCGGCTCCTTGGATATGAATGTCGGGTCTGATGCCAGCTCTTGGAGACATTGCCGGCTCTGGAGCGATGGTGGTGACTTGGCCGGCTTCTGGGAGAATGGCGGCGCCTTGGCCGGCTCCCGTAGGACCAAATGCCGGGTCCTAGGACATGGTGGCCTGCAGCTTATGACTTTACCAATTGATACATTGCTTGTCTCCTTCCTCCATCTCCATGTCTTGGCGTCTTCTCCCCTGGATCAAGGATATCTGGGGTCGGGCCGGCTAGGTGCCAAATTTGGGTGCGAACATATGCCCCCCTGTTTTCTGGCAGAGCTTGCGTGCCAGATAATATCTTGTCTAGGGTGTTGTAAGCCCGATGTTAACACTCCATCGGCTGTGTATGCTAAGGGCGATAATCTCTTATCGGCCGTATGTATGCTCAGGCTAGTTGCCACCTGGGTAGAGCCTCTAAAGTATGCATTCCGTGGTGTAGCCCGCCTAATCTTCTGACTGGGATCCTGCAGATAAGAAAAACTTATTCATTCCAGCCGGCCATCCGGCTTGCACTAGATCCTCTGTCAGTGTCCGACTTCGTAGTAAAGCCGTCCTTATAGGTGTTGGCAGAACTGAGCACTGGCTTTCAGGAATCAAATAAACCATAAAGAATGCTGCTAGCCAGATGCCGGCTCCGCCAACACAATGCACTCTCAGGGCGATATGCAAATATCGGCCGTGTGTCCTCTCCTTGAAGGACCTGGAGAACCCGTCCACCAAAGTGTGAATAACCAAAATAAATCAGATGTTTCGGCTGGGGATAAATCACAAGGTGGCGGCTTTGATGGTACGGTTGAAGAACATGAATGACACACCATCTGAGGTCTCCTATAGCGAGATGAGGATCGCCGGCTTCTCCTGCCGACTTCTTGCTTATCCTCCTTTACTCTTGCCGGCTATGCAACAGAAGCTAGTGCATCCTTCTTTACTTGAGGGCTTCCTTTAGGAACCCACACCATGTTCCTTTTCTCCAACTCGTCGGCTCTAAGCCGCCTCAGCTGCCACTGTGATAAACCGAGTGGGCATCCCGGCTGTGATTTTGCTTTATGCACCCGCAATTCTTTCCTGGCTTCTGGCACTTCCGGCTCGGCCTGTTCAAACTCGACAACTGGGTTCTTGAAAGTTACTCGCTTCACTTCCTTGCCCTTTGTATCCAACATCGACTCAGCTGGCTTTTGGTTGATTGGAGTCGGGTCTGGAACAGCATCCTTGCGGCCATCTCTTTTTACTATGTATACTTGTTTGACCACCTCCTTCTTCCTCCATGAGCCCCTGGCCGACTCTTGATTCAGTCGGTCTTTGACATATGGTTGCCGGGTTAATTCTCCTGGAGTTGCATAGACTTGGCGAGGTGATTTAGTGTAGGATAGATGGTGTGCCCGTGAATCATACCTGTCCCGTGATTGATATGAATATAAGCCGGTATGGGAAGGCATGGGCGACCTCGGCATTGGCAGTACAAAAGAAGTTTGTGGAGTCGGCATGTTGGGCTTCTTCTTTCGCCAATCCTGGTACTCTGATTTATGTCTTGGGGGTGACTTTGATGCCTTTTCTTCAGCTGGCCGATAAGCACTTTTTGTTTCGCTCACCTTTTGATACTTCTCCAATAATTGAGCGAAGGTAACTTTAGATTCCCTCCTTCGGTGCTTATCGTTGCCTTTATCCTTTCTATCATTGCCGGCATCGGTCTTTGGATTTTCGCGTTGCCCCCCAGTGTTAGGCGTCCTTGCTGGAGCTTTGATGGAACGTTCGTCTTCAGGATTGCTGGCTTGAATAAATTTTTTGCTTGACGAATCAATCCCATCATCTCTAGTGTGCACCCGTCCGTCTTCGGATGAGTCGGCTTGAGGCAGCCGAGTCAACACTTGATCTCCGTCAAGATTAATGTTAGCCGGCTGGCTATCAGCTTGTGCTTCGACAAATTCCAATCGTCCTTCGAAGGCCGATTGTGCATCATGAAACACAACGCAGTCTGTGATGTTCTGCTCAAACGAATCAGGCATTCGTTCTTGTCTTGACGTCTCGATATGGTCATCTTTTATGATAATTGGATTAGCCGGCGATGCACCGACAACGTGGTTCTCCATGCCCGGACTGATGGTATAATGTCTGTTCCTTAGCCGATATAGGGATACCGGCTTTGGAATCATGAAACCGAGTGGTGCCGGCTTGATGTCATCCAACTCGGCTATGCATCGTCTTTTGCCCTCCTCATCCGATTTTTCTGAATCAGCTATGTTGAAGGACTTCGCACCTGGCTTTGTGTTTCTGCAACCAAAGTAGCTACCGAATATGTGTCTCATCTGAGACCAAATGTTAGCCAGACATGAAACAAGCAAAGTTGTCCATATGAATATAAAGCTTAGCCGGCATGACGGGAACAACATTGGTTGCGATAAATTGTCACTATTATCCTCTATGAATGGTACGATATGTTGACCGGCATAATTAGTGACAAGACTATTCCTAGCAGACAAGTTACTCCTCTCGATTGGTCTTTCAACATTAATTAAAATCGTGTTGGAAAATGCATCAACAATATGATTATGACCAAATCTAAAGAGAAGTAAATTGTCGGCTAGGCATACCTCTTCGAAGACGCTGGGAGAATGTAATGCTAGCACAACAGGAACAATGCTTTGCTCCGTCTCTAGATAACTCTCCAACGCCTCGTCTTCCTCTTCTGGATCTCGTGCCGCGTCACCCGGACGCTTCTTGTCAACCGACCATGGTTCGGCTTCTCTTTCTGGCTCTTGATGTTCATCATTAACCGAACTTTGTTCGGTTGTGTCTTCCTGTTCTTGATGTTTATCATCTTTGGCATGGAACTCGTCGGGTAGCATGTAAACTCCCTCGCATCCAGAAAAGTCGAGCATGGCCGGCTCGTGTTGCTCGCCGTGCTCCTCCTTGACGAAGCTCTCCTCTGCCGGCTTGATAGACCCGGCATGAACTCCCGACTTGCCATTGCCGGAACTGCTAAGTTCGGCTTCTGCAAAGTCAGTCGTGATAGCCGGCTCAGTCTTCCTTTGTTGATTGGACCCGACGCCTGTATTGCATGACCCAGCTTCTTTTGCGGGCTCGACCATAATGGCTGGGTCAACCCCGTTTTGTTGGTTGATCTGCAGAGCTTCGTCTTCTTGTATCGATAGCGCAGAAGGCTCGATATGATTGTCGCATGGAGGAATAGACGCTCGAGTTTCCTTCTTAAGAGTTGCGTAAAACATCTGCAAGTCTACCTCATCGCGCTTCTTTTTGAAAACTTCGAACTCCTCTTCGCGCTTTCTCCTGATAACTTCCTAGCCTTGACGTTGTTCGTCTGATAATTGCTCCCAAGTAGGCATAATGAAGTTACCGGTGTCAGCCTCTACAAGCTGAGATTGCCCCCCGACTCTTTTGGCCTCTGACTCCTGCTTAAATATAGCCATTACTGTAGCGGAGTCACAAGGTTGCCCACTTTCGCTTAGCTCCTAGCGGATTTCATCAATCCTTTTGCAATTGGCTCTAATCATCCGCTTCAGGTTCTCATCTTCTGGTCGGGGTTGCCGCCCAGCACCCTAGATTTCTTTCGGCCATGGGTTGCCAAAATTTTACAATTGTGCAGGGGAAATATTGTACGCCATAGTATTATAAGCCGGCATATGTGCTCCCACGGGATCTCCACTAATCGGGCCACCAAGAAGGTAAGCCGAATTGCGAATATCGCGAGTCGTATAAGTTGCCGATTCAGTGCTCACATAAGGCGCAGTATAAGCCGGCTGGGAATTATCGGTCGAGTAGCTTGTGGAAGCATAGCTGATTCCCCCATCCATCGGCCTATTTGGGGACGACCCCTTGTATTGCGAGTCGGCAGCCGATGGATAAAATCGTGAGACATCCTCTAGCCTATGAAGTGTCCCATGTTGATCAATCGAGTACTCAATGTTATTCATCGGCCTATAATCTAGGGTAGCCGATGCATGAGAACACGGACTAGCTCGCCGTGAGCAGGTAAGGCTGTCCTCAATCGGCTTCTGCTCATAGCTATATGGAAGATAACCAGAGCTAGCCGATAAAGTATGCCCACCTGCACCGACGCAAGGGCCATCGGCACCTATGTAATCAGCTTGGTGATACATGTTGTCGTAGTAGATTGCCGCCTCTTGATGCGCTCCTCGTAGCAAGAACGGGTCGGGGACCGTTTGCTTCGTCCCCAGCGGAGTCGCCAAAAAGTGTGTTGCGCCTGAAACACGTCACACGAACACGTCCTCGTGTACCCGCGGTGCCGGGGGAGATACTTTGCAACTCGCCCCGCGGGAGGCCGGCTGAAAGCGCGATACGCAAGACAATCCAGCCGGCTCTTTTGGTACCAGACGCCCCGGTTCCTCGGGAGGGACCCGTCGGAGGACCCGGCGACGATTGGCTGCTCCAGGTCGACCTGATCGCCCCTAGAGCCTCGTGACCTTGCAGCTCGCCGGCATGATGACCGGCTTACGAAGGAACGAGAAGCATAGATACAAGGGTGAGAGATAAATTGAACACGCGAAGGTGTGATAGATTGATTTGTTCGATTGGTGTTATTCAATCGGCCGTCACCTCTCACATATATATGAGGCGGCTGGACTTTCCGTGCAAGCATAGGACTTTCTCTACAAGGAAATTACATCAAAACCGTCCTAAAACCCTAGACCTAGTCGAAGTCGAACTCCTGTCCAGATTCGCAGCACCTCCTGTCCTTCTTCTTGTCATGGGCCTAGAAGTCGTATACGAACTCGGATGAATATGGCCCAAAAACCAAACTTGTACGTCTAGACGAGGCGAACAACTCTTGCGACTACCATTGTTCCATCGGAGGCCGTCTTGATGACTTTCCAGGTTAATCTTCCTCTTCAGGTCGGATTCTGGCAGGCGACGGGTTAACTCGTCCGGGTCTCGTCGTGTCTCTGTAGGCTGCATACTAACTCGGATGAAGATGACTCAAAAATCAACATTGTGCACCTTGACAATAGGCACAACTTTCACTTTAGGCACTTTCCCATCTGAGGTCATCTTCTTGGTGTTATCGTGCAATCTCCGTATTTGTCCTCTGAATTATCTCTCGAGTCATCACCACAACCGGCTACTTGGCCTGATTATGGCACGACCCGGCATGTCGGCTTACCAAGTGAAGAATGAAGCCATGCCGGATCTCTTTGGTATATGGCAATATGCTGGCTTATTTGCCGACTTACATTATGGCGGTGCGGCGGCTCCTCCTCTTCCTGGGATACGGCGGGGGTGCTGGCTTAACCTGTCGAATGGGTCATGACAGCGTGCATGCCAGCTTCTAAGACATGAGCCGGCAACTAGATAATGCCGTCTTTTGGATGATGGCGGCTCTGGCCGGCTCCTGGGAGAATGCCGGCTTCCGGATAATGGCCGACTCCTGGGAATGCCGGCTCCTTGGATATGAATGTCGGGTCTGATGCTAGCTCTTGGAGACATTGCCGATTCTGGAGCGATGGTGGCGCCTTGGTCGGCTTCTGGGAGAATGGCGGCGCCTTGGCCGGCTCCCGTAGGACCAAATGCCGGGTCCTGGGACATGGTGGCCTGCAGCTTATGGCTTTACCAGTTGAGACATTGCTTGTCTCCTTCCTCCATCTCCATGTCTTGGCGTCTTCTCCCCTAGATCAAGGATATCTGGGGTCGGGCCGGCTAGGTGCCAAATTTGGGTGCGAACAATATGTCTTTTCTTAATTTTGGTTTAAATACAAGGAACTTTTTGTGATGCACATTTACATATTTTTAAATATGTCGACAATCAAACTATACAAAGTGCGACTCGGGGATTTTGGAAAGTCGGGTAAAAAATGTGCAATTATTTAAATAAAGGACAAAAGGATAGATAAGAAACAAATTCTTAAAACCGAATATCCAATTTTCAGAAACGACATTGCCTTAGCTATTACATTCTTTCTTCACATCTTTGATTTACTCATATGTCCATTATCAACAAACCGATCTTAATCTTGGTGTAAATGTATTAAGAATGTGTTCAAAAGTGATGACAACTCTACGCAAGGATGGAGACAAAGGGGGTCAAGTAGGCGAGGTTGGCTTAGGTGTTAATCGATCTCTTTTCTGACATCTTGGAATTACTCTATCATACATTCCTAACTAACCGATCTTAATCTTGGTCTAAATGTATTAAGCATGTGTTTAAAAGGGATGACCATCCATGCTAGGACAGATACAAAGGGGGGGTGGGGTCGAGCAGGGGCTACGCTTCCCTTATGATCTGGTTTTCTTATGAGACGGGATAATACTATATACTATGCCTAATAAGCCCATGTAAATTCTACCCCCTCTCCAACGTGGCTAAAGTCTAACAGTAACAGGCTGAGTCCCTCAAAGCCTAACTTGTGACTCCGCCGTCCCTGACTGCATGGTGTCCAAAAATGTAATGAAATGCAATTTTTTATCTCGTTGACCTCTATATATCAGATACATTCCATCGTCTCCCTATCATACCAAAGCACAAATCGGATAAATTACATCTTCTAGTTCACCATATATTGAGCATAGACTTATGGTTGAACAGTAATAGATAGCAATTTGGTTTTGCCCGTAGGCTTCCTTCCCTACCAATTTTAAGTCGCAGTTTTAAGCGTGATCAATTCACCTAAAGGAGCGGGCACACACACACACACACACACACACATACGAAAGAAAAGAAGGCCATTTTGGTGGCATTCACATTGGACACGAGAATACATTGACCTTATCCTCTCCCTCTCTCTCCTCTAGAGCTCGTTGAGAGTCGCCCGTGAGATTCCGGGTCGATCCCGAGCCTCTCCCTGCGGCGTTGCCGGCAGGATATGGCAGAGGAGAGACGCCGGTGAGTCCCGTGTATATAGTAGTTTTAGGTTGATGCTTCTTGTGCTGCCCTTGTGGCGTTTGGCGTCATGCCGAGGGGTCTTCGGTCGCAGATGCACGCGAGCTGCATCCTGTGGCCGGCGGCGGCGCCTCTCCTCATCGAGGTGCTCCGGAGGGCGGAGCTAAAGGCGGGTGTTGGAGGTTCTGCGGCGCCCGTTACAAATAAGCTCGAGGTTTGCCTTGCCTCAGACCTACCGATTCCTACTGCTATGGCCTTCTTCCTGTGCCGCCGAGGTGGAGGGGAGGTGGAGGATGCCATGGAGTTGGGCTCGTGTAGCTCTGCGGGTCATGGATGTTGGTCCTGGCCACTTGCGAGCGGTGGCGTGGGTTGGACGGAGTGTTCTACTTCTGGTGCTCCATGGTGGAGAGCCAAGGTGATGTTTTGCTCTGGCGCCAGCATCTTCTGGCTTTCCTGCTTCCAGTTTCTGTGCATCACTACTCTGCTCCTGGCCGGCCTCGGTGGCGAGGGGGGGAAGAAGAGGGGTGCATGGCTATGGGAGCACAGCGGCTATCCCGGCGGTGAGGAGGACGCATCGTCGGAGTGCGAGATCCTGCCGGTTTCTGGAGCTCCATGGAGGAGATCCTCGACGTCAGGTACCAAGCGCCGCTGTTCTTTGTTGGCGTCCCTTGTTTGCTGGTGGTGGAGGTGGTTCTTCTCGACGGATTTGCTCCGGCCGGCCGTGGTGGCGAGGGGAGCGGCTGTCTGGAGTTTGGGTGATTCGGGTGGCTGGCCTGGGCGTTCCCGCGTCGGCGGGAAGAGGGGTGGTCTGGGGGAGCAGGCGCTGTGGCCGTATGCGTTCATCGAGCTAGGTCTCCGTCGCGTTGCGGCGGGCGGTTCTGCGGTCTTCTACAACATGTGGAGGTGCTCTCTCCCTCGTCAATGGTGGTACGGCGGCTCCGACGGCGTTTAGGCGTTTGGTGTGTGGGGTGGATTCGATTGTAATTTCCTCAGGTGGCTTGGGGTGTTTTGTGCATTTTACTGGGTCCTGTTGTATTTTATAGTTTCTGCTGGACCTGTTTGTAAGATGTACTGAGCTTCCTTTTTAATGCATCGGATCCTGTCAAAAAAAAAAACATTGTAATTTGAATCCCAGACAAGAAAACGAAGATGGGAAAGATGCACGGTGGAGCTCGCTCGAGTGGTAGACTCCAAGAGCACTCACTTTTCACACAAAGATGTTTGAAGTTCTTTTTATGTGTGCTAATTGTCCAACATGCTCTTAATAAGTTTGCTTCTGAGATTAGAAATGTACTCTTTTATCTTTAAATTTTGACGGAAGGCTTCCAATTGCAATAGTAGACAAGTTATTACCTCTGGAAGTGATGGTATGTTTTCCATGCGTCCCGTCATATCCCGTTTGAGCCTTCAGGCCGGCGCAAGGCATGGTCAATAAGGTTGCATGCCTCATTTCCTAAACCCTTCAATTAAAGGGGCTCACCCCGTAGATATGAAAATTGAGATGTACATATACATCAACAAATGTAAATTGTAGGTGTTAGGTACTTCTATGGTAAACTAAGCAAACAATTATCCTAAAATAGTTTTAAAAAGTTGAAAGTCCAAATAACTATTAAATGTGAGAGTGCAACATGAAACATATGACAGTGCCACAACACCATTCTCTTCTACACCATTCGATTGCCAATATGAAGGACACAATTTCAACCAAGCCACGAACTTATAAAATAGGACACCACTTAACATTGTATCACGACAAATACCTCCTCTATTTATACTCAAATCCAAGTTGCGTCTAAACTAGCCTTAATCACGGCATACCTTAATACTTGTCTAGTGTAGGAACATTTACCAAGATATTTCAATGCTCATGGATACATTCAAAAACCTCTATCAATATTTATCTAACTCATATGATATATATAAAACACAATAGAGTACATTGGAGAGGCAAGAATTAATCTATGCATGAAATCCCTAATATCCATCTTATTGGCATGGTTTAGGCAGGATATACATTCAGTTTATATTTTATACACAAATAAAAAGTATAGCTATATTAGAACGTTTGGTTTTACTTTAACAAACTGATAACCATTCAATTATTATCTAAAAAATCTGAATGTGGTGCTCGGCTTAAAAACTTTATATTATGAAAGCTCAGACAATATTGGTAGTTGATAATTGTTGAGGTTGTTGACATGTTTTCATACAAGTTATGTGTGAAAGGTCATAAAAGTACTAACACTTAATCGGAAAAACATGGTCGCTGCTATATGCTTGTGTGTATGCTTTGCCAAAAAAAATAGGGCAGTTCCCAGCTAAGCACTATTTCGTAGCAACTTTAGACATACAAAAAAACTAAAAAAGCTTATCGAGTTAGGAATGAGGTAAACTAGGCCATGTAGTTGATTATTATGGTTGACGTAATTAATATTCTTGTACTTAAACTTATTTCAAATGGCATGCTTTATATTCCTAGAAAATATATAACCCTTAAAGAAAAGTAAACATTTAATGAGGAAGTGGATCAGAGAGGTGATGAAAGACCGGAGAGAACATGTGTTGTTGGTAGGATAGTGCGCTGAGGGGGCAGGGTGCTAATTTTTATGAGGGAACGTGTGGATGGTGCTACAATACACGCTTAATTAATTCTAAAAGATTAAGTGGCAGATTGTAATATAATATATATTTATTTTGTTGCTAAACCATGTGATGATTCATACTTGTTAGCTCCAAATGAACAAGTGAACTAAATTCATGGCAGACATGATTTCCATTCAGTTATGAACTTTTTTTATCTTTCTAGTACTCCTGATGATTTGCATAATATTGGGAACATGTGATATTTTTAGTGCTTCTCTTCGGTTCAGTAAAACTATAATTTAGTCGACATGTAACTAGAGTTTTTTATTGTTGCTGTATACATGAGTACCTAAGAATATGATTAGGAAGTTGGATTCTATTAGTAGCAAAGAGAGAAACAAAATATATGTGTGAGGCATAGCCTACAGAGACTAGCTTGGACTGAATTTTAGGGCATGTCATGTCAAAGGTAGAGCCATGGTGCCAGAGGTTCATCTCCAAGGGTATCAAATGCGTACTCATCGACTCTTCCATCTCTAGCTTCCACATGGGAACCTTCTTCTCCATAGTCAATGGAGAGGGTACCCTTCTTGGCTAAACCCCTATTGATATGAGTCCCTAGACCTCTTCCTGGCCTGTTTGGATTTGTTGCTTTTGGTCCCCTCTGTGGCCGAGAATAAGACGTAAAATATCTCTTTCAGACAAACCTTTGGGCTAGAGGAAATCTTAGATCGGAACGACATTTGGGCGGCCCTCCCGGAGTCTATCCTATCTATAGCCTTTCGAGAGGCTTCACGCTATAGCTAAGGACTTCATAGGCTAAAGTGATAATAGACGCTAATAGCCCGATTAGATTGAGATAGCCCCGATTTAGCCCCTTAGCCGCTAAACTTCCGACTCAGGGGCCCAAAAATTTTGGACCAAAATTTGTCCGCTCGGCCATATTTCGGAGCCAAGCTCAACCCTTATGTTGTTATTGGCAAGTAATATATGGACATAACTATATATTGTACTTGCTTTGGCTACATGCTAATTGATTTTGTTGGTTATGTAATATTTCATCAGAACTATATCCTGAATTGCTGCTACTAAATGTTATAATATATGGACATAACTACGTCCAGTACTCATGTTTATTCATATCTCTTATGTGACTATGTTAATATGTTATGCATCGATAAATTATTGATGTATATACGAATATATTCTGCCCAAATTTTGAATTTTATCATTATTTATCAAAATGGCTACAAGGCTGTAGCTGCGCTATAGCCTTTCATAGCTTCTGAAATCGCTGGGGCTAAATGCAATAGCCGGCTATTTTATACTTTGGCCATGGTTCGATATGAGCTGGGTCTTGGAATTTACCGCCCGTTAACCGTGTTTCCCTGATACCCATGGAGAAATAGTGTTACCGGTCAAAAAAATACTCGAATGACAAGTAGTTGGCGCTTTACAATAAGATTGTCGATAGTGGATGTGCGGTGGCATGTATCCAGGAAACTAAAAAGGAAAGCTTTGATAGGCAGTTCATTAAGAAGTGTTGCCCTCGACAGTTTGATAATTTTGCTTTTGCACCTTCGGTGGGAGCATCTGGGGGAATTCTCGTTCTTTGGAAATCAAGTGTGTTTCAGGGCACCCTTGTTGAGGTCCAACGTTTTGGGCTCATAATTTCTTTCCAATCTTCTCAGTCACAGCAGAAATGGACTCTTGTGGTAGTATATGGTCCCTGTCAGGGAGAGCAGCGTGACTTGTTCGTTCAATGGTTGTATAATCTGTCTTTTCCAGATGATGAGCTGTGGTTATTCATGGGGATTTCAATTTTATCCGGTTGGAGGAGGACCAAAATTTGCCGGGAGGTGACATGAATGACATGTTCCTTTTTAATGAGCTGATTAGTCATCTTGGGCTGTTGGAACTTCCTTTAAAAGGGCGATCATACACTTGGTCGAATATGCAGCAAACCCCTCTGTTACAACAGCTAGACTGGTTCTTTACGTCTGCTAGTTGGATATCCACATACCCTAATACTATGGTGACTCCAATGGCCCGACCAACATCGGACCACATCCCTTGTGTAGTGAGCATTGACACTATTATCCCAAAGGCACACCTGTTTCGTTTTGAAAACTTTTGGGTAAAGCAGCCAGGCTTCTATGACTGTGTAAAGGAGGTTTGGATTAAACCAACAAGAGCTACTAATTCGGCAGCTATTATCACTGAAAAACTGAAAGCTCTTAGAGCGGCTCTGAAGAAATGGAAGACAGGCCTGTCTAAGTTGAAGCTACTGATCTCAAAATGTGACTTGGTGATTCTTTTCTTTGATGAACTGGAAGAGGAAAGGAACTTGTATGTGCATGAGGCTAACTTCCGAAAGTTAGTTAAATTACATTATGAACTGTGGGGACCCCGGACTAGCTGTCCGAAATACCCGATTATGCTTAACACAACGATCCCGTGATCAGTCTGTCGTTGCACATAATCCGAATTGGATACCAAAGTTTACATCCATTACAGTACCGAATAAAAAGTCTTACATAAATGGTCATTTAGACCAAGTTCTTACATAGGTGCCTTCAAGGGCCAAACCAAAATATCAGCGGAAGCTACGGCGTAGTAGACATCATATTCTAACGATGACGACCCGACAGGCAGCTGACTTGTGGAGATCCTTAGTTCGCGTAGAAGTTGCCATACTCCTGCTCGGCGTAGTGCTCCTCCTCGTAGTCTGGCTAGGACAATAGCCAGGGACGAAACCAATATGAGTACATTTGAATGTACTCGCAAACTACCCCAACATGAGTATGCACTAGCTTTATTTTAACTTACAACTTTTAATTGTTTTAAAACATCTCTATATCTTTATTGAAAAAGGTAAGAAGAGTTTTATAACTGTTTTTAAAAGAAATCACCATCTCATTTGTTTCTCCAAACCCTTTCTTTTCCGGACCAAGGCTCACCAGGGTCCAATTAGTCCAACAACTCATACCACTCCATTTGGTATAGTTATATCACGCCATCACCAATTCATTTTCTTTTAAACTTAAAAGCTTTTCCAAAAATTTGCACATGATCTTAGGACAGCCTCCCAATTGTCCATATCCGGGGACCCGGCTATTCGAATAGTTTTGACCCTCTGCAGAGGTAGCACGCTTTTTATCCCACACCCATCCGGTAACTCATCGTGTCAGCCACGTCCCGCCATACCAGGTGTATGCGAAGTTGAGCCACCGACCCTAGCCTCTCCTTTGCTCATGCTAGTATAGGATCCTACCCATATGATAATTCCCACCAACACTCAGTCCGGTCCCCGTCGGCAACCCTAAGTGTGAGGACTCATATGTTTTTCCCGGCGACCACATTTATGAAGTCTTCAATCCTCCTCCTTATCTTTCCATAGAGTTTGAGCGAGGACCCAGGTCAGGGGAGTTCACAAACCATCCCCTCATGCATAACGGAGTCATCTCCGTCGATGAGGTATCCCATACTAATAAGAGCAAATTATATGACTAAGCCCCGTTCCCATATGGGGGTAAGTGTGGTCGCACAGATTAAGATTGGTTGTCATAGTACTAGGATACTGTGCATTTTTCATAAACATTCCCATTTTTCCATTTCTCCACTTTAACACCGACATCTCGGCATTCCATAACCACACAAGTATTTCCAAAGGAGTTTGAATAAAAAACATTGTTTTCCATCCTAAAGTTTCATAACTACTACATAGGGTGGCAAAATAATTTCCATACACTTTTGGAAAAGGTTTTGTAAACCATTGGTTTTAAGAGTAAATCATTTGATCAAAGTAGATGCATATATATTTAGGTGCAAGCTCAGAGAGTAGCTTGCCTTGCTCGGCAAAGGGGACTTGATCTTGATCTTCTGGTTCAACAGATTCCCCCTCCTCGATATATCCGGCAACGTTCTCGTCTAATCGATAAACAAACAAATACAAGCAATCACTAAAACTACTCAAACAACATCACAGTATCACAATCCTAAATGCTCTAAATAGCCACTGGATACATCAAACAATACAATTTAATTTCAAAACAATTGAATTAAACATCACAGTATCAAGTTTTCGTTACCAAATATGTTCTGTTGTTCCAAAAATTAAATCCTTTTAGGGGTAAGTAAACCTGGCTATATGTGAGCTAACAAAATTGGTCCTAACTCATTTGGATCAACCAATAAACATATTTGTTTGTTTTTGTCCAGAAGGGTTTATCTTAAAGTCAACAATTAATATTGATTAAATAATTCTACCAAAATTAGGGGAGCTAATACAAGGCAGTATTAAGCTAACAAAATTAGTTTGGAATTATTTGGACTAACAGAGTATCAGAAACAAACAAGTTTAGATTTTGAACCTTCTGTGGCATTTTCAATAATTCTTTTTAACTATTTAATTAAATGACATGAGACCAATTGTGTTGGTTAAACAATTTCATAAGCTTTCCAGAACAATTGAGTTTGATTTATTTGGATTCCTAAATCTCAAGTTATTGATTTTACAAATTGGGTCCAGTACTGATATTCTTCTGAAATTAAAATAGAAAATGTGTTCAGTGTGGATAATGTTTAAATTTATGACATGGGGGACCCACTGGTCAGCGGCACAGCGCACGCAGGGAAATTAATAAAACCCTGACGAGCGGGGCCCGCTCGTCAGTCTCTCTCTCTCTCTCTCTTTCTATCTGAAACGGTAAGCTACCGTTGGATGGAGATCCAACGGTCCGCGACGAATCCATCGGCGACGACCCAGAACGGGCGGCGCCGTGGCTCCGGCGACGGCGAGCAGCACGAATCGCTCACCTGAGAGGGCTAGGGACGGCGGAGAGGGTGCGGATCGACGGTGGAGAGGGTGCGGATCGACGGCGGAGGCTCGGGCGAACGTCCTGGCGGAGTGGTACTTGCTGGGGAGGGCTGGTTCGTCGACGGCGAGGGGCTCTGCTTCCACGGCAACTTCCCGAACTCCGGCGAGCGGCTGTTCGGCGATTCTGGGCACGATCCAGAGGGAAAAAGAGGTGGGTGAGTGCGGTGTCCAAAGGGGAAGAGGGTACGGGCCAGAGACGTAAGAGGGGAGCAGCAGCACGGCACAGCCGTGTCGTCGCCTACCTCGGGCTGTCGAGCACGGGCACGAGCAGCAGCGAGCTCGCAGCAGCGGCTCCGCCCTCGTGGTGGTGCACGGGCGAGTGGTGGTGAGTGTGGTGCAGCAAGGGAGAGGCAGTGGGGCGTGGGGAAAATGCGAGGTGCGGCTCGAGTTTAAATAGGCGCGACGGCGGCGCACGGTGGTCGCGGTCCAGCGGCGTCCAGAGGGCGGGAGAGGTTGGCGCGCGGTGTCTGGGGGGTCCGGGCGTGGGCTAGGGTGCGCGTCGTAGCGGATCGCGTGTCGAGGTGCCGTGGTCTGGGCCAATTTTGGCCGGCGCCGTCCAACTCCTCCGCGGCGTGCATCGGGGGACAACGGCGTTAAGGCGAGGGGAGAGGGTCTCCTCTGCCCGCAGAGGTTGCAGTGGCACGGGGGCGAGGGAGAGCGCGGGCAAGGGGGCCCTGGGGGGCCTGGGAACGGCGACGTCGACCAAGGCGCCACGGTGACGGCGACAGTGAGCTAGGGGAGGTAGACGAAGATGGTTTTGCAAAAAACCCCCTGGCTCCTGTGCTCTGCTTCTTTTCCTTCTTCTTTCTTTGAATTACTTTTTAGTCCTTCTGTTTAAATCCAGAAGCACTTCTTGATTTAATTTGAGGCACTAAATCAATTTATAAAAATTTGGCAAAATTTGTGGAGCCTTCCCATAAGGTGCAGAAGCTCCACAAAAATTGGCATAAAATAATAAAATGTTTTGAAACATTTTCTTTTATAGTGTTTTATTTAAGGCATTTTAATTTATTTTTACTTTGTTTACTTTTGAATTTTAAAAGCTAGTTTGAAAATATTATTTGAGAGAGATAAGTAGTAAGAATGAAATGGGAGGGTTTGCAATACCACTCCACTAAATTTTGTTGGAAACAAAATGAGATCCTCACTTGGAGAATTTGTGTGGCACTTGCCACATTTATTTTTCTTGTTTTGCTTTTAATTTATTCTTCTTCTTTTCTTTATGTTTTCAATTAGAGCAAGCAACACACAAACAAGAAGAAATAAACAACACAAGCAAGAATATGAGATCAACACATATAATTTAACAAAAGTTTTTGTTGGCTCCCATTTTTGGTATTAATAATACTTGTTAATAATTTTTTTTTTTTTTTTGGATTGTTACAATCCTTCCCTCCTTAAAATAAATCTCGTCCCGAGATTTGCTAAGCTTAGGTACTAAAGAGGCCTGGGAATTCGCTCCTAAGATAATCTTCACGTTCCCAAGTTGCTTCTTCTTCAGAGTGGTTAGTCCACTGGACTTTGTAAAACTTGATCGCACGTCTTCGGGTAACACGAACATCTTCTTCGAGAATCTGGAGGGGTCTCTCGCGATAAGTCAAATCTTGGTTCAGGTCGATGGAGAGGTGGTCGATGTTTTTGAAAACATCAGGCTGGTCAGGAACTTCAAGACACTTCCGGAGTAAGGAAATGTGGAAGACATCATGATAATCTCCTAACTCCGGTGGCAATTCCAGCTGATAGGATACTTCTCCTCGACGAGCGATGATCTTGAAGGGTCCAATATACCTTGGCGCTAACTTTCCCTTGACATGGAAACGTTGCATTCCTTTGAGGGTGTCACTCGGAGATAAACATAATCCCCGATACTGAAAGTGAGGTCACGGCGCTTGGCTATAGTGGAAAATCCCTCAACGAACTTGCGGTAATAACCGGCGAGTCCGAGAAAGCTTCGGATTTCAGTCACACTGGTCGGGGATAACCAGTCAATAATGGCTTGGATCTTCTCTGGGTCAACAGAAATTCCTCCAGCAGATACTATATGTCCGAGAAACGCCACTTCATTGAGCCAAAACTCACACTTGCTAAGCTTGGCATACAGCTGGTGCTCTCGGAGGGTCTCCAAAACTAGACGCAGGTGTTCAGCATGCTCTTCTTCGGTCTTGGAATAAATAAGGATGTCATCAAGGAATACTACCACGAACTTGTCGAGGTACTCCATGAAAATCTTGTTCATGAGATTCATGAAATAGGCTGGGGCATTGGTCAGACCAAAGGACATCACGTGTATTCAAACAAACCGTAACGGTGGTGAAGGCGGTCTTGGGAATGTCTGTCTCTCTGATCTTCAACTGATGGTAACCTGTCCGAAGATCGATCTTTGAAAAGACTCGGGCTCCGTTCATCTGATCGAACAGATCCTCGATCTTGGGAAGGGGATACTTGTTTTTAATGGTCACGTCATTTAGCCTGCGATAATCCACACACAGTCGTGTGGTACCGTCTCTCTTGTCCACAAAAATAATAGGTGATCCCCAGGGTGAAGCACTTGGACGAACAAGTCCTTTGCTAAGCATATCTGCCAACTGCTTCTTCAACTCAACCAGTTCTTCCGGATTCATCCGATAAGGTCTTTGGGATATTGGGGCTGTTCCTGGGATAAGCTCAATTATGAACTCAATTTCCCGGTCTGGCGGCATACCAGGTAATTCCTCAGGAAAAACATCTCGGAATAGGTGAACAACACGGATCTCATCTAGGTGGGTCGAGCTATGCCTCGTGGCAGCCTGGTTGGGGGTGATTGGGTTCAGACACAAACTCCACTTCTACTTCTTTGTCGGTGGTGATGGATACAGCTCTTCTGGCACAGTCTATTCGACCATGGTACTTGGCTAGCCAATTCATACCGAGTATGACATCTATGCCTTGGGTTCCTAAAACAATTAGGTCGGCTGCAAATTTCTCGCCTGAAATCTCTATGGCAGTATTTGGACAAAATCTCTTGGTTTCTAGGGTGGAACCAGGGATTTGTATACTCAAGGTTTTAGTTAGGAAGCCTTCTACTAAACCTCCCTTAGCAACAAACTCCTCGGTAACAAACGAATGTGTTGCACCAGAATCAAACAGAACAGTTGCAGGTACTGAGTTGACAAGGAACGTACCCAGCACGACATCCGGCGCATCTTGAGCTTCTTCAGCATTGATGTGGTGCAGACGACCCTTGACAACAGCAGCATTTCCGCGGGGTGCGGCATTCTTGCCATTACCATTTCCATTGCGGCCTTGACCATTGTTCGGTGCATTGGGGCGCTGAACATTCCTCTTGGGATTGGGGCATTCCTTGGAGTAGTGACCTTTGTTGCCACATTCAAAGCAGACAACATTGGCATTGGGGTTGAAGTTGTTGAAGTTTCCTCTGGGACGGTTATTGTCATTGGGGCGGTTGAAGTTGTTTGGGCGGTTAGGGAAATTGGGGCGTGGAGCTTGGGGTGGTCGATAGGCAGGTTTGGGGTTTTGCTGAAAGATACGAGGCTTCTGACTGCTCGAACCTTCCTGAGCATTCATCCTCCTCTTGCGACCTTCATACATAGACTTGCGCTTGGTCTCCAGCTGGATGGCTTTGTCCACAAGTGACTCCAGATCACGGAAGTCATGGACAACCAAAGCACACTGCAGTTCATCATGCAGCCCATTCAGGAAACGTTCCATCTTCTTCTCCTCCTTGTCGGTGTCCTCGGGAGCATACCGAGATAAGTCGGTAAACTCATCAAGATAGCCGACTACATCTCTACTTCCCTGCCTCAGCTTGCGGAATTCATCCCTCTTCCTATCAATGAGTCCACCAGAAATGTGCTTCCTGCGAAACTTCTCCTTGAACTCAGCCCAGTTGATGACGTGGTCAGCCTGCTGGAGAGCTTTGGTAGCTTCCCACCAAGCTCGTGCAGGTCCAGCAAGATAGTGGGTTGCATACAGCACCTTTTCATTGTCTCCTACAGCAGCAACTTGCAGATTGTTCCCAATGGTAAGAAGCCAATCATCGGCTTCCAGTGGGTGAAGTCCCCTGGAGAAGGTAGGCGGGTTGGTTTTCTGGAAATCGCCTAAGGTGGATCGCGGGTTCTCATTGCCATTGCCATTACCACCATTGTTGTTGTTGTTGTTGTTGTTGTTGTTGTAAGCGGCTGCGAGTTGTTGCAGGGCAGTGAGATGAGCCTGGCGCTCCTGCCGGGCATTTTCACGTTCCTCCATGATAAGCGCGAGAAGTTGAGCGGGGGTTGGGTCTGGTGGTGGTGGTGCTGATCCTGATCCTCCCGTATTGTCGCGACGGGGCGGCATCCTGAAGCACACCGGGTATAAGAGGCAAGGCAGAAAAGTTCGACTAAGGGAAAGACGATTTCGCAAGTGGTTGTTTAATTTAAGGATTATATGAAAATATTTCACACAGATTTAAACAAGACAAACATACTTATATTTCACAAACAACACATCAAGGAGTTCACATCAACTTCAAGCTTACAACATCAAGCTTACAACATCACCTTACATCTAAGACACATAGCATCTGGTTTCCAAAAGAACCACTACTCCGACTCGACTAGCGATAGGGGTCAACCTAATCCTGCGGTAGTGATCAAGTCACTCGCCTACTGAGGTGGAACCTCCAGCTCTAACACGTCAGCATCTGACTGGTAGGCTGGCTCCTCGGGATCCTCCTCCTCGTCCTCGAGAACAGCCTCGAGTGGCTCCTCCTCCTCGTCAACTAACTCCTCCTCATCATCCTCCTCCTCACAGTCCATCTCCTCCTCAAAGTCACCATCGTCACTGAGGAAAGCGTTGTTCTCCTTGCGGAGATCCTCGCCCTCCTCCTCCATCTCGTCAGTATGGTGCTCTAGATCCTCGATCAGCTGGTCCTGCTCGCCACCTTCTTGCGGAGCTTCACGATGGTCCTCCTCAGCTGGGCCCTCTTTCCGAGAAGAGCGACCTTATCCTCCAGCAGCTTCTCCTCATTCTCGCGAAGCTCAACGAGCGACTCGCGGTCAAAGCGAAGCTGAATCCTAGTGCGCATCAGATCATCCTGGGTGTGCTGAAGTAAGAGCTCCATGTCCATGATGTAGCTCCCAAACATCGGGTGGCAAGGGGAAGGAGTAGGGTGTCCGTCGCAGTTGCGCCTCCCGTAGAACCGGAAACGGGAGTCTACTAACTCCGCCTTGTGCTCCTCACAAAGTCGGGCTATCATCCTCTGTGTAGCAGTACAGAGACCGTCAACCCAGGTGGCCTCCTTGGTGGTGAAGACGAGCGTCCTGGAACTGGGAGACTTGATGTTCCGGCGAACTGACGACCTGATGAGCCAGCTCAGCCTTCCGACACCGTGAACATCAATCTGGGCTCCCTCAAACTCTGGAGCGGGGCGACCTAGCAGCTTGCTCAACTCGAACAAGTCATTCTCGAACGTCAGCTTGCTATCCTTCTCCAGCTGAACGAACTCGGTCCAGTGGAGTGCCATCTACAAATTTTTAAGCAAAATTTTAAGTTAGTGGGATGATAAGTGCACAAAATTTTAAGGATACTAAGGAAATTGTAATGTTTAATGAGAATAAATTTTTGCATAAGTAAGAGGATTGGAGATAAGCGGTTTTCAAAAATACTTCACTCCTTTCTTTTAGAAATTACTCTTTTTGATAACACTTGTTTGACGACCATGCTAACTAAGGTTTCCTAAAGTCAGGATGGCTCTGATACCAAGTCTGTGGGGACCCCGGACTAGCTGTCCGAAATACCCGATTATGCTTAACACAACGATCCCGTGATCAGTCTGTCGTTGCACATAATCCGAATTGGATACCAAAGTTTACATCCATTACAGTACCGAATAAAAAGTCTTACATAAATGGTCATTTAGACCAAGTTCTTACATAGGTGCCTTCAAGGGCCAAACCAAAATATCAGCGGAAGCTACGGCGTAGTAGACATCATATTCTAACGATGACGACCCGACAGGCAGCTGACTTGTGGAGATCCTTAGTTCGCGTAGAAGTCGCCATACTCCTGCTCGGCGTAGTGCTCCTCCTCGTAGTCTGGCTAGGACAATAGCCAGGGACGAAACCAATATGAGTACATTTGAATGTACTCGCAAACTACCCCAACATGAGTATGCACTAGCTTTATTTTAACTTACACTTTTAATTGTTTTAAAACATCTCTATATCTTTATTGAAAAAGGTAAGAAGAGTTTTATAACTGTTTTTAAAAGAAATCACCATCTCATTTGTTTCTCCAAACCCTTTCTTTTCCGGACCAAGGCTCACCATGGTCCAATTAGTCCAACAACTCATACCACTCCATTTGGTATAGTTATATCATGCCATCACCAATTCATTTTCTTTTAAACTTAAAAGCTTTTCCAAAAATTTGCACATGATCTTAGGACAGCCTCCCAATTGTCCATATCCGGGGACCCGGCTATTCGAATAGTTTTGACCCTCTGCAGAGGTAGCACGCTTTTTATCCCACACCCATCCGGTAACTCATCGTGTCAGCCACGTCCCGCCATACAAGGTGTATGCGAAGTTGAGCCACCGACCCTAGCCTCTCCTTTGCTCATGCTAGTATAGGATCCTACCCATATGATAATTCCCACCAACACTCAGTCCGGTCCCCGTCGGCAACCCTAAGTGTGAGGACTCATATGTTTTTCCCGGCGACCACATTTATGAAGTCTTCAATCCTCCTCCTTATCTTTCCATAGAGTTTGAGCGAGGACCCAGGTCAGGGGAGTTCACAAACCATCCCCTCATGCATAACGGAGTCATCTCCGTCGATGAGGTATCCCATACTAATAAGAGCAAATTATATGACTAAGCCCCGTTCCCATATGGGGGTAAGTGTGGTCGCACAGATTAAGATTGGTTGTCATAGTACTAGGATACTGTGCATTTTTCATAAACATTCCCATTTTTCCATTTCTCCACTTTAACACCGACATCTCGGCATTCCATAACCACACAAGTATTTCCAAAGGAGTTTGAATAAACAACATTGTTTTCCATCCTAAAGTTTCATAACTACTACATAGGGTGGCAAAATAATTTCCATACACTTTTGGAAAAGGTTTTGTAAACCATTGGTTTTAAGAGTAAATCATTTGATCAAAGTAGATGCATATATATTTAGGTGCAAGCTCAGAGAGTAGCTTGCCTTGCTCGGCAAAGGGGACTTGATCTTGATCTTCTGGTTCAACAAATTCCCCCTCCTCGATATCTCCGGCAACGTTCTCGTCTAATCGATAAACAAACAAATACAAGCAATCACTAAAACTACTCAAACAACATCACAGTATCACAATCCTAAATGCTCTAAATAGCCACTGGATACAACAAACAATACAATTTAATTTCAAAACAATTGAATTAAACATTAATTGTTTAAGTCCAAATTATGGCAGAAACTTGTTAAACATGTTTAATTGCACAACTTGAGTTCTGTTGGTCACAAAAATACAAACTAAATTTCTATAGAAAGCTACTGATGTGTAGAAGACAACCCAATTTGAATTGGATCATTTGGAGTTACCAAACTCCCTACACATTGGTTTGAATCCAGTAGCTTAATAATCAAGTTTTGGTTACCAAATATGTTCTGTTGTTCCAAAAATTAAATCCTTTTAGGGGTAAGTAAACATGGCTATATGTGAGCTAACAAAATTGGTCCTAACTCATTTGGATCAACCAATAAACATATTTGTTTGTTTTTGTCCAGAAGGGTTTATCTTAAAGTCAACAATTAATATTGCTTAAATAATTCTACCAAAATTAGGGGAGCTAATACAAGGCAGTACTAAGCTAACAAAATTGGTTTGGAATTATTTGGACTAACAGAGTATCAGAAACAAACAAGTTTAGATTTTGAACCTTCTGTGGCATTTTCAATAATTCTTTTTAACTATTTATTTAAATGACATGAGACCAATTGGTTGGTTAAACAATTTCATAAGCTTTCCAGAACAATTGAGTTTGATTTATTTGGATTCCTAAATCTCAAGTTATTGATTTTACAAATTGGGTCCAGTACTGATATTCTTCTGAAATTAAAATAGAAAATGTGTTCAGTGTGGATAATGTTTAAATTTATGACATGGGGGACCCACTGGTCAGCGGCACAGCGCACGCAGGGAAATTAATAAAACCCTGACGAGCGGGGCCCGCTCGTCAGTCTCTCTCTCTCTCTTTTCTATCGAAACGGTAAGCTACCGTTGGATGGAGATCCAACGGTCCGCGACGAATCCATCGGCGACGACCCAGAACGGGCGGCGCCGTGGCTCCGGCGACGGCGAGCAGCACGATCGCTCACCTGAGAGGGCTAGGGACGGCGGAGAGGGTGCGGATCGACGGCGGAGGGTGCGATCGACGGCGGAGGCTCGGGCGAACGTCCTGGCGGAGTGGTACTTGCTGGGGAGGGCTGGTTCGTCGACGGCGAGGGGCTCTGCTTCCACGGCAACTTCCCGAACTCCGGCGAGCGGCTGTTCGGCGATTCTGGGCACGATCCAGAGGGAAAAAGAGGTGGGTGAGCGCGGTGTCCAAAGGGGAAGAGGGTACGGGCCAGAGAAGTAAGAGGGGAGCAGCAGCACGGCACAGCCGTGTCGTCGCCTACCTCGGGCTGTCGAGCACGGGCACGAGCAGCAGCGAGCTCGCAGCAGCGGCTCCGCCCTCGTGGTGGTGCACGGGCGAGTGGTGGTGAGTGTGGTGCAGCAAGGGAGAGGCAGTGGGGCGTGGGGAAAATGCGAGGTGCGGCTCGAGTTTAAATAGGCGCGACGGCGGCGCACGGTGGTCGCGGTCCAGCGGCGTCCAGAGGGCGGGAGAGGTTGGCGCGCGGTGTCTGGGGGGTCCGGGCGTGGGCTAGGGTGCGCGTCGTAGCGGATCGCGTGTCGAGGTGCCGTGGTCTGGGCCAATTTTGGCCGGCGCCGTCCAACTCCTCCGCGGCGTGCATCGGGGGACAACGGCGTTAAGGCGAGGGGAGAGGGTCTCCTCTGCCCGCAGAGGTTGCAGTGGCACGGGGGCGAGGGAGAGCGCGGGCAAGGGGGCCCTGGGGGGCCTGGGAACGGCGACGTCGACCAAGGCGCCACGGCGACGGCGACAGTGAGCTAGGGGAGGTAGACGAAGATGGTTTTGCAAAAACCCCCTGGCTCCTGTGCTCTGCTTCTTTTCCTTCTTCTTTCTTTGAATTACTTTTTAGTCCTTCTGTTTAAATCCAGAAGCACTTCTTGATTTAATTTGAGGCACTAAATCAATTTATAAAAATTTGGCAAAATTTGTGGAGCCTTCCCATAAGGTGCAGAAGCTCCACAAAAATTGGCATAAAATAATAAAATGTTTTGAAACATTTTCTTTTATAGTGTTTTAATTAAGGCATTTTAATTTATTTTTACTTTGTTTACTTTTGAATTTTAAAACTAGTTTGAAAATATTATTTGAGAGAGATAAGTAGTAAGAATGAAATGGGAGGGTTTGCAATACCACTCCACTAAATTTTGTTGGAAACAAAATGAGATCCTCACTTGGAGAATTTGTGTGGCACTTGCCACATTTATTTTTCTTGTTTTGCTTTTAATTTATTCTTCTTCTTTTCTTTATGTTTTCAATTAGAGCAAGCAACACACAAACAAGAAGAAATAAACAACACAAGCAAGAATATGAGATCAACACATATAATTTAACAAAAGTTTTTGTTGGCTCCCATTTTTGGTATTAATAATACTTGTTAATAATTTTTTTTTTTTTTGGGATGTTACATGAACATCTGCTTCGGTGTCAGTATAATTATTGAAGGAAGAGGTGTACGATTCGGTGGATGAAGCTTGGGGAAGAAAATTCTAAAATTTCCATGCTATGGCTACTGAACGTTTCAGGAGGAATTCGATCTCCAGCTTGCAGTTACCAGATGGTCACATTGTTACTGACCACGATCTGATGGCAGGGGTAGCTTGGGATTGTTATAAACAATGGATGGGTACATCAAATGGTATTGACATGCGGTTTAACCTGGCTAGTTTGATCAGTAGGGTGGATGGGTTGCAGGACCTTGTTGCGGATTTCTCTGAGAAGGAGATGGATGATCTCATTAGCCATATACCGCTTGATACGGCTCCAGGTCCGGATGGTTTTAACGGCATGTTCCTACGGAAATGCTGGCACATAATCAAAGCAGATTTCTATGCCCTGGCTAGGGACTTTCATGGGCAGACGATCAACTTGGAAAATATAAATTCATCTTTTATTACTTTGGTCCCCAAGAAGCCATCTCCGGAGCAGATAAATGATTACAGACCGATCTCCCTTACAAACACAAGTTTGAAGTTTCTCACAAAAATGGTTGCGGACAGACTGCAAGGGAAGATCTTGGACTGCATTCATAAAAATCAATATGGGTTCATAAAAGGAAAATCTATTCATGATTGTATTGCCTGGTCATTTGAGTATATTCATCACTGTAAAACCTCCAAAAAGCCAATCATTTTATTGAAGCTTGATTTCGAAAAGGCATTTGATTCCATTGAACATGAGGCTATTTATATGGTTCTGAGGCACATGGGGTTCCCTGAAAAGTTTATATACTGGGTGAAAATCATGTTGGAAACAGGAACCTCCTCGGTCTTGGTTAATGGAGTCCCTAGGAGGAAATTTAAGTGCAGGAGAGGTGTCAGACAGGGGGATCCGTTGTCCCCGTTGCTGTTTGTGCTAGGCTCTGAGATCCTGCAGTTTGTGATAAATGATTTAAAGAACAGAGGACTGCTGCGTCTACCCATTGATGTGGGGGATTCAGACTTTCCGGTGGTTCAGTATGCGGACGATACTCTATTGATGCTAGAAGCAGACCCAGCTCAACTTGCGGTGTTAAAAAAGGCTCTTCAAGATTTCAGTGTGTCTACTGGTTTGAGTGTTAATTTCCACAAGTCCTGCATGCTGCCAATAAATATTTCTGATGAGGAAGTAGCTGCTTTGGCTGCTGGTTTTGGTTGCATAGTTGGGGCCTTCCCCTTCACATATTTGGGTCTGCCGATGGGGACTACCAGACCTCGAATGACTGATCTCATGCCTTTAGTCACGAAACTTGAGAGGAAACTCACGGCCAATTCTATGTTCCTTGCTTACGGGGGACGTTTGCAGCTTATTGGTTCCTGTCTTTCCTCTATGTCTATATATTTCCTATGTTCTATGGAAATTCCCCCTGGAATCATTAAGCAAATTTACAGGATCATCAGACACTGTTTTTGGAGAGGAAATAATCCGGATTCCAAGAAGCAATCTTTGGCTTCCTTGGAGATGATCTGCAAGCCTAAAAGTAGTGGGGGCCTAGGCATTATTGATTTTCACAAACAAAACCAGGGGCTTTTAATGAAACAGCTTCATAAGTTCTTTAATAAGGAGGAGCTTCCTTGGGTGAATTTAGTATGGCGGCATTACAGAGATGAAGTCCCACAGTCTGCAAACTTATGTGGCTCCTTTTGGTGGAGGGATGTTATGAAACTATCATCAATATATCAAGGGTTCTGTACAGTTAAAATAGGAATGGGTGACACTGCGTTGTTCTGGACTAATAATTGGAAGGGAGAAATTCTACAGCTTTCTTATCCAAGACTGTTCTCATTTGCATTGGATGCACATATTTCTGTTAAGGATATGATCAGTTCAGTGGATCGATCTCAGCTCTTTGCCCTGCCTTTATCAACACAAGCATTTGAGGAGTTTCGACAACTGCAGGATGTGCTACAGGAAGTTCAGCTAGATAACCAAGTGAAGGATGTTTGGTCAACTGTTTGGAAGGATGGTACTTATTCCTCCAAAAGATACTATTAGCATTGTTTTAGGGGACAACAGGCAAGTAAAATTTATGCTTGGATTTGGCAAAGCCGAGTGATGCTGAGACTCAAGGTTTTCGCCTGGTTGTTGGTCAGTGACCGTTTAAATACCAGAGATATGCTGCGCCGCAGACATTGGAATTTCACTGATGTTTTCCATTGTGTGTTATGCCCGACTCACTTTACTGAGGACTGGATGCATCTTTTCTTCCAGTGTAACTTCAGCTTGAGGGTGTGGAACTACCTCCAGATTCAGTGGGATGCGGGGCCCTCTTTTGAATATGTTTTCCACCAAGCTAGGTTGAAGTTTGATAAGCCTTTCTTTGCCGAGGTGGTGATTATTGCTTCTTGGCACATCTGGAAGCAGAGAAACGGAGCCATTTTTCAGCAGGTTATGCCCACTTTCAGAGCTTGGAAGAGGGGTTTTGTACAAGATGTCACCATGCATACGCATAGGGTGAAGGCTAAGCATTTTCAGGATTTGTCACGATGGATTGACAGCTTACCATAGTTTCTGTTTATAACTCTTTCTCTAGTTTCTTTTCGGCTGACTTGTAAATAGCTTTGTAATTAGCTGTACAATGTTCTATGCTTTAAATTTAAATAAAATGCTGCGGGGCTTTGCCCTACAGTCTTAAGGTTCAAAAAAAAATACTCGAATGTTTAGAAATGTTTGAATTGAAAGAGGATTACCTTTTGAAAAGGAATTGAAAGACATACACAATCGCTACAGAGAATTTTGAATTCAAATTTCACCCTAAAATTCTTGCTGGTAATTTCTCGGTATTTTCTGGCTACGCGGTAACCACAAATCATAGTAAACCTTTGGTAGATATTTCATATCTGGTAGCCTGAGTTGACTCATTTGATGCAAATCGTAAGTGGCAAAGAGACGACGTCAACATTCACACGGCCAAAGCCAAGTCACTGAATAGAGACGGCACCGAACTCAGCGGGCACCACGACGACGTGATCCGATGAAGTTTTGACGTGATAATCCGTAAGATTAATGTTGATATGTCATCATAAGTTTTTTTTGCATCTAGGAATGTCAAAAAAAATGATGTATACATTCTTTGATATGAAAGGGGAACTGGTTCTAGTTTCGCCGTGTGCGACTTTGTTGCAGATAAAAAAACAATTGTGTAAGGGGGCAATTTACATGTGGTATTGCATTTTTTTGTGTGTATGTATTGCATTTTTCTTAGAGCATGTTACAATGGTAGAGAACTCACGTCTTCTCTTAACCATACACATCATCTATAGAATATAAAATATATAATGTATTTCCTTTTATTGCCATCACTAACAATTAATTACATTTTAGTATAAAATTTTGTTTTTAAGGGAGGACAAATAGTACAGTTGAGAAAATAGTCTTCTCTTATTTTCTAAGAGATCATCTCTTAAGCCTGTGTCAATGCATCGTTTCTTAGACTAGCCATAGTGGGAGGAACATTTCTAGTAACTTCAGTGCCACGTATGCAAAAAAGATGATGTGGGAAATAATTAACGAGGAGAGAGAACGTTGGAGTAACATAGCTGGTTACCGGAACAACACACTCCAAGGCAAAATGAGTCTACAACCTAATAAATTCTATCATGCATGACACCACAAATAAGCTACTACCCACTATAGAGATAGTAACAATAGGTAGTAACATAAGTATGTTACCACTCAATGTTACTTCCCACTATGACTAGTCTTAGCACATTATCATAGGAGCATTAAAAATTTAATAGACAACTAGTACAATGCATCGTATCTTAGAGGTTGTATCTAAATTAAATGATTTGGCTCTCATGCATGCATATGATTGGCCTAGCAACATTTTTTTCGTATGGCCACATGCAAAGGTTGTATGTTAGCTAAGATATAACCTCAATCTCTCTCTTCATTTAACACATATGAAACCGTGCTAAGAGATTTGCATTGATATATGTCTTAGAGCAAGTACATTAAGGCTTAGTCAGCTGGCTATAGTGTTTGCCACGTCATTAAAATCCTACGTGGAAGAAAGAGAAGAAAGGATAGAGATTAGAGCGAGCTCTTCATCAACAGCCCGCCGGTACGCATCGTACGAGGCCATGGAGCTGCTAGCTGTAAGCCAATGTTTGCCCTTTCTCCCCAATCCCAACATGCAAAACTAATATTTTAATCTTTAATAAAGCTAATCAAACAGCCAGCCTATAGCCAATTTATTGTATGGTCCTGCTTTTGTGTTGACTATAGAGCCGGTAGCGGGCTCTCTTATTGTACTTGCTCTTAGCTTAAGAGAAGACAACATTCTCTTTCATTATTCATTCTCCTCAACTAATAAAAAATCCGACGTGATAACTCTAAAAAACGGTTGACTTCACTCATTGTACATGACCAAAGTTGGTATACAAAAAGAACCGAGATAAACTAACGCGGGGTTTATAGTCCTTGTCGGACTGGAGTGGATGTCCATGCATGGACGCCGACTTCGATCTCGACTCCAGCAATCTAGGACTGTGCTCTGCCTTTACATATACATCGAGACCGCGCACCGCCGCCTCCGCATCTTACCCCAGAGTCTCAAATCCCGACGACCGTTCCTCGGCAAGCACTCCGGCCGATCCGATCTGATGGCCGGTAAGGAGGGTTCCACCAGCAGGCGCTGCAGGCAGGGAGCCAGCGTCCATGAACACACCCCGGCGGCGACCCGCGAGGGGTGCTCCATCAAGAGGAAGTCGTCCATGGAATGCGAGGCATTGTGCAACTTCCCGGAGCAGCAGGAGATCCCCAATGAGCACTGGGCATACGCGCTCTACAACCCCGTGGCCGGCCGAACCGCCACGGCGGCCGACATCTCCTCGGACGACGACGCGGAGCTGCGGAAGAGAGTCAAGTCTGTCCTGCTAAGCTTCCCGGAGTGCCACGCCTTGGGAAGCCCGGAGGAGTTCTCCCAAGCGGTGGACAGGATCGTCAGGGAGTCCAAGCCGGAGACGGCGTCCGCGGCCGCCCCGGGCATGGAGCGGCTGGAGGATGACATCATCAGCGTCCTGCTGATCATGAAGAAGACCCCCGCCGCCGAGCTCCCCGGCGTCGAGGCCGGCCCGGTGTTCCCTGGAGGACAGGAAGAAGTGGCTGGACGAGGAATGCCGGCCGGAGAAGAAGACCGTTGGCCACGACCTGGTGCTCCTGGACAAGGTCCGCGTGGATCTGCTCACGAGGGGATACGTGGATGTCCATGAGGGTTACATGGATGAGGACCCTGGGTTTGATCCCTACGTCCACGAAGGGAGGGTGCGGATGCAGTACGACCCCAAGGACTTTGTGCCCGAGGACTATGACGGGGAGGTGATGATTCTGGTCTGAGAAACTCTGAATCCGGCCTCAACTGAAGATCGAAGTCACACTGGTACTGTCTATCCATGTATGCTGCTGCGCATAGGCTATCTATCAATCTATATAATGTGATGTCTTTGTTTGCTATTAACTGCTACAATTTTGATTCGGATCAAGTATATATTAGTGTTAGTGGGATTGTTTCTTTCGTTGTATTTTTAAGTTCGCATATCTCTGGCAGTCAACTGTTCCTCTACATTGTTGTTCTTATTGGGAACTCAGAGAAGCAGAAAGCACCTACGTGTTTTAAGTTGTTTTTGATTTGGTTGGCCATTTTCTGACGAATAGGGTAGCTTACAATAATTATATTGAGTAGCGAAAGTGTGTCCGAAAAGTGTCAGATCATGAAACCTCTGAATTTTTTAAGACGCTACAAGCTTAGAAAAGATTACTCTTGCAGCTCAAGAAGTTGAAACGAGTGTCTGCAGATGAATTCTCAGCCTTGAGTACTTGCAGACTTGCAGTAGAGCACCCTTCATGCAGAGAAGAATCAGCACTACCGTACTTCTCGGGAGGTTTGAACATTGCAGGGAAGCATGACCTCGGAACCGCATAATGATGCCATATGGCACGTAGCCAAGTACTGTCATCTTCACCATTGTGTCATCTTAGTTCAGTTGCATTTAGCTAGGCAACCAACACGACATGTAAAAGCGAATTTTGTCATAACCCCCAAGGTAATGACATTCCCGTAGTTGTCAAATGAAGATAACAAATCAATCGCATTATGATAAAGCACATAAATTCTAGAAAACAAGAGGATATTATGTTTCTCAACAAAATAATTGGGCGACAAAGGACGAACAGAGGAAAAAAAAATACTCCACAACCGGTCAAATTGCATGGTGTGTCCACCACAGTCCACAATCGGCCAAGAGCGGATCATCATGACAACGAGCAGAATCAAAAGAGCAGGAGGTCGCCTTCTTCGTTTTCCTCCTTTTTGTCCCATGTGTTGTGTTGCTACTACACATCACAGACTTGAGTCCACAGTGGTGTTTGTTCACTAGTTCAGTCTGCAATAGAAGAGATCTGGAGTTATCGCCGGGATGTGGCTCAGGGCGGCAGCGGCCACATGAGCTTGCTGACATGGCAGCCAGCCACTCGCCGCCGGAGATAAAGCGTCCAAAAGTGCCGAGCTGGTAGGACCCCCAGCCACAGTCAGATGTGGCTCTCGTTCTTCAGAGCTCATCACCACACACATTTGCTGATCAGAACATCACCACACACTCGGCCAGCACTTGTCGAATAGATCATCTTCAGCTCGAGTGCTCATCGACCGAGCGTCTCGAGTGCTCTTTCGGGTTCTTTCCCCGCCAAGGTTTCATCCATGAACAACTCACATGTATAACGACATGAGAGAATCTGGAGCTCTACTCGGCTCTGGGTTCAGTTTTGACATGTTAGACTGAACTTGGATAATCTTTCATAAGAGAGCTTGCACAGCTAGCTGAACTCTGAGCAACAGATGATGGTTGTTGAACTGGAGTGATTTTCATTCTCCACTCTGTGTGTGTTGTGGTAACAAGAGTACAGTTACAGTGGGACCTGAAACTAGTCCCTAGAACTAAATACTACGGCGTGTGGCTTATGGCAAACATACAGCTGACTATATACAACAGCCAATAACAATCTCGCGGCCAAAAAAGAGAGACACAAACAAGAAAGAAAAATAAAATAAAAATCTGATCTAGGAGAGACTGCTTTGCTTCGCTCATGACGAGAGGGCTGCCCTCGCGTACGCCGCCGGCAAGGACAGGAACTTCTTCGCCTTGCCCACGTACGCGCGCTTGGTGAAGTTGTTGTAGTCGTTCGCCTCGATGGCGTCTAGGATCTGCCTGTACAGCCACAGCGACGCCAGGACCTGCGAGGCATAGATAGAATCGTCCAAATTGGTAAATGATTCAAAGCTTGCAATATAGTACCAATTTAAGGATTCTTTTGTTTTGCTGATTGAATCTCAAAGTGCAGGAGTATGTATGCAAGCATCTCGTACCGGCCATCTGCTCGCGGAGTCCAGGCTCATGACGCCCTTCTCGGCCTCGTCGAAGAACAGCCTGGCACGCTGGATCTGCCCCTTCATGAACCTCCTCCATTTGTCCGTCACTTTCCCTCTGAATATGTCCTCCTCTGTAAGGCCTGCCTGCGCTAGTTCGTCCAGCGGAAGGTAGATCCTCCCCCTCCTCGAGCTGAGATTCCATCCACAAAGACAAAACACATTAGCCTACAAATTTAACAATACAACAAAAGAGAAGAAAACTCAACAGTGACAAGTTGTCGGATAAATACAGGGAGAGTAAAATAGTATATCAATGTATAGTTTTAAAAGCTGATATCTTACTGGGTACATTAATTTACACAAGATTTCAGAGCACAAGTGGGTCATGTGTACTTCACAAACTCGCACAGTTTACTTCGAAAAAACTAAGCTCGGTGGCAAATAGAGTAAGTTAGTACTTACTCTTCTCCGACATCTCTGAGTATGTTCGTCAGCTGGTTGGCGATGCCAAGAGCTAGCGCGGCATTGTACACGCTCTCAGCTGAGGCCTTTGAGTCCGGGGCGATGCCCATCACCGGCACCGTCATGAGACCGACCGTACCAGCGACGTAGTAGCAGTAAAGGTAAAGCTCGTCGAAGGTCTTGTACCTCGACTTCCACAGGTCAAGCCTCATCCCTTCAATCATGTCTTTGAATGGCTGTCAGAAAAAGGGATCATGATGTTACGGAAATATCGGAAAAAGTGAACTTCGCTAATTTACTACTTTTTAGTAATTTCTTCTAGTGGTGTTTCATGCATGATACATAAACTTCTTCTGCCTAATTTACCTGGATGTCTATTGGAAACTTTGACACGGTGTCTGAGAGGGCTGCATCGTACATGTCGTACGGGCGGCCTTCAAACAGATCGTCAAGTCTCTTCTCCCATCGATCAAGTGCCTTGGGTGTGATGTAAGATGAGTTGGGGCCATCTACCAGCTCATCAGTTCGTCTGCACCATACTGCAAAACATAAAACAAACAGTTAGTCACAGATAACCAAATGAGGTCATAAGCAATAAATTTATGTTTGTTTTCCATGAATGACAGTAATAACAAAATCTGCAGCCCGACGTACCATAGATTGCCCAGACAGCTTTGCGCCTTTCAGGAGTCATAAGCTGTGTACCTGGAAGATAAATCGACACAAACACACGCCGTCAGAAATTTAAAGACAGTAAAAGGTCTACTGCAGGAAGCAAATCTTAGCACATGAAGCAAATCTTAATTAGCAGGACGAAGCTGATTCCTCTGAAAGGTCAGATATCGGATTGGAAACAGAATCATCAAAGATTACAACTAAACTATAGAAGTCGATAGACTTAAATCAAGCCCATGCATCACGTCAACCCCACCAACCAGCCTAGCCCCCTCTACACCAATCAAGAAAGCTATTAGTTATATAAGTGCCAGTGGTTCGCCACAATGAATTTGGCCGAAGAAGAAAAAAAAATCTGCCTTGAATGTTTATGTGTCAACCGACCACCATCTGATGTCTCCCGTGAGATGGCAAAGCAGCGCCACGTGCACTGCATACACTACCTAGCTAGCTATCGGAGTGGGCACACCACATGTGCATACAGATACAGTTGTTGCTTAGACTTTAGATAGCCTCAGGCTGGTTGGGTGGGGAATTAGAGGTGATCGTATTCCAACATTTTTATAGTTGTATTCATCGATTGTAGCCTTATTTACACTTTGCAGTGCTGAAGATTTTGGCACAGCCTGAAGGAGATTTAACTGATCGTTTGTGCTCCCGAAGAAGGAGAAAAACAGTAGTCTGACAGTAAAATCGAGTGCGAGATTTTTCCACATGTATGTTGGGACAGTGGGCATGTGACAGTGCTCACCGAGGTAGAAGGTCTTGGCGTACTCGGCGCAGACTTCGCCGCAGCGGTCGTATGCGTCGCCGAGGAGGCCCCAGCCGAGCTCGGCGTCGTCCTCCTCCTCCCGCCAGCGCCGCCTGCCGGCCTCCTTGGCCCGCCTCCCCTGCAGCTCCTCCACCAGCGCCGCCTGGCGCAGCACCACCTCGTACACCGCCTCCTCCGTGGCCGTCCGCGCCGGCGCCGTCGCCACCAGGCTCGCCCTCGCGCGGGCGCCCCTCGTCCTACAGGCGAGAAGGCCGCGCGGCTGCGGCTGCTGCGGGAGGAAGCGGTGGCGGCCGTGCGCGTGGGGCCGGCAGGGCGTGTACACGGCGGAGGAGCCCGCCATCCGGTGAGCGCGCGGTGCGGCGGATTTGGTTTTTGCGGTGACTGGCCGGCGAGGCGATGTGTGGCTCTGGGTTTGGGCTCGACGGGGTGTGTTTTAAATGGTAGGCTGGGGAAAAAACAAACGAGCTGCCCAGGCTGCGACGTGGACCCACGAAGCCCAAGCAACAAGGCCTGTTCTAGAGGAAAAGTTTGAACCTCTTGTTACATTTTCCTTGTGTCCTATATGTGATGTAGAACAGTGTTTGAGGCAAAGTCCACCAAGTGTTCTGATCATGGAGAAAATTAACATGACACTGCAATCATGTTTTTTTTTTCATTCATGATAATCATACGAATCAAAAACCCAAGAAACAAATCAAAGTTGCTCATGTTTTGCCAAAATCACCTTAGACTCACACGAGTACAAATAAAAACAATGCATCATCGACTAACGCTTAACCTTCATCGATGACCAAATCTCGCAGCTATCGGTAATGTTAGGTCAAATGCGACCCTGTGCACTATCGACTGACAATAAGGGAGGTTCGGTAACACTAAGTAGGAGGGAAAAAATCCTCGTGTGCGAGTGTCCAACCCAGCACACGGGACACCACATCTGTGAGCCACCGCGACGACCACCTGATTGGCTGATTCAGGGCGTTGTTGTGGATCTTCTGAAAGGGCAATTTATCGTTAAGTGATTTTAGTGGAGATGCCACTAGAATTAAGCCACCAAAAACCGTGTCGAGGTGTAACTACTTGTTTTATGTTGACGGTGAGCATTAGCCGGAGTTGCAATGTGCGTTGGCCACGATATGGAGGGAAGTCATCAACGAATTGTACGACTTGTCCAAATCTAACTACTAAGGACTCCATCGAGCAAGCAAAGCAGGAATCCGGAGATGAGGTGGTTTCTTTGGTAAGCGCGATTAAGGTGACTAAGGTGACTCGTGCGGCGCTATACCCGATGTGCTGGAGCCGCTTGAGGGAACTCTAGATCACCTTTTATCAGCAAGGACTTTATATTCATGCTTGCAATATGTACAATATATATGTGTACTCAACTAATGTATATTAATTAGTAACTAATATGCTTATTTAATTCATATAAGCACTATGTTCTTCGAACAACGTAATCAGGTGACCCATGTCTCAGTCTTATTTGAATAAAATCCCCCAATACAAATACAAGCGTCGTTTACACTGTTGGCCAAGCTCGTTAGTGTGTCCCACCACCAATGACCAACTATTTGATTAGATCACCTAAAACCCCTATCGTAAAAGAAAGTTTGCGATTTTTAAAAATCGATCTCACTTTCAATTTTCCACCTTTTCATCTTATATTTTTGCTCCTTCTCGACCAACTTCTTCTTCATTTGCAAAGCTTGAGCCACCATTTTCTTTCCTTGCATTCATCAACTCATCGATCTTCTCCCTCATGTTTTCATCCTCGGCCTTCTTCTTCTAATTGTCCTTCCCCTTCCTTCTTCCATCTGGTCTTCCTATGTTTATTACTAGTGTCAGTGTTTCTTGGTGGGGCTGTCTGATCTCCCTTTCTTCAGGTGGGAGGAGTTTGTTGATCGCTCAACTTTCACTTCTCACTATGATCAAGATATTTCCAATAATGTTGGAGCGCACAAATGTTTTTCCTTTTGAGGTGGCCATTTTCTTGTATCTTTCTTATGCAATGCAATCCTACATTGACAAAATTGCAGAAGACAAGTTGCGCACATTTACACTGGACACATTTACAAAAATCTGAGACAACAATATATGATCATCGTCGTTTGGAGCCGCATTTCGACATGGTTCCCCGCCACTATGGAGAATTAATGGAGATTAATCGACAGATTACACGAGTACGTACTCATGGGTGTATCTCTGGACGAACTAATAATTCAATCGAGTGACGAAGTAAATTAATGAGCTGCATGTGCATGGTGTAGTCTGAAGGAGACAAGGCGCGGCGCCGCCACGTGGAGGTACCAATACATGCATGTCCCGATCGAGCAGACACCGTCCATGTATACATGCATGTAGTGTGCGGCTTCAATTTTTTAGATCTATTATTGTATTGTCCTACAAAGATTTATACGGATTTTGGTAAAATGATATGCAGCCCGATCGATCGTATGAGAAATAACTAAGCTTCAGACTCTAGTAAAAAGCAAAACTATCAAAACGCACATACGTAGTACTTGTTGCCATCGATCGCACTTGTTAACTTACTACTCCTAAGACCTAAGTTTTTTTTAGAAAAAAGGCATAAAATGTCCAGCTTTGAATTAACAAAGCCGCAGAGTATCCAACGGCAATTACAACATGCTGATACATAGCTTACAAGCATCAGGCACCACAAGCAAACAAAAGATAAAACAACAAAGAACAGCTTGAGGTGCTAAAGCTAAAGTCCGACTACGCTAACAAGAAACTTGACAGCAACATCGGACCCAAGCTGCCGGACGGAGTCGCCATGAAGAAGAAACGGCAAAGGAAGGCACCCACATCACCGCGGCTGAGCAGAACCTCCGAATCTCGAACGCTCACCAGCACGCAAATACTCGGCGCCAGAAGGCCACCTCGCAGCACGCAGCAGAATCTTGAGCTCCCAAGATCCCCTTAATTATATATACACTATATATATAGTTAGCTCCTCCTCACCAGACGGCTAATTATATGCTTAACTTTAATCACATCACATCAGCGATGCGATCGAAGACATATGTTTATTGTGGTTAGCTTTGTTTTTTGGCTAAATAGATTAGTGGATAAAGTAATTAACCAGTGACGATCACTAGAAGAGTAGTTAATTGACTTACTGTATGTAGTTATCGTTAGTCCTATCTTATGTATGTTATGATAAGGTTAAGGAAGTTCGCGTGGACGGATCGCATGCTTACAACGCTTGTTTTTGACCTACTAGTTAGCGTGCACGTGCAATGCACGATCTTTGAGCTAATTAGTCAACAAAATTGCACGTACAAACTTCAACATCACTGAATCTAGACTTAAATGGTATTTGATATCTCTATAGATGGCTCCTAGCACAGATAGACCACATTATCCATATGACATACGTGATGGCCAGCTTCAAAATATATGAGTCGGTTTATAAGGTTACATGTTGACCGCACCCTTGAAACAGTACAATCGCTGATCGTACAAAGGCTTGAGCTCGAGCCTGGAGATGGTCAATTACTCACTACAGGTTGCCTGCTCTAGCAGCAATCCGGTTGCCACGATCGTTGTGAATACTAAAGCCCCATCCTCCTGATTGATTAGCCTCTTTGAAAGAGCAATTGATGTTAATCTTCAAGCCATCATCTGGCAGTGAAGACCATCTTCAACCTTTGCTTTTTTCGATCCCTGGTCCATAGCTTGACAGATGATGGTTTGATGTTAATCTTCAAGCCATCATCTGGCAGTCTGTGTTTGCAGCTCCCTGCAACTGAAAAGTTCAGATATAGTCTGCACATTGACTGTAGAAATAAATAAAAATAGAGAAGGTTAAAACTAAAAATGCAAAATTGCCATCTGAACAACGAAGGCAAATGTTAACTGAATGTAATGTAAAATATCGAAAAGGTTAAGAACATGCACATGCCTTCTTTCAAAAATCTTTCAAAATTACAGATATCTTTGATTTCTCACCAAATAGTGACTTTTGGTGTGTTTTATACATTTTTACATATGTTTTGTTCTAGAGAGAACTTCAGTTTTAGAATCATGCAAACTACAAAATTTCAAAGATACAAAGACGCAAAGTAAATCTTGAAAATAAAACTGGCCAAAAGCTTCTCCAATTCTCCTCCACAACTTTCAAAAGTACAATGTTCAGATGAACAAGACCTGAAGAACGTATCTGAACATAGGGTGAAACTAATAACCATGTTAACGAAGAGGGTAAAATCACCTTATTGTCAACAGAAATTTCCTTTGATCCTTCTCTGGCGTCTCCCTGTTTTATTTCCCATACCTGATCCATTCATGTTCAGAGCAAAGAATGCATTAGATCAAATGGGAAAAATCACTGTGCAGTAAAATAAAGAAAATCTGCATCGTAGTAGGCGAAGAGAGGCGTTGCTGGAAGCTCGCGTCTTGATGTCCGAGGGACCTATGGGTGGTCTGACGGGGGGAATAAGTGTTTGACTCAGCTTCGTAGGACCTGCCGATGGTGCATCGTCCCAGCCGGCCAGCCGGGTGCTGGGGGCGGTGGTGTTGAAAGGTAACGCATACTGCAGGGTTTCGGTGTCCGTGCTGAGCTGCGATCTGCATGGCGTCGAGAGTAGAGGCGTAGGCGGCGAAGAGAGGAATGTGCGGACACCGAGAGGCGCATGGACTTCGAGGCGGCACGGAAGAGGTGCAGAAGAGCAATTACCTGTGCAATTACGGAAAGGGCGGAGGCTCTCGCTGCAACCCTCGTGAACGACATTCTCTTGTCCTAGATCCGCATGGACGGCGGCAGGCGGACGCGGTGGTGATGCGACGTCGGCGCGAGCTGGACACCTCTATTTTGTGCGGCGCGACGGTGCTGGTGGTAGGCAGCGAGATGGACTAAAAATCAGGAAGGGGACATGAATTAGCGAGGAGGAGGCTGCGGACCCGGCAGGATTCCCGCGACGGTTCGTGTGAGTGAAGGCGGTATCTCCGCCGGCGGCAGCGAGGGAGGTGGAGAAGATAGTGGGAGGATGGATCTGGTGGGGTTACCGCGGTTAGTTGCCTTCGGGGAGGTGCGGACACGGGCGGTGGAGATTTGGCAGAACATCTTCTGCCGGTCGACAGGATCAATCACGCCCGTCCGACTGATTGACAGACCAGCTATGCAATATGGTCCACTAGATTTTATTAGTCAAGGATGATCCGATGGTTCAAATTGTCCTGTGTACACTTTCGTTGGTGGACGTAGGAAAGTTTCAGTTCACTCTTTTATTAGTAGTGGAGATATACATCCACACCGAGTTGATTCTACCGCCCTTTTTTACTGCTCTCGTTCGTCCTTTTGTAGAAAAGCAAACGTCGATACTGACGTGCTTGCTCAATGTAACACCATGCATGTAAAAAAAATGTCTAAAACGAGAGTGATGAATCTTCGACCCCGTGGATGAGGTTTCTACAGCGCATCTTGCAGGTTTTTCTCTATGCATTTGCATTTTTATTTTAGTTTTTCAAAAAACAAATGTGTAAGGAAGCTGAGTGTACGAGGACTCTTAATTTGCTGCCATCTCATAGAAAAGCGAATACTGAAAACGACATGTGGGTGACCATGTCAATGTCTAAAATGAGAAAGAAAAAATGAGACAATTTACATCGCGGGCCATTTGGCCTTAGGTTCTGCCACGTAGACTAACATCGAGGTTCTCCTGGCATAGGTTCCGGCTACCCTTTCGTGGCACTCTGGTGGTTTTCTGCTCTTTTTTTTGACTAATTTGTTTTTTCCTTTCTTTTGAAAACGAATGTGTAAAAAAGCTAGTGTGATGATTCTCATGTGTGGCCGCGATCTCCATGTGTCGCTTTTGATGGGCATTGCTCGCAATATAAAAGCAAAACGGGACTTGAAGTCCTTTATTGATGAATTGATCATTTGAAAGATTAATAAATTGCATATGGTTTTATGATCAAGTGTTTCACGTCGGTCTTGTGCTTGATCTTTTCCTTAATTCAGTCGTCACTGATCAATTGAGTTTAACCCAGCGTGTGTTTCATTGTAATACTCTTAAACATACTATATAAATAAAAGAATGCCTTTTACTATCGAAGCGACGAGGTTACCGAATGTTGTACCAGCTCAGCTGGATTCAATGTTTGGACTAGCTAGTAAAAATTTGAGATTATTATATTTTCCTGTTGTAGCTGGTTGATAGTAATAGGACATCACATAGTTTAATGTCAAGTTCTTCGATCTATCCGACTGCCATTTGGACACCATAGGAGTAAGTCTAGTCATACGCATAAACATGATTGCATCTAAACATAGGTGTATGGGCATGTCAAAAAAGGGATTGGAGTATACAAATATATCCAAATAAAATACGCATTTGTAGCTCATAAGGATACAGAAGGTACATATGGCACTGCACAGAACAAGCCTGGGGATGATCAACTTTTGAAATCAGCTCAACTGGCAGTAGATAACAAATGATGTATATATGTAATTTGTCTAACTAGAAAGTTGATGCAAGTCTGTAAAAAATGGATTGGAGCATACTACTAGGTACCCAAATAAGATACTCCCTCCGACGTAAAAACAGTCGGAAGTGTTGACCTGTGAGTTACAAATGAGACTTGGGTGACGGTGAGCTCTAGCAATGCCCGATGAAATATGTATTTGGAGCATTCTAAGGACGCATGAATGAAGATAAACTTATATGCGAAATTACCAATATAGACATATACTGTAAAAATGCTAGTGTGATGATTTTCATGTGTGGCTGCGATCTCCATGTGTCGCTTTTGGTGGGCATTGCTCACAATATAAAAGCAAAACTGGAATTGAAGCCCTTTATTGATGAATTGATCATCTGAAAGATAAATAAATTGCATATGGTTTTATGATCAAGTGTTTCACGTCGCTCTTGTGCTTGATCTTTTCCTTAATTCAGTCGTCACTGATCAGTTGAGTTTAACCCAGCGTGTGTTTCATTGTAATACTCTTAAACATACTATATAAATAAAAGAATGCCTTTTACTATCGAAGCGATGAGGTTACCGAATGTTGTACCAGCTCAGCTGGATTCAATGTTTGGACTAGCTAGTAAAAATTTGAGATTATAGTTTCCTGTTGTAGCTGGTTGATAGGAATAGGACATCACATAGTTTGTTCTTCGATCTATCCGATTGCCATTTGGAGACCATAGGAGTAAGTCCAATCATACGCACACGCATGATTGCATCTAAACATAGGTGTATGGGCATGTAAAAAAAGGGATTGGAGTATTCAAATGTATCCAAATAAAATACGCATCTGCAACTCTTAAGGATACAGAGGTACATATTTTTGACGATGGCAGCGAGCGCTGCGATCAATATATTAAGAGAGAGCAACAGAACAGTACAGAGTTACAGCGTCAAAACGACGAACGCATAAAAAGAAATAAAGGAACTATACAGCAGATGGGGACTAGAAATCACAGCGCGCCAATCCAGCTAGCGCCTGTGAGCCCAGCGATGGCCCAGGTCTTCAGTTCTTCAGTGATCAGGTCACAGATGGCGAAGAATGATCTTGCTTTCTGATTGAAAATCCTTTCATTACGCTCACGCCATATAAACCACCATGTCGTCATGACTATGGATGAGAAGTGACTCCTCCTTCTTGCTTCCAAGCTGTTTCTTGCATTAAGCCACCATTCCTTGAGATCAGAACAACTTTGCCCCGGCATCAACAACAAAGGAAAACCATATTTGGTAAGACAATATCCCCAAATGCCGGCCGCAAAGGGACAGGAGGCTAGGAGGCGAGTAGCAGTTTCAGCTCCCAGATTGCAGAGAGGGCAAAGAGGGTTGTGCGGCCAGTTTCTTTTCGCTAGGTTGTCCGCTGTTAGACATTTTCCTTGAATAGCCAACCAAGCAAAGAATCTAACTCTACCCGGGATCTTGATTTGCCAAATCAGTTCGTCAAATTCGAACTCAGTTCTGCCCATAAGCTGCATATTGTACGCCGATTTTGCTGAGTATGTGCCATCTGAACTCCAATTCCACCTAATGGAGTCCCGGGCTTCCGAGAGAAAGAGGTTCTGAGTTAATTGCCACAACTGAATGTATTCAGTCAGAACTTCCATCGAGGGATTGGGTTTTATAAGAGTGATCCACTTCCTATTAAACAGGGCATCTGCCACTGTTAACTTTCTGCTTTTACTATGCTTGAAAAGAGCAGGAAATTGGGTCAGAAGAGGAATTCTACCAAGCCAATGATCAGACCAGAAGGCGGTCGCCTTCCCATTACCAATGGTGATGGTAGTTGCGGCTTGGAACATCGATTTAACATCTTGTGAGACCTGAATAGGAAGGCCCTGCCATGGCTTATCCGGGCTAACTCTACTCTGCCATAACCACCTCAACTTGAGAGCTCTGCTTTGAAATAACAAGTTTGGTATCCCAAGGCCACCAAACTGAGTCGGAGTGCACACCTGTGTCCATTTAACCAGACATTTTCCCCCACAAACCTTGTCAGAACCTGACCAGAGAAAAGCCCGCTGCAACTTCTCAATTTGCTTTTGTGTCCATGTGGGGAAGTCAATAGCCAGCAACTGATAAATGGGTATAGCAGCCATGACAAACTTAACAAGGATTAATCTACCATCGATAGAAATCCATTTACCCTTCCATCCTGCAGCCTTCTTTGCTAATTTGTCAATAATTGGCTGGAGATCATTCTTCTTCAGCCTTTTGTCGGAAAGAGGCATACCGAGATAAGTGCAAGGAAAGGAACTTAGCTGGCAGCCAAGAGTAACTTGCAAGTGCTGGAGATCCATGCCTTCACAACGGATGGGCAGAATTTTGCTCTTGGACAGATTGGTATGCAGACCGGTTGCATTGCCAAAAAGACTAAGAATTTGAGTGATTGCCTCCATATCTTGCAGAGCAGGTTTAACAAAGATTATAACATCATCTGCATAAATAGATGCCCTATGGCGAATGTGCTGGGAATTAAGGGGAGCCAGAACTCCAGCATGTTGAGCTTTGTCCATCAATCTACCAAGGCAGTCCATCACTAACACAAAAAGAAGGGGGAAAGGGGGTCTCCCTGACGAAGACCCCGACGGTGATGAATAACATCCGAGAGAACTGAATTAACCAGCACCTTGGTAGAGGAAGTCAAGAAGAGAGCCGCGATCCAACCACACCATTTCTGGCCAAACCCTCTGAACCGCAAAAGCTTAATCAAGAACTCCCAGGAAACCGAATCAAATGCTTTGGATATGTCAAGTTTGAGCAGCAGAGAGGGAATTTTTTTCTGCCTTAGAGTTCTGGCCATGGATTGGACATAAATGAAATTATCATGAATCATTCTGCCCTTTATAAAAGCATTTTGGCACTGGGAAATGAGACTATCCATCTTGGGTTGCAATCTGAAAGCAAGAATTTTAGCAGCCACCTTAGCAAAGCTGTGAATTAAGCTAATAGGTCAGAAATCTTTGGGAGAGTTGGCACCAGCATGCTTTGGGAGGAGAATCATGGTTGCCTTGTTGACCAGGTGCAAATTCCGAGAGTTTAAGTTTTGGAAGTGCAAGAAGGCCGCACACCAATCATGTTTGATCACCTCCCAACAATGCCTAAGAAATAATCCAGTGTAGCCATCAGGGCCTGGAGATTTTTCAGGGTGGATGTCAAAAACAGCCTCTTTATTTCTAGGGCAGTGAAAGGAAGATCTAAATCAGAGAGATCACTTTCAAGGAAGCCAAGAGCAGCAAGGTTCAGGTCTTCTTGTCTACTGCTGTAAGTGCCCATAATGTTATTGAAATGGGACCAAATACACTCCAACTTGCTTTCCGGATCAGCAATGCACTCACCATCAACCATCAGATTAGGAATCATATTCTTGCGTCTTCTTGCATTAGCTTTTTGGTGAAAAAATCGAGTGTTACTGTCACCCTCTTTTAACCATAGATATCTCGACCTCTGTCTCCACATGCAACGGTCAAGTGCTGCCAGCCCAAGGCATTGCATCTTCAAATGCCCTCTGAAGGTGTGCTCGGCAGGCGATAAACTGCGATGGTCTCTGGCCTGATCAAGCATGAAGATCAGCTCGTTGACAATAAGCATCCTTAGCTTCAGGTCATGAATCAAATTAGCAGCCCAAGCTTTAAGCTTTTTGGCACAGTGGCTAGCTTGCCTGCCAGATTGATATAGGGGTCCGCATTCGCAGGGGCAGAAGCCCACGCAGCTATAACAGTTTCATCAAAACCTTGCAGTTTCACCCATGCATTTTCAAATCTGAAACAGTGTTGTGGTCTGAAATTAGCATTGGTAGTGAGAAGGAGAGGGCAGTGATCAGAACCAGCAGAGGATAGCGCCTGAAGGATGGCATTGGGGAAGCTGTCATCCCACTCTTGATTATACAGTACTCTGTCTAGGCGAACCTGAGTAGAATTTAACTGCTCATTACTCCAAGTGTATCGACGACCCAACAAATACATGTCTTTCAGCTCCTGCACATTAATGAAATTCCGGAAAGCATTGATGAGCCCACGGTTGATGTTACCGTTGCTCTTTTCTTCTGCAGCAGCTATCAAATTGAAGTCCCCCATAATTAACATCGGACCAACACAGTTAGAAGCAATGGACTGCATCTCAGCTAAGAACAGAATTTTGTCAGGGGGTGATTGAGGACCATAAACACCAATAGCCGTCCAACTGGAACCACTAGCAGCATGATAGCAGACAGTAGAGATACAATTTTTAGATCTTTGCAAGGGAGTAACAGCCAGATCGTCAGTCCATGCCAACAACAGACCTCCACTAGCACCATCAGAGGGGAAAAGGAAAATTCAGTGAAGCTCGGTCCACATATATCAATCACCAAATTCAGATCAACAACAGATAACTGGTTTCTTGTAAGCACACAAGGGTTGCACGGTTCAGGGAAATAATTGCTCGAACTGAATCACGCTTAGCCTGGGAATTGAGTCCCCTAACATTCCAAATAAAGATGTTGTAACTAATCATAAGAACTTAAACACCTGAGATACAGAGGTAGAGGAACCAAACTAGTTCAAACCGCAGCAACAGCGCGCAGCGCCCTTCTTCTGCCTCCACAAGCGGTCAGCGCTAGGTCAGTCAGAGCTTGGATCTGCAGCTCGGTCATGGAGCCCTTGAGGAAGAAGCCGGAGTAGGATGCCAACATGTCAGATGGGTCGACGCCTGGTTCCTCGAACTCAGGTCCTAGCCTGCGGCAGACCATCTTCTTGGCCACGGTCATCACTGATCCTTGGAGCTCTGGGGACGATTGGCTATGCGGCGACTGCGGCGGAGAACAGAGGAGGCAGAGGCAGCTTCGATTTCTTTTCCTTTACCTTTTTTCGACTTGGCCAGCGGCTTGAAGATAGGTCCCCGTAAGAGACCTGGTGAAATAGGCTCACACATTTGGCCCATGAACTGCTGAAGCGAAGTTGGGCTTACCAGCCCATGTTCAGCCACAGTCGCGCGGCCCACCGGCCCCAAAAGCATCAGGCCAGCTTCTTGACCAGTCAAAGCAGCAGAACCGGGCGGGCCCAAAGGATGCTGGTCGACCGCAGCAACGCTGCCCTCGTGGTCAACCAGCGCCCCACCCATGTTCCTCGAGCCCGAAGCGGCAAATGAGCATGTTGGCAGGACGGGCACAGCTTCCATCAGGGCGACCAAAGGCGGCAAAGTATCACTATGTACTGCAACTCCGGCAGCAGGAACAGGATACGATGCCCCTCTCATTGGCTCAAGAACCTCGTCACGGGTCGCATCCGCAGCAAGGACTGCGGCCTCCGTCGAGAGGCCCAAGGCTAGGGACCCCATGACGACAGTTGGAGCAGGGTCAGGGTCCCCAGGCGAGGTGATGGCGTCGGCCACCACAGCTTCGGCGGCTAGGGTTCCGTCAGGGGGAAACGGCGTCGCCGCATCCGGCGCCGGAGCAGCGGCCGAAGCAGAACGCTGCACCGGGAGGTAAACTTGACGGCGGTGCCTCCGGTTCTGCCGGTCCACAGCACCAAGACGCTGGAACACGGACCCGGAAGCGTGGCGCACCGGCGCCACCGTACCGTCCACCACACCCCACTGCCTCGCCACAAGGGGCGCATCGTCGATGTGGATGACGGAGTCGAAGGTGATGATGCTGCGCCATTGCACGGAGCAGAAACGAACCAGGAAGGCGTCGTGGCATATCAGACTCACCCACACAGCACCCCCGGCAGCTGCGGGAACAAGGCGTGCAGACCGTCGGTGATGCGGGAAGGCCCGAGCGGACACTGCCCTCCTGTGTCGTGGTGGGAACACGCAGATGCCTAGGGGTAGGCTTAGTCTGGGGCCGAACGTACGCTTGAGGATTCGGGGAGGGATTGCGCGATGGAGTCACACACGAAGAACACTGCAAACACAAAGATCTACCCTGCTTCGGGGCCCTCGTGAGGAGGTAAAACCCCTACTGCAGCATCTATCCTACTTTGGTGTATTTCCCTCTGTATACGCGGTGTGTACAAATGCTCCTCGAGCTGGATCCCACTAAGTGCCTCTAAGTATGCCTCTAAGTATGCCTCTAATCACTGCTAATTAAGCTGCTAATCTCCAGAGAGGAGAGCTCCCGCGGGGGGAAATGAGCCCAGGGGTCTCGTGTGTTTTTCCCTTTGCCTCTCCCCTGGTGCTCTTTATATAGAGAGAGTCCAGGGGACAACAAGGGGACAAGCAGGGGACAAGAAACACTATTCCAGGTACACTGTAGCTGCGTCATGGAGGTGTACTCTAGTCACATCACGGGCACTGTAGCCACGCTGCCCGTGTCACTGCTTGCGTCATGGATCTTGTCTTCTAGCGCCTGTCTCCTGGAGATGGCAGAAGGCATCTGGTACTTGACGATGGAGGGATGCCGGCCTGGTTGGAGGTGTGGAGATGCCTGGAATATCTCGGTCGATGAAGTCCCTAGCGATTGCGACCAGGCCCAGCCGAGGTAACGGGAGCCCAATCCGAGGTAACGTGACTCCAGCCCGCCCGAGGTGATCGCTGGAAGAAATGGCCCGCCGAGGTAAGGAGTGGCCTCGGCCCATCCGAGGTGGTGGCCTGCTCCGGGGCTGGAGGAAGCTGGCCCATCCGAGCTGTGCCATCTCGGTCGAAGGAGCCACGGGCGAGGCTGTCTTGGTTCGCAGCAATCCCAGTATCGGGACGAGGCAGCGATCGCTGCTGTGTCGAGGTAACGATGTATCAGTCCACTCTGGTCCTAGCTGAGCTGCGGTGAGGACAACTCGGCCCAGTCCGGAGCTGGAGATGTTGGCCCGCCCGAGATAATTAGCTCGGGACATCCAACGCCGATCCGGTCGAGGCGATGCGAATATGGCCCGTCCGAGACTGTCTCCGGCCTGCTAAAGGAATCTCGGCCTGCCCTGACCGCTGGCCTCCCGAGGCTGTAGTCTCGGCCCGCCCTGGCTGCTGGCCGGCCCGAGGCAAGGAGATGGTGGCCCATCCGAGTTAGGAGCTGGGAAACTCGGCCCAGGACGCCATTTCTTCCTTTTTCCTTTATCCTTTATCATTATTTCTTTGCTGTTTCTTCTACTAACTCAGCAACACCACAACTTGGGGGTATCCGGGGTTACATCCCCGACATCCTGCCACGAGGAGGACGAGCGCATGGCTGCGCAGCCGCAGCTCCTCATCCACCATCTCCTGCTGGAACTCGACGACGACGCGGGACCGGCCGGCCCGCTGCCTCGCCGCTCCGGGCGCGTAGGGGTGCGCGATTGGCAAGTCCGGCGAGCTCATCTCCTGCACCGCCATGGGATCCACCGGCGCCGGGTCCTGCTCCGGGATGAGAAGCCGCTGCTGGATGGAGATCTTGTCACCGGAGACGCGAGAGCGGATGGAAGTGGCAGGAGGTGGGATGGTGTCCGTGAGCGGGCCAAGCCGTGCTTTAGCAGGGAGCTTTTTGAGCAGTGGGGAGCGAGAGCTAGGCGGCGGCGGCGGAGGGCGGCGAAAGCGAGGGGTCGAGGGAGGAAGAAAGGCCTTTTGGGGAAGATCTCTTGATCTACAGTCGACAGCAATGTGCCCAGCTTGGCGACAATGGCGACACCTGACTAGGTTGGTGCAATCAGCAATGCGGTGGTGAGGAGAATGGCATTTGAAACAACGGCCACGGAGGTCGTACTTGTAGGCGAACTTGCGACCTGCACCAGATGGCGCCTTCCTCGGAGGAGATGCAGCAGGGGTGATGGGCTGGCCGGGATCTCTCCTTGACCCGCGGCTTTGCACCAGCGTCCATGGCAGGCCGCCATCAACGGGAGCATGGGCGGCTTCAGCATTAACCTCCTTGGACAGGACGTTGCAGGGCACAGCATCAATGCCTTGGCCAACAAACGCGTCCGAGGTCTCGCCTTGCTCAGGGAAAAGCTGCGCCCTAGCCACATCGGCATAGGACTGCTTGGGACCAACGGGAGGAGAGGAGGAGCTGAAGGAGCTCTCGGAGTCCGTGCTGTCAACGGAGAGGGAACCCCGCTCGGAGGAGACCGGCGACGTGGATCTGGTCGAGGCAGGGCTAGGCGTGGCTGAAGCTTGCGAACATGTCGCTGAGGAAGCGAGCAACGCACCGGTGGAAGGGGAGGCGGTGGAGGTGGTGGTGGAGGTGAGTGGGAGGCGAGGCATGGTGAAGACCGGAGCGTGCGGCGGCCGAGATGGCCGCCGCCGGCGCGAGCACGAGGCTTAGCGGCTCAGCGGGAGCTAGGGCTCAGCGGGAGCGGCTCAGCAGGAGCTTGGCACTGCACAGAAGAAGTCTCGGGATGATCAACTTTTGAAATCAGCTCAACTGGCAGTGGATAACAATGATGTAATATGTCTACCTATAAAGTTGATGCAACTCTGTAAAAAATGGATCGGAGCATACTACTAGGTACCCAAATAAGATACATTTTTTCCTATTTCTCAGTCTACTCTCGGACCATTGGAGTGCCTCGTAATTCATGCTGAGAGTTTCACATGGGTTGTAAATAGGATTTTTCAGTTGCAGAAGGAGTTACAACCGAGAAAATAAATATCTAGGCAGTGTTGACATGTGAGTTACAAATGAGACTTGCATTGGGTGACGGTGAGCTCTAGCAATGCCCGATGAAATATGTATTTGGAGCATTCTAAGGATGCATGAACGAAGATAAACTTATATGCGAAATTACCAATCTAGAAATATACTGTACAAATACAACAAGTCCAGAGGAGGAGATCGAGCTATCTTCCAAATTAATTACTCAGCTCGACTAGCTAGTAGAACATCCTTTTCCACCTGACGCGCGTACGCGCTAGCCTCTGGATCGATCGATCTTTCAATAGAAACCCTGACATGCCTATATATACTATAAGTGAGTGAGCAAGCAAATTGACATCGGAAGGGGACGAGGCATGTAAAATGTGCGTGCACGCCGGACAAATACTCTCGGTCGTACGGAGGGTCCCGGAATATTCCGATCGGCCGCCGGCCGCCGGTCGCCGTGCGCAAAAGGTCGACGACGATCCAAGATTTTAGCTCAAGATATATAACAGTGCCACGCCACACCTATATATGCATAACTAATTAATCAGCTAAACCGCGGCGGAAAAATAAACAAATAAGTGCGATCGATCGATCGATGTATTTGCTATCACCGTCTCGTGGTGGTCGTCATGAGCTAGCGAGCATCCAGGGACGCGAGATGCCTGCCGAGAAAAAAAAACACCAGCTGTCGATCGTGAAAAGCGTGTTCTTGGAGCTAGTCTAAGTACCACTTCTTTTCTTCTAGAAGGGATCGGAGCATATGCCATCGCCGGTCCGAGCGAGCTCCGCCCAGCGCCATCTTTTGTTTTGTTTCAGACTGCACTATGTTGTCAAACTCTAGCCAGCCTTTTATTTTCTTTCTGAGAAAAGGTTCAAACCGTGGCTGGAAAATGGTGGGGCCTCCAGACTGCCGGCAAAAACAAAACTCCATTCGTGTTCAACCACAAGCCTATGAACGTACTCGATACATAGTGTGATTAAAATTGAAGAGTGGACTGTCTTTGGCTCCCGAATACCCGTGATCATAGTGTTAAAAAAAAAAAAAAATTTACGTGTTTCATTTTTTAAAACAAATTTCGAATGTAGCCAATGATGTACCCCGGATGTGGAAAAAATCAACTTCAAATACTTTGTATTCTGAGTTCTTTTTATTTTTGTTTCGAATTGGTCGGGTGCTCTTTTACCTTGGAAAATTATAGAGATGTTCTTATTTGGACATCTTGTTTGGGCTACTGGATTTATGTTCTTAATTTCCTGGCGTGGATATTGGCAGGAATTAATTGAGACTTTAGTCCCGAACCAAATTTGCGCTGGGTTGTTTGTTTTTAAGTAAATAGTACACGATGGAGCTCGAGAGGATAGAATTGATTTTTTATCAAGGGGCAAAAGGGGGATTATTCAGAGCAGGCTCAATGGACAATGGGGATGGAATAGTAGAATTGCTAGAAATTTTTTGATTTCCTTGTAGAATTTTAAAATAAAGTAAGTCCCTTTTTTAAGTACATGCCAATCTAGTTATCTACCTCTCCACATATCCATGTTTTTCTTTTATTGTAATTTCACTTGGACAGGCCAAGATAGTCAGGTTATACTCCATATCAGATCAAATTTACTTTTTTTTTATTCAAGATATTTAATGCTTTGCAACGCTAAAAAGAGAAAAAGCAGGGCTTGGCTTATTCTATTCATCTGCACCACCTGACAGAGATTCTTTCACAGCCTCGTTCAGCTAGTAGAATTCTTTCTAGATCTCGTTCTTTTCACTTTCTGGGCTGAGACCGATAATGCGTGGTAAAGGCGGAAAAATAGTATATTCAATCAAACTCAAAGGGCAAATTATCTTACCTAATACGGATCCCATACTACCCTCTTAGACTTTTTAAGCCGGTCGATATACCACAAAAATGACAACACTTTGTCATTTTTGTGTAACTCAGAATACAAAATATTTGAAGTTGATTTTTTGCACGTTTGTGGAATACACCATTGGTTAGATCTGAGATTTTTACTCGTAAATATATTTTTTTAATTTTTTTTTAAATACCAGGGATCACTGTTGCTAAATCTCGTAATTGATCCGACTTGTGCTTTTTCGGGTGCATACAAGATCTGGTTGACTTTTTTTTTCAATCTATCTAAATCTCTGCATCCTAGTGTGCAAATACAGAGTGTTTATTTTCCTTTCTTTATTCGTATCTTCCTTAATAGTCACTGGTATGTCATAAACGTATCTATAGTTTTAGTTTTAAATTTACTGTGTTATCATTCACATTTGTGTAGAATAGTAAACATTACTTTTTTTACGTAGTATTTTTTTGAGGGTTTTTTACGTAGTAATAGGAGCACGGCAACGCGGCCCATGTAAACGGTCCGGCCAAATTAGGAAGACAACTCGAAGGTCCATCAGCGGTCTCCGGCCACACTCCACTCACCCCCGCTTTCCGACGAAAACCAATTTCAAAACCCTCGTCTCCGGCCACCACCTCGCCGTCGGCGGCGGCGCCATGAACGTGTTCGCGGGGGTCCGCGGCGCTGGCGCGGAGGCGGGGGCGGGGCAGAAGGACGCGGGATCCGGGGGCGGCGGGGAGGCGCTGCTGGAGCTGACGCCGCACCGGATGGCGGTGTGCCACCTCGTGCAGGTCTTCGCGCCGCAGCAGGAGGGGGGTCCCGCCGCGCCGCCCTTCCCGTTCGAGTCCGTCGCACACCACAACCGCCTCGGCCTCTTCCTCTTCTCCCTCACACGGGTACGCGCGCTTCGTTCCGCTCCTCATCCTACTCCTGTCTGTCAGACACTGCTGCCATTGGTGCTGTCTTTGGTACCGTGTTCCAGGTCGAGTGGAGATTAGCGTTACTAATCCCTCCAAACCCCGTTGCACACAGTAATTAGAGTCAAAATGTAGAATGGGCTGCTTAACTCTGCGTCAAAATGTGTGTAGCGTCTGTGCTATTGTCGAGCAGAGTTACATGTAGCGATTCAGTGCATCTGCGATTAGTTGTTTGCCATTTTACTACATTTCCTATATTATATAATTTACCAGTAACTGGTATATCTTGTATGATAAACTTGGCGGCTGATGCGGCCATATTATGACTGATTCGCCATAGCTTTGCAGTCGCAGTGTTGTTAATTAATGTATGCGATCTGGACTTGTCTCGACATGATGTTCGTTTATACGTTTATTATTGAACGGTTGCATGTAATCCGTCCATTTGTTTCGCTGATAAGAGCCGCACACTTGTGGGTTTGTGGCCATGTCTGTGTATATTGCCTTGTAACTTCCCTTTTCGTGTCTCCCTCCCCAAGGCATCATTGTCCTTCATTTCTCTCATACATGTCTTAACTCTTACCTTACTGTTCTTGTAGTCTTGCGAGGATTTTCTGGAACCGCCACTGGAAGAGCTTTTGAGACAGTTGAAGGCGGTAGATGACTTAGTTAATGGTTGGCTCTGTGAGCAGTTGACAACTACTCTGTCAGGGCTTAACTCCCCAGACGATCTCTTCAACTTTTTTGATAAGCTACGAGGTGAGGTTCGCGTCATGTCTCTAAATTGTCGTCCTTGGTATTTCCTGCTTAATACAAGGCTCCAAAATAGTCAGTTTGCCCTGCAATTCTTTCTGCCAGGGGTGCTCACTTCACCGGGCGGTGCCGGTGTGGAAGACGAATTTCTGGACCCTAATAGTCAGCTTGGAGTTTATCTTCGTTGCTGTATACTTGCCTTCAATTCAATGACTTTCGAGGTGCTACAAGTAGAATATGGCATTCAAGGCCCTTGTTTATATATATATTTTTATACCATTCTCTTTTCATATTTAGGGTACTAACTGTGTTTGCTGAAAATTACTGTAGGGTGTTTGCCATCTGTTGGCCGATCTTGTGGCGTACTGTAACTCTGCTGACACTTCATATGATATGGCAGAAGATGAGGACTTTAACAGCGAAATGGAAATGAGCGACATGATGGATGCAGATATAGGTGTTAGAGCTGGAGTATTTGACAAATACGGTCAAGGCTATGCCGCTGAGAGCCATATGGGGGAGAGCTCTACATCTTTTATCCATGCACCAATCTCACTCCATGAGTTTGATGAAGGTAAAAAACCCTAAACCCTTTAACCTTTTCATTGATGCGATAAGCAGAGTTATTTGAAAAAGCCAATGAAGAAAGAATACCATTCACACCAGATTTTCAGAATCAATCGCAGCTGATAAAAAAAAGAATGCAACGAGCACAATATGGAACAAAATCTAGCTCAGAATCTGGCATTTAGTCATTTTTTGTACCGTGATATGCGACCGGACCATGAAAGGAACTAGTATTGATATTAATGTTTGCTGGATGCTGCTTCTTCAAGTTATCCATGATTGCTGGATGCTGGAGTATATGAAATCACAGGAACAAAATCATATTTGATGGAGATATCCGAAATATTGATTCATGCTGCAACTTTTTCAAATCATCAGTAGAGTTGATTAGGCATAGAGTTAAACCTAGCTTAAAGGAGGGTATGCAAATCTGGATTGATCGTATGTAATCTCGTGCTGTATTCTTTCTCACCCTGCATATATTTATTTATTTATATATATAAATAAAAATGACCCAGTGGGGACCTTCCTTTTGAGCTTAAAATATATATATTAATGTTTAAACAAGTATCTAATATAAATACTTTTTTTACTCCAATCTTGTAATGTTTGCTGCCTAAGAAGCCACCTTGACCTTTTATAATAGAAGAATGCACACAAGCATGAAACCAATTTCCTCCAAGTCATTTGAATACTGCCACTATGTAATTGGGTCATAATTTACATTTTATTTCTTTTGTGGCATAATTATTTGGTTATAGCAATACCAGCCTTTGTGGCAAAACATCCATGCTGCGTTTTCTCACACGATTTGTGTGCTGAAAGGTGAACCAAACATATGCCATCTATTTGTGGGAGTTCCTTTTATTTTTTCGGCATGTCAAATGATCAAACCTATTTATTGGGAAGTATTTATATCTTTTTTCTGCCAGCCAATATTTTCAAAGCAGATGATAATCCGACTTGTCTGAGATCAAGGTGGCAATTAGAGGCATATCTTAACCACCAAGCTGACATTCTTGAAAAGTGAGTGTCGCTTCCTACATTTAATCAACTAATATCACCCTCAAAGCTAAAGGACATGTTCAGTGTCTTTAACAGAAGCTATTTTGCTGCAGGAATCCCAGCTCGGTGCCTTTGAATTCATTTAATGCCACTATGACACAGCTTCAGACATTGGCTCCAGAGCTTCATCGTGTAAGTTATGGCACATTTTAATACATCTCATACATGAATGTGCATGTCAGTGAACAGCTCCCGGTACTTTTTGGTTTATCTTTTGCCTTTATTCGATCTGGCAGGTCCAGTTCTTGCAATACTTGAATGCTCTGAGCCATGATGACTATGTTGCATCATTAGACAATCTTCACCGCTATTTTGATTACAGGTCAGTCCCAGACCTCCAACCATACGGGCTTGATATTTTGACCACATTTTTCTATGATTGCTATTTTGACACCTGTTCTGTCCATTTAAGCAAATGCCTGATGGTCAGGCCTGAATTATTTTTGGAAGTTAATTAATGTATTTAAAGAATACAGGAACCTAGCATGTTCTCTGTCTACAAGGGCCTTCTTTGCTTTAGCTCCAGAATTCTGCAGATTTTCACTTACCAAGATGGATTGAATTATGATAATGCAAGTTGACAAATTAGCCTTCTTGTAATGTTACAAAATCTGTCCATTTAAGCAAATGCCTGATGGTCAGGCCTGAATTATTTTTGGAAGTTAATTAATGTATTTAAAGAATACAGGAACCTAGCATGTTCTCTGTCTACAAGGGCCTTCTTTGCTTTAGCTCCAGAATTCTGCAGATTTTCACTTACCAAGATGGATTGAATTATGATAATGCAAGTTGACAAATTAGCCTTCTTGTAATGTTACAAAATCTAGACTGTTGAAGCATATACACAAAGTAAACCACCAAATGACAAGTCATTTACCAGTGTGTCAATTTCCTTACCCTACGTTATTGTTGCTCAATGCTACTGTTTATTTCTTGACCTGCTTGTCTTTTGTCCACAAGCCAAGAGGTCATAATGATATGTTGCATATACCTATTGGAAGTACAGCAACCTCTTGTAATTTTTTCTTAACTGGTTATGCTTTATGGATGGTATAGTGCAGGGATGCAAGAAAATTTTACTCGTTCTTTGTCTCCAAACCAAGATATTATTGTTGGAAAGTATGAGAGTGCTCTGCTATGCTTAGGCAACTTGCATTGTTACTTTGGACATCCCAAGAAAGCCCTAGAGGTAATATAAGGTATTGGCTTTCCTGTTTTTTGCTATCCACCTATCAGTCCATTGACCTTTTTTCTTTCAATATTGCACATTGTTTATTTTCTATTGGGTTGCTTTCTTCCAGGCATTCACAGAAGCAGTGCGTGTTTCTCAAATGGTTAGTTATTGAACTGGTCTCTTTCTCAGATACAATTCTATCCAACTATTTTGAAAGAAACAATTGCGATTCATGCCTTGCATAGATATTACATTTTCAGAGATATGTAAATATTGGTGCAAGCCGCTCTTCAGATGCAATAATTTGTTTTTTCAGAACAATGATGATGCGTGCCTTGCATATATATTAGGAGCCATTTCCAATCTACTATCAAAGATAGGCATATCAAGCACAGTTGGGATAATTGGTTCTCCCTATTCACTTGGAAACAATATTGGACTAGGCACACCATTGTCCATTCAACAGCAGTTGCTTGTTCTTTTAAAGAGATCGCTTAAGAGAGCTGATATGTTGAAACTTACAAGCTTATTATCCTTTGATCACATCTCGCTTGCAAAATTTGATCTAAAGGTAAGATCTCTGTTTGTATTATTTGACTTTAAGATATTTTTAATACTTAGCCGTGCTTAAGTTTCTTTGTTCTTCCCGTTCCTTTTTGTTGTCGGAGTGTTGGCATCTAGACATGGCATCACGACTTTTAGCATACAGTGTAGTTGTGGATCTATTTATCTTTGCGTGGGACATTAGTTATTTGATCTTGCAGGCTAGAGGATTTTTTATACGTGTTTTAATTTGGCGTGTCCTTGTTGATCTTTTTTTCTGACTGTAAACCCTGGCTTACCAGCATGTCCAAAGGCCATTGGTGTCGTTTGGCCCTAATTCTACAAAGCTTAGAACATGTCCTGCAGATGTCTGCAAGGTATGTTACACTTACCCCGTACTCAATAATACATTATATTACACTCAAATCACTCATCTTCGATATAGAGGATGTATATGTTTGGTTATAAATTAAGCAGCCTTTTGTCTTATGTTTAATGCAGAACTTAAGGTTAAGTTCCCACGTGTTGTCCGACTTCGGCACAGATGGCTTATCAACTTCACATGATAGTGGTAGTTTCAGCACCACGTGGCTTAGGAATCTGTCCGCTGCTTCCAGTTCTTGGTGTAGCAGCTCGACAAAGCCAAAAAAGCTAATTGCAAATGACTTTGACAATTTCCACTTCAATGCACAACCAAGTCCAATACCCACATCAGTATTGCAATTAGCTGGCTCAGCGTATTTGATGAGGGCCACTGCCTGGGAGCACTATGGAAGGTACTTACCAGTTCTCTGTAAATGTTTACTGTAAAAATGCATTTTCATAGCAGAAATTGTAGGTTGTATATGCTGATTGTTCCAGCTTGGCACAGTATTGTGGATGTGTGGGGTTAGGGAGCGAAACAGTTGGATAAGCAATTTTGTAGGGTCTTAACTTAGAAAGTGCAAATACTTGGGTCTCATGCTATTGTATTATTGATTGTACTACTAATATTTGTTCTACTTTTAATACTAGAAACATCGGGATATTGGCCCTGCTCTTTGTTCTATACTTGTTTGATATGCATAGGTCCTTTTTGGTCTTACGTAGTTCGTAGCTCTGATTCAACCCTGTGGTTTGCTTCAGTCTCTTGCTATGTGAAACATTTTATCGTCTCCTTTGCTGCCAACTTTTCCACTGATGTTCTTTTCAGTGTTACTTGAATACATGTAGTCATATTGAATAATATTTGAAATGAACTCCAACTTGTCTGCTTTCTTGTCAACTTATTATCTGCATCCTTTTTGAGAAAACTGATGTTTGGTTAACCTCTTCACAGTGCTCCGATGGTTCGAATGAATGCTTTGGTCTATGCAACCTGCTTTGCTGATGCTTCAAGGTATAACAAAACGAAATTCTAGCAATTATATTTCTTCAAAACTTAGAACTTTATTTTACATTATTTTCTTGTCCAGTGTAAGCTCTATCTTGAAGATCATCTTATGCTTTGCTAATCTGGACATGTGATAATATTGTATGTTCTTTTACAGTTCACCAGAGCTGTCACTAGCATATGTGAAGCTAATTCAACAATTAGTAGTCTTCAAAGGATATTCCGGTTAGTTACCATATAACCGAAATATATGTGCTATAACCTCCAAGCGCTATGTGAGTTTTCATAGTTTCTTCTGACCTGACATTATGCGATTATTCTGCAGCTGCATTTGGTGCCCTCAAGCTTGCCGAAGAGAAGTTCCCATCCTCGATGAATTCACACATCCAGCTTCTCAAAATGCAATTGCTACATGACCGTGCCCTGCATCGGTATACAGCTGTTTCTTCACTTTTTTGATCAACTGCATTCTGCGTCCACAATTTGATCTGATAATATTTGGCGTGAAATTGATCTATGTAGAGGACACCTGAGAGTAGCGCAACAAATATGTGATGAATTTGGTGTGCTCTCATCTTCTGTCAGTGGAGTAGACATTGAGCTGAAGACTGAAGCTAGTCTACGGCATGCCCGCACGCTACTTGCTGCAAAACAGTTTAGCCAGGTTTTTAATTTGCTTCCTTACTATAGTTATTCCAATAAACATGTGTTACTCATCTTATTGGTCATTCTAATTTCATCTTTGCAAGTGGACTGATATTTCATTTTAACTTATTTTATACTTGCTGCTTCATGAGCATTTCAACCATGTTGGCCCAACGGTTCACGGAAAGATCTATCCCCTAATACTCGAGTGTCCTTTGTGCAGGCAGCAATTGTGGCGAATTCTCTTTTCTCTACATGCTACAAGTACAACATGCAAGTAGAAAATGCAAGTGTTCTTTTATTACTTGCAGAAATACATAAAGTAAGACAAACCATTTTTTTCTTGGGGCTAGAACATAGTATATGCTGCAGTGTCACACAGAAAGAACTAATATGTTCCCTCTCTTCCCCCCCAGAAGTCCGACAATGCAGTCCTTGGGCTCCCTTACGCATTAGCCAGCCAATCGTTCTGCAAATCGTTTAACTTGGATCTGCTTGAAGCTGCTGCCACGCTTTCTCTCGCCGAACTGTGGCTAGCTCTCGGATCAAGCCATGCGAGGAGGGCCTTGAGTCTTGTTTACCAAAGCCTTCCCATGATTCTTGGCCATGGCGGTCTTGAGCTGCGTGCTCGAGCTCACGTAGTCTTGGCGAAATGCCATTTAACCGATCCAGAATTCTCAGGTATATCTGAATGACACTTGCCTGTTCACGTGCTTCTAGCTTTACGTTCTGTTGCTTGATGCTCCTTTTGTTATTATGATGGCAGTTTCCAAAGATCCTTGTGCTGTTCTGGATCCGCTGAACCAAGCGGCCGAAGACCTACAGGTCTTAGAGGTGAGCTGACGATTCCATCTCAGACAATTCTGCCTGAAACACTGGGATCAATTCGAAAATGCATTGAAAGGATCTAACATCTAACATAATTTGAAATCTGTTGTGATACACAGTACCACGAGATGGCGGCGGAGGCTTACTATCTGAAGGCGATGGCGTACAACCATCTGGGCAAGGAACGCGAGAGGGAGGAAGCGGCGGGCTCTTTCAAGGAGCATGTCACTGCCCTCGAGAACCCGCAGGACGAGGAGGCTTCACTCGTTTACTGAAAGTCTGAAGCTGGCACAGGTTGCCACAGTTGAGCACTAGATTGTACTCGTATGATGCACCCTGCTACGAAGGCGGACAAACAGAGGCAGCATCTGCTTTGTCCGCTGGATATCATAAGGCTCCTTCCATGCATGACTCGATGCCTCCGCAAAGTCGCCTTGTCGGTCAGTGGGTGAGTGAGTAGCGTGGGATGCACTTTCACTGAATCTTTGCACGGCCTGAGATCGAAAGTTGTGTCATGGCTATTCTTTGGCTGGTGGTCGATACATAATGGCAGCTATTTGCTGTGGTGCGGTTGCATAATAATAATGGAAAGGGGCCCTTTTTATCTAAAATAAATGTTTGTGTAAGTATAGGAGGAGATTCTTGAATCTTGTTACTCGGTAGTGCATGCGTATCCAGCAGCAGCAGCAGCAAACCTGATGTGTGTTCTAGTAAGTTGCGTGTAGTGAAAAATTGCTGGAATTTCGTTCATGTTTCATCACAACTCTTAAGGCCGCGCTTGGATAGTCGTTCCTGCAGGGATTAACCCAACTTTTAATCTGCTGGGATTTCGTTCCTGTTCTAGTAGTTTGTCTGGCGTACGTATGCTTAAGAAAACCAGCTAGATGCAACACCCATTTAGCAGCAAATGTTTTGTCAACGAAACAAACATCTGAATTCCATGCAAGAAAGACCATCCAAGAGTGAGCAATTTGAGGCCAAACTTGCAGATCTTCCAATGGAAATTAACATTTGATTGTACACGGTATTGTCAGATAATGAGGCAACCTATGTTCTTCACTAAAGAAAGAACCAAATCGTGAAGCACCCAGACAATTACTGAATCTGAATCATAGACATGAGACAACACATACCGTACTGGACAGCCTGAAAGAATTCATGCGTGATGCGCTTACATCAGGTTCGTATCACTATCCAACTTGGGGTCTAACCCCGACTCTAAATACATATATATATATCCTGGCACAAAACATGCATGAGCAGACAATTTCTCACGATTTTATCTAGGAAATGGAACCTAGGCAAGACGAAAGGACAATGTCCTGACAGCTTTAGAGCTAACAAATTTTCAGCGCGCTTGACCCTGAAGTTTCTTCAGGAGCTGCCTGAGCATGGTGTGAGAATAAATTACAACTTTCGCTACACGAGATGGTGTGAGAACGTGGCATGCAGAACTGCTGACTGAAAATTCCTTGATGTAGGAGGCAGGTATATACACGCCCATCCTGGAGAGTTGTGAGTGCTTGTTGTAATTTCAATTATCCACTGGCAATTTCCGGTACCTTCTATGCCTATATCTATCAAATTCCAATCCTTGGTATGCGCGTACGTATGAAATAATACATGTCGTGGGATTGGATAATTCTAAGACAGAGAAATAAAATGACGAATAAGCTATTGTGTTTTGCTTAGGAAGATGCTATTTATAAAGAGATTTGTGACATGGCATTGATATGAATTCCTTTGTCCTCTCGTAAATCAATAGCTCCCAATCCCTTTGTTATGAACTTAGTCCTATAGTAGGTCGGAGGCTATCCCGCTTTAAACAAACGATGGATTTAGTTACCTTATTTTAAAAGAAGACTTGTCAAGAGGATGCTACGCCTAGGCGACAACAATTCATTAGTACAAAGTCCATGAAAAACAAAACCCAACCTCTAATGCTCATCCTGAAGAGTTTAAAGGCAAACTAAGTAAAACCAACGTCACCTAGTAAATTATCTTCAGTCACATCAACACTGAGAGCACATAATTTAAATTTTGCATGACGTCAAGGATTCCATTTGCACTTTTTTGGTTCTTGGCCTTCTGCTTGTAGTAAAGAGTTCCACCGTTTACCATGAAGTGAAAACACATATCAGCGGAAGACGATAGACGAAACAAGAGCAAAGCCAATTAACTTCCATAATAAACTAGAGCAGGCCTACCAGTAACCGGAACATCAACGTCCATACTAAACTATTTTCTCAAGTCAAATAATTGGACATCTCCAATTTTAAGCAACAAGAAAATAGAGAGTGTTCACATTGTAATTAAAGAGTATGATACTTGTAGCAGCAATACACTAAGATAGAACAAGTTAATTGATAAATTCTCTCTGTTAGAAGAAAAAGTATTCTTGTCGTTGCTTCCCTCGAACTGGAGCAATGGAGCACATGTCACTCATAAGGAAATAATAGTGCATTTTAGGCTCCCTTACAAAATATTGCCATTCAGGTTCTTTCGGATAATTCATAAAGATGCAGAAAACATTTCATACTACCATAGACATGACGGTCTCCACTATTCAATTTGTTTGATTATTTGCTTGTTCTAGCATATGAAAAAAAAAGTTGTGAAGGCTCACGCAAGCTGACACAGATAGGTAAGTGCCTCGTTGTCTTTTCTTTTTAATTTCCAAGAGATTGTGGGGGCAAAACCCCCCACATTAATTTTATTAATAAGAGAACGACACATAATCACAAGACTATCTAAAGATGGACCATGCTATGTAAGGGCACGTTCCCCAGATTAGCTTTTCGTAGATACGGCCAAAATAAGGCAGCTGAATGCAGCGATGTTGATTCCTTTTTCTTTTAAACCGTAAGCCAAAATTCAGACCCGTTTTCACTCTTCTGTTTAGTCGCAACGAGATATTCGAAACTACTTCGCATGTTGACATGTTTTGATAAATTTATCCTGTTAGTGATTAGCAGATTATTAATAATAATTTACCAGATTACAATAATTTGGTTAGATATTTTTGTGCACCATTCTGCACCAATGTGAGGTTGCATGATACTACTTTGTGTGGAATTATATTGTCTTTTATGTCTTGAAAACACTTGAAATCTTACTATCTAGCGACACATATCATTGTAATGTCTAAAAGGTATAAACAAAATACCCCGTAACCCTGGATAATTATCGTGATAAATCTTCGATGTTAATCTAGCAACCATAGTGTTATAATATGTTAACTGGTGTGGCGGAAAATTCATCAAACCCGAGATGTAGCTGTACGTGTTGCAAATATGTAAAAATGAGTACAAATTAATCTAGTAACCATGTACAATTATCGTGGTAACTTGTCGTTACTTATCCGATAGCCATAGTACCATAATCTGGTAACTGGGTGAAAAAATAATTTTTGTCGAATATATTAACTTGGGATCAACTTTTTTAAGCCCTTGTCAAGATGAACCTAGCGGTATAAACGGGTCACCATTCGAAATAATGGTTTAGAAGATAAATCATTTTAAATTTTTTGAATTTGATAACTAATGCGATAATATCCATAGTAGGTGGGAGACTACTATATATCCATGCATGTGCTCTCCCTATAGAAAAAGCACATGCAAATTAGCCACCACATGCAAAGGACTTAGGTGCGATGCTTCCGTATTGTTTTTCCTTTTTTTATTAGCTTTTGTCTTCCTCGTCTCGCCTCTTCCTTCCTCCATTGATTCCCCTACCTTTTCTCTCTACATCATTCTTCTGAAATACAAGCTCTGACCCAACGCATGCACGTGTGTCCTAGCCCCGTCGCAGGTGCCCCGACTGTTTCTACTCTCAAGTACATGTAGTAATTTTTGTTATTCATTGGCAATTCCTGGTGCCTTCCACGCCTATTATACCTGTTAAGTTCAAATACCCGGTATGCATATACATGACAAATAATGCACGGACTATGATTGAGGAATTCAAAGCCAAAGAAATAAAATAATGAATAAGCTATTCTGTTTTGCATAGGAAAGCGTTGCTCTTTATAAAGAGACATGGGGATGGAAGTGATATGAACTCACTAGTCCTCCCGTGGGTCATTAGCTGAGAATTTAACTCAGTAGTCCTCTTGTAGGTCACCATGAGAAACCCCTTTGTTACGAGCTTAGTACTGATCAGGTAGGTCGGAGGCTATGCCCATTTTAAACAAAATACATTTACTTACTTTTATTTTGAAGGTTGAATTTTGCTGATCATTTGACCTCTATATCAAGATGATATACCCCCCAAAGTCCTAGGCGACACATAATTCATTAGTAGAAAATTCATAAGAAACAAAAGCCAAGAGCTAAGGGGCCAACGTTCTGTCCTTAAGAGAGAAAAGGCGAGCTAACTAAAACAAACATCACGAAGTAAAGTATGTTACGACGGTCACAATTAACACTCATAGCAGAAAATCATAATTTGCCACACGTAAATGATTCCATTTTCATTTATGTAATTCTCTTCCTTCCGTTAGTAGGTAAGAGTGGTAGCCACATAATTAAGATGATGTTTTTTTTATGAAGGAACACCAAAATGCCCCACCCCCAATTTTAATTAAGAAACTGAGCGCTCTGTCTGTCAGGAATACACAGGAAACTTTGAGACCACGACCAGGAAACAGGACAAACCCCCGCTTCCTGCAAACCAAAAACCTTACACTTAAACTAGAACATAACGAAACTGAAGTTCAAACCAACGGAAACTCTACGGGCATCGATGTACTATAGAAAAGCTTCAAGAAATATATAAAACGACAACAAAGAGAGGTAGATGTACTACAGTAAACCAACAGACATCCTCTGTCTCGCTGGATTTCAGCCATGTCGCTGAACAAAGACCTCATATGCCACTTTCATATTCTGTCAGCCCCCGTAGTATCAACTTTCGAAGTCCGTTTTTTGTAATTATGCCCAGGAATTAATAAAATGACAAGCAAAAAGAACAATGTTGGTACGGTCCCCAGGCCTAATTCTTTGAAAACAAGATTTATTCCTTGTTTTCCAAATGGCCCAGATAACAGCTAGAATCCCCACCATAATTGCATCTCTATCTCTACCCGAAGAGGAATTAAACCACGTATTACACAAGTCATCAAACCCCACGATGATACTCCATATGTATTTGGCTATTGGGCGCAAAAAAAACATATGATCAAGAGTTTCGTGGTCATCACTGAACTCGCACATCTCCTCTTTCTTCCACCCTCTTTTCATAAGAATAACTTTTGTCGAAAAAAAGAGATTGATCAAAGGTCAGTAGAAAACCTTGATTCTCTGAGGAAGTTTAAGGTTCCACGTGACCTTATGAGGGAAATCTGCTAGCTTATCTGGTAAGAAAGAGTACATAGATTTTACTGAAATTGCCCATAATAAGTTAATAGCCAAGTGACCCTATCAGGTTCAATATTTGAGCATACATCCAGCAAATTTATCCACATATCTTTGATTTCATATCTAAGAAACCTCCTGAACTTTATACACTCAATACGCCAAGAAAAAACAGAATTAACAGTTATATCATGACTCAATACGCCAAGAAAAAACAGAATTAACAGTTATATCATGACTGTAACAGAAATTGTACAACTAGGAAAACTTTGTAGGAGGGGTTTTGACCGATCCAACTATCTTCCCAAAACATCGTTTTTCTTCCATCACCCACTACCCTTGCAACATCTATAAAAAGATCTTTGATAGAAACTAAAACTGACCAGAAGATAATGGGAGGGATTTGGCCTGCTTTGCTGTGTGAGAGTATTTTTCTTCAAATACTCTGCACTGACCAAGTCCTGCCAAATTCCATCCTTGTTTTGTAATCTCCAAATCCACTTGCTCAAGACGCTAACATTCTTGAGGTGCAGATCTGTCACCCCAAGAACGCTTAATCTTTTGATCTACAAACACTAGCCCATTTCACGAAATGATATTTTTTAATATTCAATTTTTCTTGCCAAAGCAAACGAGCTCCAGAGAAATCACATCTCTTATTCACACCTTTAGGCATAACAAAAAAAGGACATCATATAGCTAGACACATTGCTCAAACAAGCCTCCAGCAAAATGAGCCTCTAACCTATATTGTCTAGAAAATATTCTTGTTAAAGCTAGAATCTAAAAAATATTGCAATGTCACACGGAGAGAACTAATATTTCCATATCTTCCCCTCCAGAACTCAGACAATGCAGTCATTGGGCTCCCTTACGCATTAGCTAGCTAATCATTCTGCAAATCGTTTAACTTGGATCTACTTGAAGCTGCTGCCACGCTTTCTCTTGCCGATTTGTGGCTAGCTCTCGGATCAAGCTATGCGAGGAGGGCCTTGAGTCTTTTTTACCAAAGCCTTCCCATGATTCTTGGCCATGGCGGTCTTAAGGTGCGTGCTCGATCTCACATAATCTTGGCGAAATGCCATTTAACCGATCCAGGATTCTCAGGTATATCCGGATAATGCCGCTTTCATGTTCACATGCTTCTAGCTTTAAGCTATTTTGCTTGATGCTAATTTTGTTATTTATGACGACAGTTTCCGAAGATCCTTGTGCTGTTCGGGATCCTCTGAACCAAGCGGTCGAAGACCTACAAGTCTTAGAGGTGAGCTGACAATTCCATCTCAGAAAATTCTGTCTGAAACACTGGGATCAAGTCAAAAATGCATTGAAAGGATCTAACATCTAACATAAATTGAAATCCGTTGGGATGCACAGTACCACGAGATGGCTGCGGAGGCTTACTATCTGAAGGCGGTGGCATATATACAACCATCTGGGCAAGGAAGGCGAAAGGGAGGAAGCGGCAGCCTGTTTCAAGGAGCACGTCATCACCACCCTCTAGAACCCGCAGGACGAGGAGGCTTCACTCGTGTACTCAAGCTGGCACAGGTTGCCACAGTTGAGCACTAGATTGTATGATGCACCACACTGCTATGAAGGCGGACAAACAAAGGCAGCATCTGCTTTGTCCGCCGGATATCTTAACCATGCATGACTTGATGGCTCTGCAAAGTCGTGTTGTGGGTGAGTGAGTAGCATGGGATGCACTCTCACTGAAGATTTGCATGGCCGGAGAGCGCAAAGCTGTGTCATGGCTATTCTTTGGCTGGTGGTTTATAGATAATGGCAGGCATCGGTGTGTTCGTGTAAGTATAGGAGGAGATTCTTGAATCTTGGTACTCGGTGGTGGAGTGAAATGCAGGTTACGGTCACTGAAGACGATTTGGAGGCCCATCTACGGTCACTCCTTCCCGTATCATGCGTATTTTGATGACGTGGCATATATCTGACCTGGTTGACCAGCCACGGGAGACTCCACATCACCTTTAAGGGCTATTGTTAAATAAAAAAACCAGAAGGGCTAGTTTGCAAAATACACAAAGGGATGAGGATCTCACTCTGGCCGCCGGCAGTGCCCCCACCGCTGCCCCCATCCGCGCCGGTGCCAAGCTGGGTGAGGTCTCCGGCCGAGCCCCGCGCCCGCACGTATCGACACGGAACGCGAGCGCACCCGTGCGTTCATCGTAGGCCGACTGCCCTTCGGCTCGCCATGCGGCGCAGCAAGGTAAGGGTGACGGCCCTCTCCGTGGCGAGGAGAAGTAACAGCGGCACCACGCCGGCAGGAGCAGCCTGGCGTTGTCAAGTTCCTGCCCTGCGACCTCGAATACCTCCTGGACATCGCGAGCGGCACGTCGCCGCAGACTGTCTCTGCGCTGCTAGAAACCGTCAGCTGCCTCCCGGACATGGTGCCATGCGCATTATACTAGCCCACGTGGTGCTCCGGCCAGCTCCGCGTCAATACTCAATATTCTACACCATGGCTGCTAGATGCTGGACACCTGTACTTATTGGTACAACTACGACGACGAGACGACCACGCTGGGCTGGGCGTCTACGCCACCGAGCGCTACCTTCACGTCGACGTCCTGCGAAAGGCTCCCAGTGGTGATCATCGCCCGCACGCTCACTCCGTTCTAGGCGGCAGTGCTGAGTCTGCTGACTCATGAAGCTAGGCAGCGTGCAGGAGAATACAAGGGCTTTTTTACAAAATAAAACATAGTGGTTTCGCCAGCTCGTCACTTTGACCAGTCAACACCTTGCCACATGTGCGAATACGTACATCTACCGTCTCGAGTGGCCGTAGACGAGCCTCCAGTGCGTCTTCAGTGACCGTAACTTGCATTTTCCAAAGTATAAGGACCAAAGTGAGCGAGGTCGACAAGTTCAATGACCTCTGTGGTGCATGCATACCCAGCAGCAGCAAACCTGATGTGCGTTCTAGTATGTTGTGTGGTGAAAAACCGCTGGGATTTCGTTCCCGTTTCCTCACAACTCTTAACCCAACTTTTAATCCGCTGGAATCCCGTTCTTGTACTTACTGTGTTTGTCTGACATACGTATGCTTGAGAAAACCAGCTAGACGCAACACCCATTTAGCAGCAAATATTTTGGCAACGAAACAAACATCTGAATTCCATGCAAGAAAGACCATCCAAGCGTGAGCAATTTGAGGCCAAACTTGCAGACGTTCCACCCATTGGTTTTGATTGTACACGTACGGTATTGTTACGATAATGAAGCAAATTCTTCACTAAAGAAAGAATCAATTAAACCGTGAAGCACCATGACAAATAACTGAATCTGAATCATAGACATGAGACAACACATACCATACTGGATACTCTGACAGAATTCATGCATGATGCGCTTACATCAGGTTCATATCATTATCCAACCTGGGGTCTACACCGAATCGAAATACATATCCTGTCACAAAACATGCATGAGCAGACAATTCCTCACGACTTTCTTCGCGAGCCTGCTCTGTTCCTGCTCTTTTGTCGGAGGAGAGCATCGGGGAAATGGGACCGAGGCAAGACGAAAAGACAATGTCCTGATAGCTTTAGAGCTAACAAATTTTCAGCGGCTCGTGACTCTGAAGTTTCTTCAGGAGCTGCCTCAGCTAAGCGAGAATAAATTACAACTTTGATTACACTAGATGACGTGAGAATGTGGCATGCAGAACTGCTGGCTGAAAATTCCTCGATGGTGAGCTAAGGGGCGTGGTGGAGGGAGAATAGACCATGTAACCAAGTAGGAGGCAGGTATATACACGCCCATCCTGTAGAGTTGTGAGTGCTTGTTGTAATTTCAATTATCCACTGGCAATTCCTGGTGCCTTCTATGCCTATACGTATCAAATTCCAATCCTTTGTATATGCGTAAATATGAAATAATACATGGCATGGGATTGGATTGGATATTCTAAGACATATAAATAAAATGGCGAATGAGCTATTCTATTTTCCTTAGGAAGACTTGCTATTTATATAGAGACTTGTGACATGGCATTGATATGAACAGGGCCGTCTCCAGAAATTTGGGGCCCCGGAGCGAAATGCAAAATGGGACCTAAATTTTACAAAAATTCATACAACTATATAAGTAAATCATACCACGACTTAATCATTTAACTTCAAAACATGTTATTATGTACACAAACATTAATACGAAAAGTGTAAAGGTAACACTTAAGTTAACTTCATGTTCAACCATAAAGAAACGTTCATGTTCTACTTATTGAAATGGAACTTTTCTAGTGCTTGCAAAATTAACACTTAACCACAAAAAAAACCCCAATAGTTTGTAACATTTGCCAACCCGGTCTGTCCAAGAAAAAAATATCCACTTACGAACTGAAAATCCAAAACAGCTGATCACCAATCAGCCATATGCATATTCTTTTTCACCGATGAATAACAGAAGCATGTGCATTATTTTCCTTATTTAGTTGACACCTGCAAGCAGCAATAACCTCCTAATCTAGCTAGCGGTGATGATAATGTTTAGCTTACACTGTACCACGCACCGTGGATCCTTCTGCTTGATCTGACATGTGCCATAGGAGCGAGCGAGTTAATTACTACTGTAACTGTCGTATTCAGGCATGCAGGATTAACGGACGGGCCTACAATCTCTGCACTAAGCTGGGCCTTTTTTTCTCTACGGTTATTGCTGGATTAGTGCGGCCAGGGGCCCCACGATTTCGGGGGCCCTGAACGGTCGTGCACTTCGTGCGCCCTCATCGACGGGCCTGGATATGAATTCCTTAGTCCTCTCGTAAATCAATAGCTCCCAATCCTTTGTTATGAGTTTAGTCCTCGGGTAGGTCGGAGGCTACCCCGCTTTAAACAAACGATGGGTTTAGTCACATTATTTTAAAAGGTATCATTGATCTTTACCCCTGTGCACCAAGAGGATGCTACACCTAGGCGACACACAATTCATTAATACAAAGTCGATGAAAAACGAACCCAACCACTGGCAGTTTCATCCTAATTAAGAAAGAAAATGCGAGCTAAGTAAAACCAACATCTCCTAGTCTCCTAAGATTTGATCCTCCCCTAGATATCAGCAAGTAGCAAGCGGAGCCTGGCCCCAAGCGCCGCATGACTCTGAAGCTTCCTCACGAGCTGCTTCAACTCAGCCACCTACTTCTCAAAAAACGTTTTGTGGGCTTTCTTCTTCTCCCAATATTTCCTCATGGCCGCCCAGATACCGGACGAACGCATCATGGAGGAGCAGGGTGGGGATTCGGGAGTTTCAAACGACACGGAGGAGACGATCTTGCTGTGGACCGTGGACACACGTGTTGGAGAGGGAGTGTATGGGTGTATTGCAGGTGTGGGTGCCCGCGAGTCTTTTAATTAACACACTTTTTAAACTCGGAAATATGGAAGCAATAGTAGTAATTGTTTTACCAAATTATTGTAGTCTCATGTATAAACTCAATTTTATGCTCCCCCAAAAAAGAAACTCAAAACTTTGAATTTAAGAAATGCATGAACTAGCTAGGTTGCAGTTCGAATTTTCACACCCTATGACGCTCGGCCGGTCAACAATGTAAAATGTAATCCGTTGAAGAGGGGTAAGAGTATACAAGGGTTGTGAGACTTTGTAGGAGCACATAGCTCATTCTCAACATTTGTGCGGGTAAATAAAGTTTCACCACTTGTTATTGTGAGGTCCATCGGAGATGGATGGTCTTATTCTATTTTCAGACTAACTTATCCATAGAAATTTCAAAGCCTTTTACTAGTGTAGGCATAAATGAATACATAAATATGTTTTCAGCAAATGGTCTGACATTATTGTGTGAACCAACGTCTTCTTGTCCTCAACCAAGCAAGAATCGATTACATCGTTGGTTACACAAGATATAGTGTGTGAGTGTGGCGTAAAAAACGAAACATGAATAGCTTGGCAAAGGGGTGTGGTGGAGGGACAACAACCGAGGCAACAGAGCAGGGGGTAGCATGTCGATACTGAAGAACTGGTTGGGTATGTTGTAATTTCGGTTACCCATTAGCAATTCCTGGTGCCTTCCATGACTACAATACCTAGCAAATTCAAATCCCTAGTATGCACATACATAACAGAAAAATACAAAAATGGGATGGGATAATTCGAAGACAAGGAAATAAAATGATGAATAAACTATTCTATTTTGCTGAGGGAAGCATTGATCTATATAAAGAGAAATGGGAGATGTCAGTTATATGAAGCCACTAGTCCTCTCATAGGTCACCGGCTGATAATCCCCTTTGGTACAAGCTTAGTCCTCTAGTAAGTGGGAAGATATGCCCGCTTGAAACAAACATTGCATTTACTTAGGAAAAGCCTTCTAGTCCCCCGGGGGATCCATTCTCAGTGTGACACGCGTCCCTTTGTGTGGCAGGAAAAACAAGCAGCCAACCCCACCACTCATCCTATCCCTTCACGCGTGGTCTCCTCCAACTATTTTCCCCCAATCTTCTCTCTCTTTATGCATAGCCATGGTCGGTTTTGTAGTTTTGCTAACAATGTGTCCACGGCTCGCGATGTTGCTATCGATGATATTGCTACCGACGAGCCGACGATGCTACCGGCGTGCGGTGTTGCTACCGACGACACGTGGCGATGCTACCGATGGCGCGTGTCGTTGCTACTGACGAGCCGACGATGTTACCGACGGTATCTAGCAAGGCTATGAGAAGATGCTACCGACGTCTCGCGTCGCGCCGTTGCTACCGACGAGCTGACGATGCTACCGACGGAATTCGGCAAAGCTACGAGCTCGCAGCGTTGCTACTGATGAGCCGACGATGCTACCGACGGGCCCACGAAGCTACCAGGGGCGCGCGACTTCGATGTTACCAAAGGCGCGCGTTTTGCTCCGTAAAAGCATCTACGATGGTGCGGGCGGGCGATGCCTCGCCGGATGGAAGATGCTACCACGGACCATCCACGTTGCTACAAGCGCCTACCATGGTGCTGCTGCATCGGCGACGCCACGTCGGGTGTTCTCCAATGTTGCCAGCGAGGTCTCGTCCGATTTGCTACAATAGAAAAAAATTGCGAAGTTTTGCTACAATACCACAAAAATTGCTACTGTCGAGCTGACGATGCTACCGACGGTATCCGGCAATGCTACGAGCAGATGCTACCGACGTCTCGCAACGTTGCTACTGACGAGCCGACGATCCTAACGACGGCGCATGTCATTGCTACCGGGTGCGGGCGACGTTGCTACCGGGTGCAGGCAACGTTGCTACCGACGGCACGCAGCGATGTTACTGACGCCGCGCAGTTTGCTCCATATAGTGCGAGCTGGCGATGCTACAAATATAACTTTTTTCTCCATAGAAGCATTTGCTACGAGAAAAACAAAAAATTTGCTACGAATGGAACTTTTTGCTCCGTAGAAGCATTTTGTGCGATTTGAGAGAAAATTGGACTTTTGCTACAATAGTACAAAATTCTTATTACAAACGAACCGTTTTTGCTTCATAGAAGCATTTGCGGGATTTTGGTGGGAATTGGACATTTTGCTACAATAGTACAAAATTCTTATTACGCGCGAACCGTTTTTGCTTCAATGAAGCAAAAACGGGATTAGGAAAATTTGGAGGTCAGGGAGGGGACACGTATCAGCACGGGGACCCGGGGGATTTTTCCCTGACTCCCTGGTGGACGCCTAGTGCTGTCTCCTTTAAAGATGTCGCGCGCTAGGCGCAGGTCAGCCTAAAAATTCCTTTCGTAGGTCCTTGCGAGCCGTCCGATTATTCGCATCGTACGCTCGGCAAACAACCCCGTGAGACAGGTCGCTTTCACCATGCTGCTTCGTGTCAAATAACTTTTGTAGCCGAGGGCCCGCCATGTGCTCTGCGACTCTCTCTCCTGACGCTGCCTATAGCATGCAACGCGTGAATGCTAACTTTGCATTGGTCAGATGCCTTCCTCGGATCAATGCTAGTTGTTGGAACATTGCACTCCTAATATTTTTTTTGCTTTTATAACAAAAAAAAGCATGTATTATCATTGCAACAATTAGTTTGAAAACAACAATACCAAAAACTATCGAAGCATTAGCAGCGCAACGTCCTCGCGGGCTCCTTAAAACATATACTTTATAAAAAAAATATTGCAACAATTCAAAAACAATTATTGCTACAAAAAATTGGTTAAACAACAATTTTAAATTCAGATTGCTTTTGCAACAAAAAAAACAAACAACTTCAACAAAAATCATGAACTATTACAACAAAACTATGTGTTTGTGGCAATTAAAAATGTTGTTAAGAAACAAATAGTTTGTTGCGGATCCATTTACAACAAAAATAACCAACCATCTCAAGAAAAAACAGAAGCGACGGCAACAAAAAAATCATGTGTTTGCAACATTTGGGGGCTTTGATTTATTTACTCTATCATGTTATATTCGTAGCAATGGTTAAATAACAACTTTTTTGCTACAGATTGCTTTGCAACAAAAATCGTCAGCAATTTCAACAGTAACCGCAAACTATTACAACAAAAAATCATATTTTTGTAGCAAATAAAAAGTGGGCAGACAACAATTTTGCTGTTGCAGATTCAATTGCAACAAAAATAGTAACTACTACAACAAAAATCACAAATAGCGACAAAAAAAAAATGTGTCTGCAACATTTTGAAAAACCCGCACAACAACATTCAAAAGAAAACACCTCTTGTGTATTTTCACAACATTTGACATGTGCGTTCTCAACATATCGGGCGACCATACGCAACATAACATTTCACACACATCAAACCATCGTCAGTGGCGGCCCCGGACTCACGTATTCGGCACCGCCAGCCCCAACTTCGGCTCAACGGAGGCGCATCAACGCAAGATTCGACGACCCCAAGTTTGTTTTCAGTACTTCATCGTCTCCCTCATTATAGTCAGATCTCAGAAGGCGTCGCGGGTGTAGTTTCGGAGGACGTTGTCTTCAAATCGGGTCGTCGACATATCCGAAGGCGACGTCACGGACCAGCAAGTGTAACTGTACCATTTTTAGCTAGATGTGTACTAGCCTCTCACGCGACATCCATCTGATAAAAGTGAGCTAGTAATGACAAAACAGGTGTACATCCACGTGAGAAGAAAAGGAAACGAAATTGTACCTAGCTAGCTGCACGCGTGAGTCAAAGGGAAAAAAGCTAGCTGTGCGCGTCAGGGAACGACGGAACGTACCTTGCAGCTGAGTGCGAGCGTGACAGGAGTCACGGGAGGCGCTGATTAGCTCCCGATCGGACGGCGCGCAGAGCGACCTATCGCTGCGCGCGTTAGGTCGACCTAAACGAAGCGTTTTCCACCTTTAAAGATGGAATTTCACCGATCTTTCGACCTCTTTATCAAGATGATAGACCACTTGAGCCCTAGATGACACAAAATTCATTGGTAGGAAATGCATGAAAACAAAAGCCAAAAAGTAAGGAGCCCACGTTCCACCTTTAAGAGAGAAAACACGTGCTAAGTAGAACAAACATCGCCAAATAAATTATCTTGAGGAAATCACATGAACGTTCATAGCACAAAATCATCTTGTTGAAACGAACTTGTATCATCTTGTTGATCGCTGGCGTCTGGAATCGCGAGCGACAATCATGTGGAATACATGATTAGCAAATAAAACCTGAATCACGAGCGACCAGCCAGGTCCCACGATCGATCGAGTCGTCCAGCGTCCAGGCACGCGACCAAACACGACAACGGCCCAACAACTTATAGAATTGTTTGGGCCCCGAATTATATGGCCCTGTGCGGGCCGCACAGTCTGCACACATATGGGCCCGGCCATGTGAAGAAGATGGAATAATCCAAAGTTCCAAACACTCATACTGCCTAGTTCTCTGCCAGACATAACTCGCTACCGTAGCCACTTAAGTCGCGTGTCCTTACAAATTCAAAAAAAAAAAGTCGCGGGTCCTTACAAAAGACATGTCTAGCAACCAAGAGTGAGCCACTAGGTTATGACTATATATGCCACTAGAGAGGGTAAACAAGAAACATTTTAACCATAAGGTCAGCATACGATGGGTAAAGATAGAAGAACTAGACAACTAGTGAGTTAGGCATGAGTAGCATCAGAAATCTTCACGCTCTCTATGTTTGCTAACAACTACTCCCTCTGTTTTTTAATATAAGATGTTTTAGGTGTTGTACATGTTGTCTAGATACATACTAAAGTGAGTGAACATGCACACTAATATATGTCTACATACATTTGTGTACATGTGCATGTGGACAAATGCTAAAACATCTTATATTAAAAAACGGAGGGAGTAGTGGCAACATAGATGTGTGCATCAATACTCTTTCCAGTAGCAGGACTTCCTCTCTGTCTGCGTGCATCCTTAGGAGTTAGGAGGTTGAGAGCCACATTTAGTCCACAGGTAGAAGGTTGAGAATCAAACGTCCTAACTAATTATATAGTCCTAACTGTTTCGCAAAAAAAAAAGTATATAGTCCTAACTGAGTTTGAGAATCTAATTCCCTCTGCCATGCCGAACTCTTCAGCTCCCGTCGTAGGTTGATTTGGCTGAGTATACACCAGATTTAGATGCTGGCCAAGAGTAAACATCCGGCAACTCCAAGTTAGGCTCCACTGTGCTCACGGCAAGCCAAAGTCTAACACACTTTCCTAACACGCAAACCATAAATGGTTATGCAAACCAACCTGTGGTTGGATGGTTAGTAGGGTGGTTGTACCCTCAGCCCACCAGAGTTCAAACCCCAGGTTTGACGTCTGTGTGTTGCATTTAGGCGGAATATTCTTTCAGTGGGAGGCGACGTTCCCGTCGACAGCGAGGCGCCCGTGGTGACTTCGTCAATCTCAAGACTTGATCCGCCGGCTCAGTATTTCGGAGGTGCTCATAGGGGTAGGGTGTGCGTGTGTGCGTTCATAGGGGTGAGTGTATGCGCGTGTATGTGAGTGTCTGCGTTTGTACTGTGTTTCTCAAAAAAAAAAAGAATAAATAGTTTATCAAACTACTCCGTACATAAAAATATAATCTTTGCTAATGCGTTGTTGGACCCAAAATGTTATACCGGTACTATTTTCCACCATATATCGGCTGCGCTAATCCCGCCGCTGGATTGGCCTGCTTAAGATTCGGCGTCATTCCATTTTTCGCTTGCTGCGAAGTGTACCTCCAGTAGGGCAGCGACCGTTAGGAGCTCGCCGCCATTGCTCAGTTGCTTGACATGAGCGTACGCACCGCAACTACTGCCTGCGTTGAGCAGCATCATTGTCCACGCATAGGTGAACCACTCCAGACGGTCGCCTTTCTTCGGTTTTGGCGAGGGATATCATCAGCAGATACGCCCAACTCCTTGGCGATTTGGTTTACACTGTCGCCAGCAGGAGTGCCTACCAATCCCTGGCCGATCAGCCCTGCGCCAAGCTGTGCTCCTCTCTGCAGCATGCTACTGCAGCACGGTGGTAGGTCAAGTTTACCGGCTAGTTGATCTTGATCATCAGGGATTCCTTTGTTCAGTACGCCCCCATATGCCTGTAGCGAGCGCACCAAATCGTCGGTTGAGACGTCACTTGCCACACCGAGTCCAAAGCACAGCTCGGAATAGTGATCGCGGCTGGGATTGTCGGGAAGCATGGAAGGTCGTGCGACCAAGAGAAAAATCATGTAGTTGGAGAGCGCCTCGATTACCTCCACGAGGTCCTGCGGGTCCTTTGGTTGCTCCTCATCCGTTGATCGATCCTCTGGTTGCTCCTCATCCGCTACTCGACCCTCTGGTTGCTCCTCTTCCTCTGGACGATTATCATCCTTGTACCAACGGAGGAAGACGTTGGTCGCAATGTGCCACACAAGGATGCTCTCGTCCAATTTCATTTCACCGCCGACCAAGCCCATGGCCGTGTATATTGCTTCCCTCCTCTTCTTCTGATGGCTTCTGTAATTGTAATGTTCATCGGCTACCCCGAACAACATTTCCACCAGTAGTTGCTTCACCTTTGGTGAGACTGGAATGCGCCTTGAGTGCACCATCGTGTTCCACCAGTCCTCCACCCCCATCCATCTCGCGATTCTACTGCTTTGGCTTGTCTTTCTGCGCTCCAACAGCTCAAACAGGTTGTGCTGCCCCATGGAGTCGGACCACCACCTCCTCCTTTCCGGAACTGGAAGGACCAGCCGGCGAACACGCGAAACCACAGGACGAAGCAACTTCAAGTTCGCCATTGTCCAGCTGGAGAACATGGCCCTCAGCAGCGACGTGGTCTCCAGCACAATGGCTCCAACTAGCAAGGTATATGTGACCGCCACATCCACTCTGTTATAACCGTTCCTATGATCTGATTGACCCGACCGATGAAACAGCACCAATGCCGCCGCCGAGGATGCCGACGAGATGACACGGACGACGAGGCCGTTCCAAGTGTGCATCAACTCAGCCTTGCTGTACAAGACGTCGTGCATCAGAGACAGCTGCATCTCCACCAATTTGAGCAATTTCTGGCGGTCCCCTCCACAACCTCCCCAAGAGTAGACAACCTTAACTTTGAGCGAGTCATTAATCTTGCCCGTTGACCTCGATAAAAATTTCTTTGGAACGTTTAGCAAGAAGTGGGCTGTCCATAGGAGGTCCTCCTTCTCCTGTAGCTCCGTAGGCACTTTTAATTCATCAGCGATATACTCATGAGCAAGGTAGTTCTTCTTCAGTTTCTGGCTAGCGCTAGCGCGCTTGAGCGCCCATATTTTCTCCCCATACTTCAATACACCGACCACAAACATGAGGATGGAGGCACGCCAAAGCAAGGCCTGGCTGCCCACAATGGTCGACTCGTAGAGGACGTAAGCGGCTGCGGCGACCTGTACGGCGAGCGCATGAACGTGGCGCAGCCAGAGCCGGTTGTCCTCTATTGCGTAGGCAGTTATGTTGTCCTGGCCGCCAAGGTGCAGAAGCAGGAAAGGTGCCCAGAACGCCATCAGCTGGTGCTCCGGCGAGCTGCTCGTCACAGCCAGGTGGCCAAGGGCATATATTGCCGTAGTGTCGGCCATCAAGTACGCTGACCAAACGGCGGCCCTTAGCATGCCTGAGTCTTTGCGCCCACGGAGTTCTGCAGTAATGAGGAGAATCACCTGCAGTGCGAAGCTTAGCAGCACCAGCAGTTGGATCCCCAAATCTTTCCACACACGCAATAGCACCTCCATTCCCGCCATTGTTCCTCAACCAAAAATTAATCTGAAATGGTACAACAATCACTTACAAATTGCTCCACACATAAGTTTTTCTTTCAACAAGGATTTTGTTTAATTTACTCTGGAACGTAAACCATATGCAACTATGTGAAAAATCACGGTATTGTAAAAGTACATGAATACAAAAGAACATGGGACAACCGTGGGGCAGGATTCTACAATGGTGGACAAGGTACGAGTTCAAATCAGACACAGTTTTGGCAATGAGGGAGGACTGGGTGGAGGGTCTGCATCGATGCAAGGTGGTGCGGGAAGCAGGGCTGGTGGGATTGGTGTTGCGGCTGGGGAAAGTGTTCAGATGGTGGGAACCGTTACGGTTACAGTGAACCCGCAGCAGCAGCAGCGGAATAGCCAGAGTCTAGCTTTGGGTGAGGGGCCGGGGACGAGCAGTGGATTTTCAAACAGTGCACAAGCACAGCAGGCTATGGAGGTGATCAAGGCAGCGAAGCAGCAATTGACTTTGCAACAGCTGGGTGGATCAACCCTGCAAGTCAGCAGTGGACAGCAGCCAGTTAATTTGCCCTTTGCTCAGCATCAGATTTTGTTTGGTTTTGATCAGAATGGGAACTTTGTGCAGGTGAAGTGGTGAACCCTCATACGAACACTGCTAGCTTTGTTAGTTCAGAAGGTGGAAGTGGACAGCTTATGCAAATGGGACAGATTGGAGGGGCACATGCAAATTTCAATCAGAAACAAGTGCAAGGTGAACAAGGAAATAAAAGACATGATAGTTCTAACAATGGACAGAAACTTCAGTGCGGGAAGTGCAAGTTGTATGGTCAATTGGTCATATGGCCAAGGACTGTAAGGTGCCTCTCCACTGCATCATTTGTGGTAAAGAGTCACATAGGTCTGGAGATTGTGCATGGCTGAAGCAGATCAAACCAGTTGCCAAATACGTTGGATATGCAGCAAAAGGTCTTGGATGCCTGTTGGTCCAGAATGTCAAGGAGATGACTGTTGCTGAGCATGTCAATCCTATGGCTCAGATTGAAATTGTCTCTGGGGATTTAAATGAAACTCAGCTTATTCAAGCTTTTAGTTGTATGTTCAGCTAGAATTGGCAGTGGAGAACTAAATCTCAAGGGAAAGGATTCTTCCTTATACGTTTCTCTAACAAGGCTAAGCTCATGGAGCTGATCAAATTTGAATACAATCTTCTGGGTACTAATGCAATTGTCCGAGTGTCAAGTTGGACCCCAGAGAGCCAGGCCAAAGGCAAGCTACACACTCTGTGGGTCCGAGTAGGGAGAGTGCCTGACTGCATGCGCCATTTTGTTGGAATGTGTGAAATTGGTTCGGCCCTTGGACCGGTTCTTGAAATTGACATGGATACTATTGCACAGGAAGAAATCCATGTTAAAGTTGGGGTTCGTGATGTGAACAAAATTCCAGAATTTACAGAAATAACCACCAAGGATTTATTCTTCTTTGATGTTTTCTTCATTGTGGAGAAAGTGGTAGAACATGGGTGGTTTAAGTGCAATTATAAGCGATAATATGGGTCAGAGGGATTAGAGGCTAAGAAGAATGGAGCTGCTGAACAGAAGGAGATGAACAAGAAAGCAAAACCTGATGAAGAGAAGAGTAATAAAATATCTCTGGGAATCATGTCTCCGAGCCAATTTGACGCGTTACAGAAGGAAACAAGTACAGTGGTGAGTGTGGAATCATTACTGATGAAGGAGACACAGTGTATACCCCAGCAGAATACAACACTGCCTGATGTTGACACTGAAGGGATTCTGAGAAGACTTAAACAAATGGAAGAGGAGTTTGCAAGGCAGGCAGCCAAGATTGCCATGGAGGAGAGAAAAGGAGAGGAGGCTGAGAGACTAAGAGATCTACTCGAGAAGGAAATGTCCCTACAGACTGAGCTCCTGAAACAAACAATGGATCAATTGGCTCAAGCAAATAGAAGTACTGACGCTGATCCTGCAGCAGATGGAATTGAAAAGGATGATGAAAAGGATGAGGAAGAGTTGGTGGATTATACTAATAGTCAGGACTCGGTGGAGTCGTTCAGGTCCAAGATGGAGAAAATAACTAGGATTCGTACAGAAGATACAAGTGAGAAAGAGGCTGAGGACATTCTCAGAAGAAGTGACCGTTTCAAGGACAAGGAAGACATCCGGGTAGAGGATCTGGCGAAGGAACGTCCAGCGGCCAAAAATGACTATAGTAAACACAATGACCTTAATGTTTTTACTAAATCCAATGCGTCTTTAGAAAACATGGCTCGTTGCATAGGAATTGACTTAGGATGCTCTCTGGATATGGTTGAAACTAATATTGAAATTATGAGAAATTTGGAAAAAGCTAGGCAAGACTTGATGAGTCAAAACCTAGTAGAAAATGTAGACGTAAATGATAAAAGCTCCCCTGTTCATATTGATACTGGGATGCTGATGTTGAAGAATTGTATTCTGATCATGATCAAAATGATAACAATGATGATGATCTGGACTTTGGAGAATTAAAACATATCTTTTCTGCAAAAAAGAAAATGACTGGCAGCGCCACAACTATGTGCTATGTGAAAGTTGTTGGTCTGACCTCGGCTAAAAAAGGTAGAAATAAATCAAAAAGATGATAGATTTTATCTGGAATTTAAGAGGAGCCGGGGATGATCGAAAACAAAGAATTGTTAGAGAGACGGTTTTAGAAAAAAGGGTAGATTTCCTGGGATTACAGGAAACTATCAAGAGAGACTTTTCTAGGAGTGAGTTACATAAACTGGGGGTGGCAGAAACTTCCTTTGGAAGTGGGCTGCAGCAAGAGGGAGATCGGGATGGATTTGGTGGGTATAAACCAAGATACCCTTGATTACATCGAACATGAAATTGGAGAATATTTTGTGAGAATTCTGGTTTATGATAAAGAGGTTGATTTTAAATGGAACTTGATGATTATTTATGGGGACGCACAACCATCTGGGAAGGCTGTTTTCCTTGTTGAATTGGCAAGGGTCTGCCATGATAATTCTTACCCCTGCCTCATTGGAGGTGATTTCAATTTAATTCGGAGAGATGATGAGAAGAATAAACCTGGTAATATTTCTCGTTGGAGTTTTGTTTTTAACATAATAATAGAAAATGCTGGGTTGATTGACCTGCCACTTAATGGTAGGAAGTACACTTGGGGAAATAATCATGCTGACCCTATGTTTGAGAGATTGGACAGGGTGCTTATTTGTCCTGATTGGGAAGATAACTATCCGTTGACGGTCTTGTCAACTTTAGAGCGGGAAATTTCGGACCACACTCCTTTAATAATTGACACTGGGACTCCGAATAGGAATCCAACTATTTTCAGATTCGAAAATGCTTGGTTGGAAAATGCTTGGTAGGACCACACTCCTTTTACCCTTGAGGAGATTAAAACAGTTGTTTTTTCGATGGAACATAATAAAGCTCCCGGCCCTGATGGATTCACTGCTGAATTTTATCAGTTCTTCTAGGAGCTAGTCAAGTGGGATCTGAAGGCTATGCTTGATGATTTCCATGCTGGACATTTGAATTTAGCCAGGCTTAACTATGGCATAATTACGCTCGTACCTAAATGTGCAGATGCGAAACAAATACAGAAGTTTCGACCGATCTATCTTTTGAATGTGAGCTTTAATTTTTTTACAAAAATCTTGATGAAACGACTTGAAAACACAGTGGATAAAGTTATCTCGCCGGTCCAAACCGCCTTTATTAAAGGCAGGTTTATTATGGAAGGGTTCTAATTCTTCATGAAGCTCTAAATAGTATACATAATGAGAAACGGAATGCTGTTATGTTTAAAGTGGATTTTGAAAAGGCGTATGATAAAATTAAATGGCCTTTCGTGTGCAAAATGTTGAAACTGAAGGGATACCCTGATGTTTGGATAGGACATGTAGCTATTCGTGTTAATGATTCTTTAGGGAAATACTTTATCACGCACAAAGGTTTGCGACAGGGGGATGCCCTGTCTCCTTTGGTGTTTGACTTGGCGGCTGATGCTCTAGCCATCGTGCTACACAATGCTAAAATGAGTGGCTTTGTTAAAGGGATGTTAACTGATGAAAGTGGAGGGGGGATTAATACGCTACAATACGCAGATGATACGGTTTTCTTAATACCTAATGATATTGAGAGAGCTAAAAATTTGAAATTCATTCTCTGTGCTTTTGAACAGATGTCAGAATTAAAAATCAATTTTGACAAAAGTGAGCTTTTCCTCTTTGGTGAGGCTCAGGATAAATGTGAGAAGTATAAGGAAATTTTCACATGCCCTAATGGGTCCTTGCCCATGAAATATTTGGGCATTCCAGTACATAAAGTGAAAATTAGAAACAGGGATTGGAATCATGTGGAAAAGAAAGTTGAGAACAAGTGTGCTGACTGGCATGGGAGGTTACTGAACATAGCTGGGAGGACAACATTGATCCAGACCTGTCTATCCAATATGCCTATTTTTATGATGTCTTTTTATAAGATACCGGTTGGGGTTAGAAAACGAGTTGATTACTTTAGAGCTAGGTTGGTTTGGCAAGAGGAAAAGGATAAAAGGAAATATCACCTGGTTAGATGGGGGGTGGTTTGCCAGCCTAAAGACCAAGGGGGTTTGGGCATCCTTAATATTGATCTTATGAACCAAGCTTTGCTTGCCAAATGGTTATGGAAATTTGAGACAGAGAATGGTTTGTGGCAGACGGTTATTAGAAACAAGTATATCAAGGGTAAATGCATATCTGGAGTTAGGCGTAAACCTGGGGATACCCAGTTTTGGTCTGGCATATTTGGTGTTAAAAATATCTTTTACAAATACTGTAAAAAGAATATTGGGAATGGAGAGAACACCAGGTTTTGGGAAGACTGGTGGGTGGATGATAAACCTCTTAAAGATAGATGTCCTAGAATTTATAATCTTTGCAGGGAGAAAAACGTTACGGTTATTTATGTTATTAATCACGGCTGGGGTTGTCTGACTTTCAGAAGAACCCTGCTTGGTGACATGTTGCGGATGTGGGAAAATGTTAAAAAATTATGTCACGAGGTGATGTTGGGACAGGGTAATGATACGATGAGGTGGATGTTGACTAAAGATGGGATTTTCACAGTAAAATCTCTTTATAGGAATTTGAGTGTAAATGAAATCGGTTTCCCACATAAATTTATGTGGAAAGCAAAGATTCCACAAAAAATAAAAAATTTCTTGTGGCTTGTCTTAAGAAATAGTATCTTGACTAAAGATAATTTGTTGAAAAGAGGATGGACAGGGAATCCAAAATGTCATTTCTGTGGTAATCCTGAAACGGTGGAACACTTATTTCTTACTTGCTCGACAGCAAAACTGATTTGGAGCATACTCCGATGTGCATTTAATTTCCAGATGCCTCCTGTTACATTCCAAGGGGTATTTGGGACGTGGTTACACAAATTTGATAAGGAAAACATGAAAATGGTCTTGGCTGGGGTAGCAGCTGTTTTTTTGGGCAATTTGGAATACCAGAAATGCAGTTTGCTTTGAGAGAAAAAAAAATGCAGGACCCTTTTGCTCTAATCCACTCCGTGACTAATCTGATTACTTCCTAGGCCTTTTTACAGACAAAACAGGCAAACAGAGAGCTGCTGGTGTGGGGAGCAAAGCTAATAGAGCGGGTAGCAAGTGAGGATTTTCAGGCTTCGAAAGGATGGCATCCAAGGGTGCTGAGGATCGCCAGTTGATGAAGCTTGCTGTTTTTCAAAAAGATCGCATAGTTTTGGAGATGATGTCTACTGGAGATGGAATCTGGGAGCGGTTTCCGAGCTTGTTTTGCTCTTTTTTCCTTTCCGTGTTTTGCTGGATGATGTTTGGCTGGAAGGTTTCCAGCCATAGAGGCTTTGCCTCGTTTATGCATCCCTGTTGTGGTCTTGTGGATGTGTAGACATGAGTGTTTGTAATTTTCTAGCTTTATTTTACTTTCCTGTAATGAACACCTAGAACCCTGGTTTCTGTTAATAGAAATCGGAGGGGAGACTCTCTTTTTCAAAAAAAAAAAAGAACATGGGAGTAGAATAGGAACAAATGTGGAGAGTTAACCAATGTGAATACAAAAGGGCTATAATTCTCTAAAGGTCCTATGAATTTGCCCCAAAGAGGCCAGAAACAAGACTGATTTTCTTCAAGCACAAGCAAAGGAGAGAAACAATATCACGTTAGTACATGTTTTTTTCCTGACAATTATCTGTGAATTTAATGGCACATTTAATTTCACAGAATTCTGCCTCCAAATTATCTGTAGATCAATTCCTTGTGCTTAAGGGACACATAATAATTGTTTCCGTAGAATTATGATTCTAAAAAAACATATTTAGTCCTGCACTATCCAGTTGTTCCAAAAGATCCCTAAATCATTCTCCATGGTCCATGATTTCCTGTGTCCAAAACAAAGCTATAATTGCCGTTCCTATGGAACAATATTTCCTCCATCTTCCATCTACCATCTAAACATCCTTCAATCCCAACGGGGACTAAGCATGGAGATTACCGGGCAAGTTTGTGTTTACTAGATTAAACTTGAAATGTGAGCAAGGTAAAGGGAGAGGTAACTTACATTGAATTGGGGCAGAAGTGATCGATGACCCGCAGGTGCGCTGTAGCTAGTAGAAGACCACCCTTTCGGAAAATAAAACTAGTAGAAGACTAGCAAATTTGTGGTTGGGAAAGAGAAAGAGATGAACAATTGCGCAGAGGTACTAGTCCTAAAGAGCTTGATGAGATGTGATTGTCACTGGTGGAGTACCATAGGGATAAATACAACCACTAGGATAAATAAATAATTCACATGGCTATATACAAATAGAAGACCCAGACTAACGAGGCATCTCCAATAATGTGCAGGTCACGCCGTCTCAGCCTCCTCACCCACCCAAGCACAAAATATATCATTCACATGCTTGAGATTCTAAGGGACACTTTTGACTTCTTCATCTTTGTTTTTGCCTCGAGTATTGCCTCAATGTTAACGTTTGACTTCTTTTAATAGTGTCCGTTAGAAATCTCAAGCATGTGAGGGATATAAATTGTGTCTGTGTGGGTGAGGAGGCCCAGACGGTGATCTGCACATTATTGGAGGTGCCTCGTTAGTCTGGGTCTTTTATTTGTATATACCATGTGAATTATTTATATATCCTAGTGGGTGTTTATATCTCTATAGTACTCCGCCCGTGACAATCACATCTCATCAAGCTGTTTAGGACTAGTACCTCTGTGCAATTGTTCATCTCTTCTCTTTCTCAACCACAAATCTGCTGGTCTTCTACTAGCTGCAGTACATCTGTGGGTCATCAATCTCTTCTGCACCTATTCGATGTAAGTTACCTCTCCTTTACCTTGCTCAGGTCATTTTGAGTTTAATCCAGTAAACGCAAACTTGCTGGTACTCTACATGCTTAGTCCCCGTTTGTATTGAAGGATGTTTATTACATGGAAGATGGAGGAAATGGTATTCCATAGGAACGGCAATTGTAGCTTTGCTTTGGACGCAGGAAAGCATGCAACATGGGGAATGATTTAGGGTCTGGAACAACTGGATAGTGCAGGACTATTTTTCTTTAGAATAATATTTCTATGGAAATAATTCTTATGTGTCCCTTAGGCACAGAGTAATTTAACTACAGAAAAAGAACCCTGTGAAATTCCATATGCCATTAAAATCACCGAAAGCTGTAGGAAAAAGATGTACACCGACGTGATCTTACTTATCTCCATTGGCTGTGCTTGAAAATAAATCTGTCTTGTTTTGGTCCTCTTTTGTGCAAAGGAATTTCATAGGATCTTTACAGAATTATAGTCCTTTAGTATCCACATGTGTGTTCCTATTCTACTCCCATGTTCTTTTGTATTGATGTACCTTTACTGTCCTGTGATTTTCCATATAGTTGTATATGGTTTATACAGTTCCAGAGTAAATAAAGTATAATCCTTGTTGAAAGAAAAACATATGTGTGGAACAATTGGTAAGCCATTGTTGTACCATTTCAGATTAATTGTTGGTTGAGAAATAATGGCGGGGATGGAGGTGCTCTTGCGTGTGTGGAAAGATTTGGGGATCCAACTGCTGGTGCTGCTAAGCTTCGCACTGCAGGTGATTCTCCTCATCACTGCTGAGCTCCGTCGGCGCAAAGACTCTGGCGTGCTAAGGGCTGCCGTTTGGTCAGCGTACCTGATGGCCGACTCAACGGCGATATATGCCCTTGGCCACATGTCTGTGACGAGCAGCTCACCCGAGCACCAGCTGATGGCGTTCTGGGCGCCCTTCCTGCTTCTGCACCTTGGCGGCCAAGACAACATCACAGCGTACGCCATAGAGGACAGCCGGCTCTGGATGCGCCACCTTCAGGTACTCGCCGTGCAGGTCGCCGCGGCCGCCTATGTCATGTACGAGTCGACCATCCTGGGCAGGGAGTCCTTGCTCTTGAGCGCCACCATTCTCATGTTCTTGGTCGGTGTTCTCAAGTATGCGGAGAGAGTGTGGGCGCTCAAGTGCGCCAACGCTAGCAAGGAACCTAACAAGAACTACAAGGGTCCTAGATCTACAGAAAATTTGACTAACCATATCACAATTGATGAGCCACGAGATACCGAGGAGCTGCTAAGAACGGCCCACATCTTGTTGAACTTTCCTAGGAGAATTTTGGACAGGCCAATAAGCAAAGCACACGAAGTTGTCTACTACAGATGTGATGGCCCTGAGTTCCGCGACAAATTGTTCATGTTGGTGGAGATGGAGCTGTCCCTGATGCACGACCTGTTGTACAGCAAGTCTGAGGTGATGCACACTTGGTACGGCATCTGCATCCGCATCATTTCCTCTGGATCCACGGCAGTGGCGCTCCTGTTATTTCATCTGTCGGTTCAGCCTGACCATAGACACGGTTACAGCAGAGTAGATGTTGCCGTCACATATTCCTTGCTAGTTGGAGCCATTGTGCTTGAGACCACGTCACTGCTGAGGGCCATGTTCTCCAGCTGGGCATTGGCGGACATGAAGTTGCTTCGTCCTATAGTTTCGCGTGTTCGCCGGCTGGTCCTTCCGGAAAGTAGGAAGTGGTGGTCGGACTCCATGGGGCAGCACAACCTGTTTGAGCTGTTGGATCGCAGAAAGACGAGCCGAAGCAGCCGAGTGGGGAGATGGATAGGGATGGAGGACTGGCTGAACACGATGGTGCACTCGAGGAGCAGCCCGGTCTCCCCAAAGGTGAAGCGACTACTGGTGGAACTGGCCGTCAAGATATGGAAGGCACCTATGGAAAGGGAAAAGGAAGTACTATACAAGGACATTCGCCTTGGCAATGTGGAATTGGAAGAGAAGATCCTTGTGTGGCACATCGGAACCGATCTCTTCCTCCGTTGGTACAGGACTCAGGACCTACCAAAGGTCGGTCGTGGCCATGACCTTGCTGAGGTAATCGAGGCGCTCTCCGACTACATGCTTTTCATCCTGGTCGCACGGCCTCACATGCTGCCCGGCAATCCCACTCGCGCTTATTATTGCAATATGTGCTATGAGCTAGGTGTGGCAAGTGACATCTCAACCGAGGATCTTATCCTCACGTTACAGGCTTATGGGAGTGTACTGAACGTAGGTATCCCAGATAATCCCAGAAAGAGTCTCTGTTCAAGACTTGACTTACCAGAGGAGAACATGACGCTGGACAGAGGATGTAAGCTTGGCGCAATGCTGATCGGTGTTGAGGGATTATTCGGCACGCCTGCTCACCGAAGGGTACATTCTATCGCCTTGCGTCAAGATGGATGGAAGGGGCCTTCAAAAAGACATGAATGGAAGGTGCCTATACCTCGCGTGGAGTGGCCCACCGACCACATGAGCATTAGGCGCGCGGCGCCGTCTCTCGTGGAGCCTAAACATGATGAGCGCCGCATTGCACAGTCCGTCGTGGAGCCGAATGAGCTCGGCGTAACTGTTACTGACCGTCTAGAGCTGATGGCCTATGTGTGGGCGGAGATGCTGTTCGACGCGGGCAAGAACTGTGGTGCGTATCCTCATTCAAAGCAGTTGAGCAATGGCGGAGAGCTTCTGACAGTCGCTTCCTTTCTGATGGCACACCTGAAAGCAAACATGGCATGGGAGAATGCCGAGGACACATCAAGCGACGGGGGCGGCAGTTCATCAAGCGACGGAGCCGGCACAGCTGGCCCCGTTTGGCATCAAAATATTTCTGAATTTAAAGTATCTAGAGAATACTTCAGTGCCCATTGCAACCTGAGATAAAATTGATGTGTACTCAAATTTAGTGAGAATTATATATGCAGAACACATTTACAACTCATGCACAATTTAGTCTTCACCAAGATCTGTAGGTCTAAAAAGCCAAGATCTATGGGAATATGTATGAAATATTTTTAGCATTACCCATGAATATCCATGATGTCAAATTAACGGTTCCATATGTTAAGCATCTCATCAAGGTCTTTTAGTAGTTTTGAGGTCTGTTACGGTGATTGGCGAGTTATTCCCAGTACTCCCCCTGGAATTTTTCCTGGCCGTTGATTAAACACTGTCAATTAGCGTGTATTTTAGCTGTCAGAGTTGACTCAGCCCGCAAGAAGGAACCGCTCGAAGACCACGAACTGAACCCACGCTCCTCTGCTCCTCCTCCTCGGCTTGCCTGCGGCGCCCATCCGTGCGGCCGTGCACGTGTCGCTATTCTGATGGTTCCCCGCGTTGCTTTTTTTCTTGGGTAAAAAATAAATCGGAAATATGAGTCGACTTGTACGAGCGGCGTCCGTCTATCTATGCATCTTCTCTTCTACGGACTCGAAGCTGGACAGACCATGGATATGATAGGTTCTACTAGTCACGATCGAGATTCGATTACAAATACAGGGTAGTTTGAATCCAGAGAAAGGGGATCGGAGCTCTAGGTGTAAACTGATGAACGTGGTATACAAATTTAGAGGACAATAAATCCTAGTTAGTGCACATCAACCGGTCAGCCTTTGCTTAGTAGATCTCTCAAGGGAAAAAAAATGCTTAGAGAAAGGGGATCGCCGGATCGGAGAAGAGAGAAACAGGAGGAAGGAGACAGAGCCAACGCCGTGATCCAACTGGATGTCTAGTTCTGTGTGTCTCTTGTCTCTTTGTAGCTTCAGGTCCTCCAGTCTGGGCCTTAGTACCGCTCGTTGGGCCGACGGTGGCGAGACGTCCTGTTAGGATGGATCGCCACGTCGTCTTCACCTTTATCATCTACAGTGATCTTGCTGTCACGTATTCTCATAGCAGCTGTTGCCCTCGTAGCATTGGGGGTCCATGACATCCCCCTCCTTGTGTTCCAGCTTGTCCCCAAGCTGGTGCCGCCGAAAAACGATCTCGAAGATGTTGATGATCTTCCCAAGTAGCTGATTCAGCATTGCTAGGAGACCACTCCACCAAAACCTGCTCCTCGGTTTTGTTGAATTTCTTGCGCCAACGAGTACCTAGTATTTTGAATGGAACTGTCAAGATGTCAGTATCAACTGGAAGATTTTCGGAAAATGTCATACCAGGAGCCAACATTTTGCGAAGCAAAGAAACATGGAACACCGGATGCACTGTTGAGCCTTTAGGAAGTCTCAGACGATAAGCCACTTCACTGATACGATCCACAACTTGGAATGGACCATAATACTTGAAAAGGAGCTTATGATCCGCACAAGGAGCCACTGAGGACTGGATGTAAGGCTGCAGCTTAAGAAACACCATGTCGACTGTTTTGAACTCTCTGAAGGATCTATTCTTATCAGCATACTTTTTCATGAACTATTGTGCCCTCAACAGGTGTTGCCTGAGTAAATCATGTACCACCCTCCGTTCTGCTAACCAGGTCTCCAGATTAGAAACAGAAACCGCTCCAGGAGGGTCAATACCCCAGTGCCTTGGTTCATGGCCATAGAGGACCACAAATGGGGACGAGTTTAAAGTAGAGTGGTGACTAGTGTTATACCAGTACTCAGCCATTGGAATCCATTCACTCCACTTCTTTGGACATGAGTGAACAAAACACCTCAAATATGTCTCAACACATTGGTTTAATCTTTCAGAAGAGCCATCAGTTTCTGGATGATATGCCGTACTCATCTTCAATTTTGTCCCAACTGCTTTGAAGAATTCTTGCCAGAAACGGCTTGTAAAGATCGGATCCCTATCTGATACAATTGATTTAGGCAAGCTGTGTAACTTGAACACATTATTGACAAATAGATTTGCCACGTTAGGTGTTGTATACGGATGTGCCAATGGAATAAAGTGTCCATACCGAGAGAATCTATCAATGACAATCAACAGGCAATTGTATTTACCTGACTGAGGAAGTCCCTCCACAAAATCCATGGCCACATGCTGCCAAGGCCTAAATGGAACTGGTAAAGGTTTCAGCAACCCAGGGTATTTGATTCTCTCTAGTTTTGCTTGTTGACATATCTGACAGGATTGACCCACTCTTTTACTTGCTTCTTCATGCCTTGCCAGAAACATAGCTGTCTGATGCGTTTATAGGTTACTGGCGCTCCAGAGTGACCTCCCAACGCACTGCTGTGAAAAGCCTGCAAATTTTTCCTTTACATATGCTTGTCACTGCCCAGCCATATTTGCCATCATAACGAATGACTCCTTTATCCAGCAAGAAATGTGGTTTGGCATTAGCATCCAATGATAGAGAATATAAAAGTTGTTGAGCTTTAGGATCTTGTTGATAGCTTGCAATCACTTCTTCAACCCAAACTGGTTGACATACTGTCAATGCTGCCACAGTAACCTCTTCTGTGTGTACTTGTCGAGACAGAGCATCTGCAACAGTGTTCTCCGTTCCTTTTCTATACACTATCTTGTAATGCAGCCCCAAAAGCTTAGAGAACGCTTTCTTCTGCCAGGGTGTACTTAATCTCTGGTCCTCAAGATGGACCAAGCTTCTTTGATCAGTTTTAATAATGAACTCCCCATTTTGAAGATAAGACCTCCAATGCTCAACTGCTAAAAGAATTGCTAAGTATTCTTTCTCATATGTGGATAAACCAGAATTCTTAGGTCCCAACGCTTTGCTGAGATATGCAATTGGGTGACCCTTTTGTTGTAAAACTGCCCAATCCCTGTATCGCAAGCATCTGTTTCAACAATAAAAGTTTCATTGAAATCTGGAATGGCCAGAACAGGAGCTGATATCAAAGCTTGCTTCAAGAGTTGAAAAGCCTTTTCAGCATCAGGCGACCAATGAAACAGTGTGTGCTTCCTGAGCAATAATGTGAGAGGTCTTGCAGGATACCAAACAACTGAATAAATTTTCTGTAGTAGCCCACTGTGGCATTGGGGTCCTTGACAGGATACATGGAGGGCAAAGGCGACGAAGTCTGTCATGCCTTCCACCACGTCCCGGTTCCTCTCAAATCCGATCACCGTTTCTCTCTCGCACAAGTTGGAAATACTCCCGCCTTTGTCCCCTTTCTTCTTTCGCCAGAGGCAAAGCCGGTCACCAGCCCAGCGAGGCTGGCCGCAACATCACATACTGCCGCTCTCACCGTCTTTTACAGAACCATCAGCAGCCTCGTATCTGACGACTCGACTCTGACCCGCCGCCTGAGCGAAAGAGCAGCGGAACTCAATCACACACTCCCTCGCTGGCCTAGATCGACGGCGTCGGTGGCAGTTCGGTGAATTTGGTGGAGCAGGTGGACGGGCAGCACTGAACTGCCTCGAGTTCGTCGACTGTTTCATGAAGACTAACTTCCATGTCGTCCTCACAAGCCTCACCTTCTTCTGGCGATCCTGGGAGGTCTGTACGCTCGCCGGCCAAAAGGACTGCCGCCGTCCAACCTAGACTTCTTCGCGCAAAATTTTCAGTGATGCAAATAGTTTCCAGATTACTAAGTCCTAACTAATCTGGTGAAGTCTCTGGCCACAATAAAATTTTACTTCATTTCCGTGTGCATCAGTGGTGAAATTAGGGGACATTTTCTCTCCATATGCAAGTATTTGCGGTTACGCTGAGGATTTCCTGAGACAGCTGGTTAAGACTGGTGGTGATAAGACATATGTTTCATGTTTGGACAGAGAAGTTGAAGCAGATTCCTGGTGTTGCAGCAGAACCAGTGGTGGAATCACCAGCTCATTCGAGTGATAGTGCTAAAATGTCTCTTGATGCTAGTTCATCTGAAGCTGGGGTATCTGAAGAGAGTGGTCCGGCCCATCAGGTGTTTACTTCTACTGTGCAGATTACTGAATTGGCTCCAAGTCCTGTTAGATCCTCTACTGTCAGTGAGAGTATACCTGCGGCTCCTATTCCATCTATTCCTATCACTCCAATCCAGCCAGTCCCTACCAGGGCAAGTGCTAGGATGCAAGCAAATGGTCAAGGAAATTTATTGGTTTATCAGAGGGTTGTTGCTAATGTTGCCAGAAGGAATGGAGAAGGTATTCTGACGTCCTTTAACTCTTTTTCTGTTTTATCTGATGAGTATATTCTTGAAAAGGCTTTGGAATTGGGTATTGATACTGCTACTTTACCTTTGGAAACTGTTCACATGTTTAAGGATTTAGAAAATGCTCATACTGTTATGTTTTCTAGAAAAAATCAAATCCTTCTAGATGAACAGAAAAATCTTCTGATAACGATCTGGTAAATAATATTTCTTTGAATACGATTGAATTAAACTCTGTAGAAATTGAGGCGGCGCATGATTTGATGCCGTCTGGTGTGGATACAAACTGTCATCCTGGGAATGACGAAGAAGATGAATCTTATGATAATACTGATAAGGAAGTTATATGAGGTGATGAGTTCACGCCTGTGATTTCTAGGAAGACTAAGAAAAATTTGAAAAAGCATTCTGTGGGGGAAGAAAGTTTCCGTTAGAGGGGCATCCCTTTGTGATGCATCAACCCTGAGTAGGACGCAGACAAACCACCCTTTGAGTGGTATTGTGTCTGGTCCTAGAGCTCGTAAGATAGGTCTCTTTATGAACTGTAGAGAAGTGGGCAAGAAGGGTTTCTCCTTTTGGTTGAGAGACCTGATTGCCAAGTTTGACTTTGATTTTATTGGTATTCAAGAAACAATGAAGAAGAATTACACAAATCAGGTTTGGAGAAAACTTGATCCACATAATGACTATATGTGGCATTGGTCTCCCTCCGTCGGACGGTCTGGTGGCATTTTATGTGGTGTTAAATCCTCTCGATTTAATATCATTAGTGCGACGACTGATAGGTTCATTGTTAAAGCTTAGGTGTTTGATAAAAACACTCAGAAAAATCTTTTACTGGTGGTTGTTTACGGGGCTGCTCAAGATTCTCAGAAACCTGCTTTTTTATCTGATTTAGCGGATCTTTGTTCTGATTTGGTTTTACCTACAGTTATTGGGGGTGATTTCAATATTCTTAGGTTCTCTTGCGAAAAAATAGGAAAGGTGGGGTTACGAAATTTTCCGATATGTTTAACAAGATAATTAATACGCATGCGTTGAGGGAAATTAGATTCTCAGGGGGCCAGTATACCTGGACTAATAACCAAAATAATCCTACTTTGGAAAAGCTTGACAGAATCCTGGTAAATTCAGATTGGGAAATTCTGTTCCCGTTGACCTCGGTAAGGAAAACTCCACGTGTGGCCTCGGATCACAATCCTTTGATTGTAGATACTGGTGAAATGATTACTCCTAAGAGTAAACGGTTTCGTTTTGAAAAATCTTGGATCGCACACTGATGCATGTAAAATGCATACATGAACTTTGCATTATTTTTACTTATATTCCAGTCATATTTGCATCATATAAGGGTTATATCACTGTTTTATAATGATTTTGGGAATATTTGATATGTTTCCTATTTTTATGAAATTAACCCTGCGCAGGCAGAAAACCTTATTTCTTTCCTTTAATGTTTCAGGGACCCAAACGACGTCCAAATCACCTGCAAATTTACGAGCGTCAATATTTGGAAGGAAGAAGACTTAGGGGCGAAGGAAGCGAACAAGCGGAGCCCCGAGGGCCAAAAGAGGTGGGCCCACGCGGCCCCTGTACCTGGCCGCGTGGGACCCCTCAACTTGGGCCTCGACGCTCCGTTGCCGTCGATCTTTCCTCCACCGACTCCGTTTTGACCTAAAACACCTATAAAAATAGTCCCTCGACGTTCTCTGGAAGGAGTGCCGCAGAAACACAGAAACATCGAAACAGAGACCTGGAGTTGCAGATTGGAGGGGGAAAACTCCGGCGGGGCGCTGCCGGCGTGGTCTCCATCTTCTCCAACGACTTCTCCACCGTCTCCATGATGAAGAGGGAGTAGTCCACCTCTGGACTATGGGTTTGCGGAAGTAACTTATGTATCTCTCTCTCTCGAGCTTCACTAATTAGTACCGTATGAGCTGCTGAACATGATTACGGTCATCTATGTAATACCTTTGTGGTGGATCTTTTTATGAGTTAATATATGTTTGAGATTGCAATGGTTTTGTTTCAGTTATGAAAGTAGATGCATATTATGTACCCGTTCTTATTTACTTGTAATGATCAAGCATGTTTATGAGAGCGTGTGAGGGGGAACGTGTGCATTAGTTGGAGTAACGGGGGGTGGCTAGTGCAGTGAACGTGAGAGAAAGTTCTGCGATCCACTTGGGTGTTTTACCTTACTTTGTTGCCTCACTAGGGATAAAAAGAAATACCATGCTACCGGAGATGTGGGTGTGACCATTGTCACTTCCTCCATGACTAGATCTAGCATGTTCTTATTTTAACTTCATGTCATGATACTTATTGCTATACTCTGAGTTATCTTAATTACTGAGGTGTTATGATTTACTCTGACTAATAACCAAAAGGTCTCTATGTTAGGACATGATGCCCATATAATTATAACTTGTCATTAAACTGTTGTGTTGCAATCTCATATGTCAACTCTAGTGTTCCATTGTCTACCACTTTATTAAAGATAGAGTGCATTTGTGAAACCATGAACCCCGGTCCATTTTTAATCATAAGAAACACCTTTCAACAACTTTTACTACTTTTCCATTTTCTGCCATTATTAAATCCGAAAATACAAAAACACTTTTACATCTAGCATTCATCATAAAAAACCCAAAAATATCATTTATCATTGCTACCACCATCCTTGCATATTTATTTACCACCATTGCATATTTATTTCTTGTTTGCATTGCATATTATCTTGATATCATTCTCACACCTTGTGCTTGACAACCACTAGGTGAGGTTGAGGACCAAAACATTTAATTTGTTTTGTAGGTAACCAAAAGAAGGATAGGAAAGATAAATCTTCACTACTGATTCCCCGAGAGTTCGATATTAAACCCTCGAGTCACCCCTCGTGGGGAAAACACGTCTTCCACTTACTACACACTCTGCACTTGGAGTCTCAACCTAACCCATTTACTTTTCACGCAGGTAACTACGTGAAGGGCCATCACACACCCGGATTTTTTAGGAAGGGTGCAGAGAGCTTGGGCTTCCTCCGGAGTGGCCACAGATAGCATTGGTATTTTCCAATTTAAGATGAAGAAAGTTAAGGACAATTTGAAGGGCTGGGGTATCAACGTTAGAGGTGTTGATATCAAAAGAAAGAAAAGTTTGGTGGCAGAGCTTGAAGATTTGGAGTTAGCAGAGGAATCAGGTGTTCTGAATCCTGATCAGTATGTAAGAAAGGGTGAATTCCAATTTGAATTGATGAAAATTTATGAAGAGGAAGAAAATTTCTGTTGGAGATATGCCCTAGAGAAAATAATATTTAGTATTATTTTGTCTCCAAGTTTATTATTAATAGTTTATATCTTTATGATACAACTGCATTGGGTATTTGAATAGCGAATTAAAAGTATTCAAGAGGAAAACCTCCAATGCACTTGTAGAGATATGAACAAGGAAAAGCGTTCCTAGTCTTGTCTCTAAGACTAGCCTATCTTGTTATCTGATGATCGTGTTTTCCTGATCATGGACTTTGTATAAGTCATGTAACTATATGAGTTTATTATCGGAATGATAATAGTACTGAACCGACCCATCCTATGATCTTGCTATGAGACAAAATCGTTAAGATGAAGAATAGCAAAGATCATACAGAGTTTTTCATTAGTTAGTTCCTATACCTTGAGACCATCTAGTGACCGCTTATTCGACACTCACGCTTTGATTGTCATCTAACGTTCGGCCGTAACTGGGGACCATAACGATGGCTATTGGGTTTGAATTAGAATAAGTAATGGAACTGAGATTGTTCAAGAAGGGTACTTACTCCTCTAGGAGATGGAGAGATACATCCTCTAGGCCTTCTCTAGTATAATCATGTCACCCCAATCGTCTGGCCAGACACAATGTGATTTATCATAGGACATTGATAATACGGTATGAGAAAAGAGAATGATATTGGTACGAGTTTCATATGTGTTATGATCAAAGGGTTTTGATCACACTAGAGCACATTTGTCTCACACTCTAGATATCATTGGTATCGTGTACGTAAGGGGATTAGCGTAATGAGAAACATAAAGAGGTTCTGTTGTTCACTCGGTAATACATAGGAGCCAGTACAGATGTCTAGGTCCCAATGCTGGGTATTGTCCGGTAAGCTCCCAGACATGTCTATGTGTTACAGCGAACCTTTCGGGTCACACACTTAAGCTGTGAGTCAATCTTTTATCGAGAGAATAAAGTTGTAATATTAGTGGTCATGAGATAGTGTCAGAGTAACTCCGATGTCACCGGGACTTGTTCTAGTGAAGGTATAGAGAAAGAGAAGGCAGACATTCTATGTCTCAGGATAATAGTAGGGGTGGACACAAAGCTCGAGGCTCGGCTCGGGCTCGGCCCGGCTCGAAGGTCGAACAAGCCAAGCCTAAACCTTCCGGGCAAGGCTCGAGGCTCGACAAGCCGGCTCGGTGAAGCTCGCAAGCCGGCTCGAAGGCTCGATGCAATAAAAAATTGGACATTGTATTTGCTAAAAATGAAACAATTCACAGTTACAATCAACAATTTAGGGTATATAGATCCAAAACATAGACTAACAAGTTTCACAAAGTAACACTGACAATAACAGTGGCATACATCACAAGTTCTAGTCTGACACAAAGTGTCATACATCACAAACGTGCATTTAGTTTAATAAATAAAACATTAGTCACAGCTCAATCAAAAGACAAGTCTTAACATGATGTTCAACCACAAAAGTATCATCATCCATCATCTCCCTGGACCCTTGTCGCCGTCGCCTGTCACTTGCCATGGCGAATCTGCATCACATAAACAAAAATATTCTCAACATTTAGTCAATTTTGCTTCAGTTTGTTGTTGTACAATAAATTGACTAAATGTATAAATGTTGTGTACCAAATAAGCACCTAAAAGCTATCTCGCTTCAGTCTTTTGACTGTAAAAGGAAGTTCCAGCAGGAAAATACATCTAATAAGTACGGTTCTTTCCCTGCCCTTGGACCTTCTGCGATCCTGCACTCTCCCATCCATGTTGCATCCTCGGTGAAAGAGAGAAGCAGCAGTTCAGCCGGAGACAGTGATGCCCGAGGAGTAAAGCAGCTGGTCCAATCGGCGGTGGAGCTTGGAGGAGAGGAGCAGCTGGATCCCGGAGTGCCAATCGGTGGTGGAGGACTGAAGGTCTCAGATAGACACAAATCGGGCGGCGAATGGCCGATGGCGGTGGCCTAGATGAACAGGGCCTTGCGCGTCTCAGCGGGAACTAGTCAGGGACCGGAAGGGGCACAGGGTAGAGGACTAGAGGGGGGATCCGGGGATTCATTGGAGAAGTACATAGGGGCGTTGGCCAGCTGGGTGGCGGCCGGCGACGCCGCCGGCGCACGGCGCCAGAGCAGCGAGCGAGCGTGAGGGATCGAGGGGAATCGCGTTTCCACGATGGGGAGCTCGCTTGGGCTATTTACTTGGGCTCATCTGGCAGCCGGCTCGCGAGCCGTCCGAGCCGAGCCTCGAGCCCACCGAGCCGAGCTACGAGCCCACTTTTCAGATTGATTCACGTACCAAGCCGAGCCAGGCTCGGCTCGAGTTTTACCGAGCCTGACCGAGCCAAGCCTCGAGCCGGCTCGGCTCGGCTTGATTCCACCCCTAAATAGGAAGTGTTTCTATTATTGTCGGATTTATTCCGAGGGAATTTTATATAGATGCAAATATTTGTCCAGAGTATTTTGTCTGCGGACACTGGGTGTCCCGGATCATATGAAAGTGTTTTATATGATAGGTAATTAATTCGGTGAATATTCTGTAAAAGGAAATATTCAAATAAGAATTAATTAGACAAAATATTATTTAATTAAATATTGATTTATTTAATTGATAAATAATTATTGGAAAATATTAAGCCCAATAATAAGTGGCCGCCACATGGGCCCTAGGGCCCACACGGCAGCCGCACCACCGCTAGGCGGTGGCGGACGCAGCGGCCAGGCGGGCCGAGCGGACGTATGCAGGTGGGCAGACGCGGACGCGGGCGGGCGCGGCAGGTGGCTGGCGGACTGGACCCCACCCGGGGTCGGTTCGGCCGGGCCCCACCCGGGCCGGTCGGTGCAAGGAAGGAGAGGGAGAGATGAGTTGGAGTCCAACTCCAACTCCCCTCCCAAACCGAATTGGACAAGGGGACATTCCCCTTGCTCAAGCACCTCTCCCCTTTGGCCACCTATATAAACACCACCAACCCCATGGGTTGAACATAACAATTGCAATGCACAAGTTCCTCTCTCTAGATATTGTGCAATTTGAGGATGCTCTAATTAGACGACGCTCTAATTAGACATTGTTCTAATCTCTCTCTCTAGTAGATCTCATGTGTTGAGAATTAGATCTCTCTAATCTCATATTGCTCTAATCAAGCTTGATTAGATCAACCACTAAAACTACGCCGCAAGGCAGTCTCTCTTCGTTAGTTGCAAGTACTCTAGACGGCAAAACGTTGACGGATTGGCGCGGTGTACGTGTGGATACTGTTAGAGCAGGGCTGCGCGAGTAGTCCCTCGATGACAAGAATCGAAAGGCAATCTCACCTCCCGGTGTGGACGTGAGATTCTTCATCAGGCTTCACCGACATCTACTTCGACTACAACAAGATCTTCCGCAACGGTTGTAGTAAGTTTTCTAGATATCCTCAAATTGCGCTGTTGCGTATTTGGTAAACAAAATTTTTAAGTTTCCGTTGCGCAACCCAACAGTGGTATCAGAGCGGTTTGTGCGTAAATATGATTTGATCTAGAGCACATGTTGGTGCGGGCATTACACAGTATCGTGTATTCAGGTTATATTCATTGCTTCCCAATAAGTTATACAAGATATTCATGGCGGCATAGGCAAGATCTTTACGGACTTCTGACAATCCGCGGACCTTCCGGCTGCTCCTAATATGTCTGTCGGCGCCAACGAAGTGCTTCAGTAGCTTCGGGTATATACCTATAGTTGTGGACGTTGTTGTATAATGGACATGGCATGAGGGTTGGACGCCTCACGGGGGTCACGCGCACCAGTGATCGTTTGGATTGGGACTGACGAGGGGTACACTCATCAAATCCCATGGTTAAGGACCTAGGGTTGAGATTATGGGGAGAGAACGTGGTAGTACTGGTAGTTTCGTCGGCTGACAAGCAGAGGCAAAGATTTACCCAGGTTCAGGCCCCTCGGGTGGAGGTAAAGACACTACTTCCTGCTTGTCTGGTATTGATTGTGTGAGATTATGCGATTACAGGGAGCTCTGGCGAGGTATCGATCTCGCTAGAGCTTTGGTGGTTCGAGTATGGCTTGGTCCTAGATCGGCACCCCTCCCAGCCTTTAAATAGGCTGGGTCTCGGGAGTTCGTAACCGACCTGATTTACACATAAGGAAAGTCCTAACCGACTATGCCTATGACTAATCTTGGAGGGTACTCCATCTTCTTGGGCCTCTGGTCTTGGGCTTCGAATAGGCTCTTCGCTATTGGGCCTTAGTCGTCACGTGCACCAGGTACCCTCATGGTAGGGTACCCGAGATGTATACCCATGTCAGTAGCCCCCGAGTACTTGTCTGACTCGAAGAATCGGGCATGGACTCGTTCGTAAGTGCACGTCATATGCTTTGTATGTATATAATTGGAATTCCTGTATGAATAGCTCATGTTGGCTATGTCGAGTATCTCATCGACTGTGGTTTTGCTTATGATGATCAAGGGATAATAGCTTAGCAGGCCCAGTACACTCGACGGATCGGGACTGGTTAACTACACATTCGGGTAAAACCTTACTAGCTTTCAATCAAACTCGAGTCCCCGGACTCGAATCTGGAACAAACTGGTCAGATTCGACTAGGCCGCGGAGGTCTTACTGAGTCGATCTGCAGTATAGATTTGAATTTTACCCAACGCGTCCGTCAGGATTTTTCATCATGTCTGCTGACACGGAAAGTATAAGGATTTACGTTGCTGGAACGGTCCTTAGCCCAGCTCGAAAGTTCGGCGGGTCTTACCTTTGCACTATGCGTGCAGCATCCGAGGTATTTGCGGCGGACGCAACTCGGGGATGTTTCGAGTATGATTTTGTATATGAACTGAGTCGAGACATTTGTCGACTGACACTTTGTTGTTATTCTATCGGGTGCGCGACAGCGCTCCCGATGGGAGTAGCCCCCGAGATTGTGCTTTATTGCTCGCAATGGAGGATAATCTCAGATCCTCTCACCTTGCATATGTTAATCGAAGAATTTTTTTGCCGTAATTCTATCGGGTGCACGACAGTGCTCCCGATGGGAGTAGCCCCCGAGATTATGCTGTATTGCTTGTAATGGAGGATAATCTCAAAATCATTTTATCTTGAGCATCTCAGTCGAAGAATTTTTGAATATGCTCCCGATGGGAGTAATATGCCTCAGTCGAAGGAACGGTCGAGTGACCAATTTTGCTTTAACATTGCTTTTTCACACCCGAACCAAACAAAGCAGTCGAATGACCAATATGCGTTGGGCAGACTCGATTGTATTTCTGAACAGATGCTTGCAATGACGTCAGGGATGACGTTTCTGGCGACTGCGCTCCTGACACGCGGTGGCGTGCGTTATGCTGTGATGGATGGGACGTGACACATAGGTGGGCCCATTTGTGCAGCGCTGACCGAACGACGGTGCCGTTTGGACTTTGATTTGACCACTCTGGCCCACTTTTTACGGAGGCGTGATGATGGCTCCTATTTTTGCGTGCGTAGTGGGCGGAGTGGCCTGCGACGGTTGCCCTCTGCGCCTGCCACGTGTACGGTGGGATTGCGTGCGGAGCGCACGATTGCGATTTTAACGGCTGTGATCGATTTTGATCTGTGGTAAATAGGAGGGACGGCGCTGGCATTATTTTTACTTGCCATTTGCTCTGTGCGCCGCCCCTGTTCCATCGTCTTCCTCTTGCTCCACCTCCATTGTTATTGCGTCCGAGCTCCTTATTCACTCCCTAGCCACCACAACCATGGCGCCCAAGAGGAAAGCTGCCGCCGACGCGCCCGCGACCGACGCGGCCGCTTTGAAGGGGAAGAAGACTGCGGCTAGCGCATCTGCGTCCGCCGTCGACCTCAAGAAGAGCGACGGCGACTGGGAAGTCCACGATCAAGGCGGCACATCTCGAGAAGTTCCGCGAGGACGGACTGCTGCCGCCGGCGGACCAGCTTACTGTCCGTGCGCCATCGAAAGAGGTACTCCCCGAGCCTCGCGCAAATGAGCGCGTATGTTTTGCGGAGTTTTTGCCTAGGGGTCTGTCTTTTCCCCTCCACGACTTTGTTCGTGGCTTGCTGTTTGCCTACGGGGTGCAGATCCATGATCTCACCCCGAACGGCATTATGCACATTGCCTGTTTTATGGTATTGTGCGAGTGCTTCCTGGGAGTTGCTCCCAGCTGGGCCCTTTGGAAGTCTATCTTCATGGTCCGGCCCAACAACCGAGGCGGCCGAACCTATCCAGTTGGAGGCCTTGATCCAAGTGCGCAGCGACACCCGATACTTTGCCCTGAAGCCAGTCGACTCGGCGCAAGGGTGGAGGAAAAGGTGGTTTTATGTGCGTGTCGACCAGGAAGGGGTCCCAGCATTTTCGACTGCTGGTATAGCCGCTAGGACGAAGCCTGGGACCATCAGCTTTCGACTGAAGAAATGGCGGAAGCGGCGCCTCTGCTGGAGACGATTGGAGGACTGCTAAACAGCGTCACTGGTGTGCATCTTCTTGCCACCTTTGTGAAGATGCGGGTGTGGCCGCTCCGCGCGCGAGCTCACCCTATGTGGCAGTATGAAGGTCCTCTCGACTCCACTCGAATGAACAAGGAGGAGCTGTCAAAGAGCGAGCTGGTGTCACATGTGCGGTCCATCACCAGCACAAAAGCCAGCGAGCCCTGCAACGTCGACTGCCCTGTCACTCCTTATGGGGCTGAAAAGCCTTTGCCAGAGGTTAGTGAATCTATCGAGTTTTGTTGTCTCTTTGCGTTGCCATTTTGCTGGTTTGTCTGACTTTCGTTTCCTGTTTATGACATGCAGGGCCACTCGACTGCGTCTACTCTGCCTCCCCTTCCAGAGGACGGCCCGACTGAAGAGACAGAGGTGCAGGAGGTGCAAGATGTGCCAGCAAAGGGAGCCGATGAGTCGCCCCTTCCATCGGCTACCACTTCTCCTACGGAAAATGCTGAAGAGGAAGAGGTGGACGAGGCACTCGCTGAAGCTTCGCCTGCGCCCGATGTGCCAAGGCTCGGACTCGCAAGCGCCTCCGTGTTCAAGACGTGTCCTCGTCTATGAGCTCACCCGCGAAGGAGAAGGATCTGAGGGACGATGGCGACTCGGGCTCACCCACGCTGCCCAAACCGCTCCATTGGCAGCGTGCCCAGTGAGCTCGATGCCTCCTCCCCAGTCGAGTGGCGCCGTGCAGTTTGGAGGTCCAAGCTTTGACGATTATGACAGCGAAGAAGAGGAAGAACAGAGGTTTGTTCCTTCTGCCTTTTGCATATGTAAAGTTACTGTATGATAGTTTGGCTCATGTCTCTCTTCCCTTTATGCTTTATAGTGCTGAGCACGATCGAGTAGCGACTCCTCCTGTCGTCGAGGCTTCGACTCCTGATCACCCAGGTGCTTCTCCTGTGACCCCGGAGGTTGCGCAGCCAGCAGTCGCAGCTGCTGCTCTTGTGACCACCAAGGTTGCAGATACCCCGGCGGCTGAAGTCGGGACTTCTGCTTCCAAGTCTGAGACTTGGATGGACCACGTAAGTGTCCTATGACCACCCGCATATGTTGCGTCTGATATATGTGCTGATTTATGCTAATTGCATTTGCTTGTAGCCTTACTACCTCAATCTGGTAGAATCGGGGAAAGCTTTTGTTCAGATGGAGCAGGAGAGGGACAGGCTGCGTGTTAACTTGGAGCAGCTCACTCGTAAGTGAAATTTGATTCTGTACCCGAAGGTCTTTTTGCACTGTCTTTGTTTTGTCGAATGCTGATTTACCGCTTTGCTTTCCAAACTCAGGTGACAAGGCAGCGGCTGAAACCCGAGTAAAGGAGCTAGAAGAAGCTCTTGCCACTCAAGCTGCCGAGTCGAAGAAAGCCGCGGATACCGCCCAGCGTTCTGCCGCTGCGCGCGAGAAGGAGTATGCTGAGCGACTGGCTGGCCTCGCACAGAACGTGAGAGGTAAGGAACCATCTTTTTGTATGCCTCCCGTGTACCCGTTGGGTAGTATGTAGTAATCTTACTTTTTCTGGTTCATGTTACAGAGGCGATTGGTGTGCCAACACCTACTGACGTGGTCAGTGATGAGTTATCACTCGACCAGGTTATAGGTGACCTTGGTGCTTCCTTTGTCCAGGCGAAGGACTCCCTTGCCAAGTCTGCCAGCACCCTCGGCGCTGTGTACAAGGAGGTGCTCCCACTAGGCGAGGTGCCGTCGACTGCTGATGGCTTTGCTGGCGTGCTTGGACCGGGGACTTCAACCATGGCGAGCTTTGCTCGCGCTCTCACGGTACGCGGCTCGGAGTCTACCCTCAAGCTCATTTTGGGTCACGGAATAAAGGGTGACTTTGAAGCGGCCATGTCTGACTTTCCTCGAAGGCCTGGCGGGAAGCCTATGTCTCTGAAATCCGTTAGTGAGCCAGCCGCTCGACTGGCCAACATGTTCATAGCCACTATGGAGCGCCGAGCGGCGGAGGTTGCCACTCGCGAGAGTAGGGCTAGGTCAGAGTCAGTGTCTGAGAAATAGGGTAGTCGAACCCATATTTATGTTGTGTAATTAAACCTTATGATCACGCGAGTATGCGTGCGCTTTTGCTACCTTTGTTATGAATTTAATTCCTTCGTGCTTTTGCCTGAAAGGCTATGTGCTATTACTCGACTGAGCTGTGTGATGAATCTCCCATGTCTGATTGAAGATTTTTATGATGTTTGGAACAGCCACGGGCAGCCGCCACTTCGGCTGGTTCGTCGCGGCATCGCGCCCCTACTCGATCTCGAGCTCAGGTGGCAAACGATGCCGCAGTAATGCGTTATATGAAGGCTCGAGTCGCAAAACTGGAGCAAGAGTTGGGGAGTGCCCGGAGTGAGCTGGATAGGATGAGAGCGAGGCCTGCTTTACCCACTCAGCGGGAGGAGTATGTGCTTGGCGAGATGGAGATCGTGAACAGACAACTCGAGTGTAAGCATGACTGCTCTTATCTCAAGAGTTCATAGTCTGTCCTTTTTGTTCACCCAACGTGTGTTGTTGCAGGTTTTGTTCCAGATTTCCAGGCGGAGCAGGCTCGTGTAGATGAGCAGTTGAACAATGCGACTGACGAACCCACGACTGGCCGTCAGCACTTTCGCTTGGATAAGCACCGAGCACGCATACTCGCGACTCTGCAGGATCGAGTGTGGCGGAGCACTATGCTGCTCGAATTATGCAGGTCGGCCTTCAGTCGCATCAACCAAATTCTTTTTCCGACAGGGCCGCAACCTCAAGGAATCCACGCGTTGCTCGGGCTTTTCCGAGTGCCGGTCCCATTCGAGGCTTTGTCACCCAGAAGCTTGTGGATGGAGCCAACGCAACGATGGCATATATCCGAAGCCAGCGTCCACATATGCAGCTACGTCCACCCGTTCCTGGATCGACTTTGTCGCAGTCGCATCTTGACGATACAGTCGATCATGCGAGGGTGTTGGTTGAGTGCTATCATGCTCAACTTATGGGCCCTGTTCTTCCAGTAAAGGACGAACCGGAAGATTAGGGTTTTTCTGTATAGGGGACAGCCCCCGAGTGTAAATTTTGCCACTTGTACTTAGTATATATTCATTTACTTGTATGTATGCAGCCCCCGAGTGTATCAAGTGGGGTTTATGAAAAACACTTTATATAGAACATGAATTCTACAGCCCCCGAGTGTTCGAGTGAGGCTGTGAATTTTTGCGATGTTTGAAGCTTCAACTCATGCTATTGAGCAACTTTTTTGTTTATGTATGATTTTTTATGACCCACCCCCGAGTATTCGAGTGCGGCTGGGGTATTATGTTTGAAGAAGGAGCGAGAGCTCACGTTTTGAGTAGCGCAGCCCCCGAGTACTCGGGTGAGGCTAAGGTTGTGCGAGTAGTAAACAGGGAGAAATATGAGGAATCATTGACTATATTCCATTTTTGAATGTTAAGCTGCAGGCCGCCTCATTAAAAACCTTCCAGTCCCCTTAGGTACCCTGGTAAGGAAAAGAGCGCGTCTGAAACCTGCAGCCATCCGACATATGTGCCTATTACATTTGCGACTGAGCAATCTAAGCATAGAAACGGCGCAGCTGCGCAACGTTCCAAGGATTGTGCGAGAGTTCGCCTGTCTTCGCGTGCTTCAGTCTGTATGCTCCACCACCAATGACCTCGGTGATGATGAAGGGTCCTTCCCATGGAGAAGCAAGTTTATGCACCTTCTTTTGCTTCAGTCGAAGTACCAAGTCGCCAACCTCGAAGGATCTGGTACGCAGTCGACGGCTGTGATAGTTGCGGAGGTCTTGCTGGTAGACAGCTGTGCGTGCTAGCGCCGTGTTGCGTGCTTCTTCGAGCAAGTCGACTGCATCTCGAGTGCTTCATCTGCATCTTCTTCGTTGTATGCTTCGACTCTTGGTGCATTGAATTTTACATCTGATGGCAGGATTGCCTCTGCGCCGTAGACCATGAAGAATGGGGTAAATTGCGTTGAGGCATTGGGTGTTGTGCGTAGGCTCCATAGCACAGATGGAAGTTCTTCGACCCAAGCACCCGCGGCCCTTTTGAGTGGCACCAGGAGGCGTTTCTTGATTCCGCTCGTCACAAGTCCATTGGCCTTTTCGACTTGGCCATTGGATTGCGGGTGTGCCACAGATGCATAATTGAGCGTAATGTCCTGCTCTTTGCAGAAGGATCGGAATTCCTCAGCCGTGAAGTTTGTACCGTTATCAGTGATGATGCTACTTGGCACACCAAAGCGGTATATGATGGATTTTATGAAATTGACTGCTGTAGTGGCAGTCGAACTTGTGATAGGGACTGCTTCAATCCACTTGGTGAACTTGTCGACCGCCACCAGAAGGTGAGTATGCCCTCCATGGGAGGATTTTTTGAGTGGCCCGACCATATCGAGCCCCCATTGGGCGAAGGGCCAGGCCAATGGTATTGTCTTCAACGCCGATGCGGGTGCGTGCGGCTTTGTGGCGAAGTTTTGACAGCCGATGCACCTTTTAACTATGTCCTCCGCGTCTTTGAGTGCTGTGGGCCAGTAGAAGCCTGCGCGAAAGGCTTTGGCTACGAGTGATCGACTGCTGGCATGATGCCCGCAGGTACCTGATAACCCCCAAGAGCAAGGGATCACTGTAGCACCTCTCAATGTGGAAGTAAGGTATCGATCCGCAGGAGCAAGAAGGAAAAGTTATCTATTCCCTACAACTAAAGTGTCACAAGTTTTAGTTGATTATGCACTAAACAAGTTTAGAGAACAAGATGGTTGGTTTGATGGATGTAAAAGTGTCCCAATCCTCTTCTTTGCAAGAGGACAAGACAAAGGTAGTAGCAAGTGAAAGCTCTCAAAGAGAGAAAGCCCAATCCTCTATGTAGCAAGAGGACAAGCTCAAGTGTGTGTTTCTAGGATGCTTGGAAATAAGGCCTAGGGATCATACTTTCACTAGTGGACACTCCCAACAATTGAATACATAGATATTTCCTCTTTACTTTGCTACTCTGAACTATTCTCCCGTTGGATAGAAATACCAATCTACTGCGTAGGGCTACAAGAGCACACCTTAAAGTCTGAGTGAACAAACACCACAATATCATAGAACACCAAGACCATCGTGTAGGGCTACAAAAGCACACCTTAAAGTCTGTCTTCCATATCTAGGGAACCCCAAGGTCACTATGAGTACCCCAAAATAGTACTAAACAAACACCACAATTTTATAGTGACATCCAACACAAAGAATAACTCATGGTAAGTATTTATGTAACCTTTAGCCTAAGAGTCACACACGGTGCGCACACTGTCAACTTCACACCATGGGACAAAGGTGACTCCGGAAATCACATTAATAAAACCACTTGAGTAGCACAAACAATGAAGGAGAAACATCCATGAATTCAATTAGATTACAAGAGAGATGAACCACATAGCTACCGGTAGAGCCCTCAGCCCCGATGAAGAACTACTCCCTCCTCATCATGGGAGGCAGCAACGGCGATGAAGATGTTGATGATGAACACGCCGGAGGGGGTGGAGCCCTCCGGAGGCGATTCCGGCGGCGTTTCCCCCCTCCGATCTTCTCCGGCGGCAGCCTTCTGTCTCTCTGTTTCGTGGTTTCGTGTTTCTCCGCCGCCTCCTTTCGCGAAACGCCAGGGGACCTTTTTATAGGCGTTTTTAGGTCAAGACGGAGTCGGTGGACGAAAAATCGACGGCAACGGAGCTCCGAGGGAGAAACGAGCTGGGCCCACGCGGCCATGTACTTTAGGCCGCGTGGGACCCTCCCATTTCAGCCTGTTGGGCTCCTGGTCTTCAATTTAAGCCCATTGCCTTCGTCTCGAAAATTCTGAACCGTGCTCTTTGACCTTGCCTTTTTGGAGTCCCGAAGCTCCCGGAAAGTCTGAAACACTAAAAAAGACGTTTTCTGGAAAAACAGGGTTAATTCCAAATAAATGGGAAAACTATGAAGTATTCCCAAAATCATTATAAAACATTGATATAACCCTTATATGATGCAAATATGATTGGAATATAAGCAATTAAAGTGCAAAGTTCATGTATGCATTTTACATGCATCAACATCCCCAAGCTTAATCCATGCTCGTCCTCGAGTATGAAGATGATAAAACTAACATGGACTTTGCAATTTAATACTTAACAATGAATATCAAAGATGATTACTATTGCTACATATAGTCAAATGATTCATTCTTCAAAGGAGTAGCAATATGCAAATAGTTTATGAAGTGATATCAAGTATTCAAGACAAGGATGTTCATTGATAGTTCACAAAGTGTAACATGGTAGCAAGTAATATGGAACACATGTATGCATAATGATAAGTAGAATCCTACAATGGTCATAGAGTGATGATGAAAATCTGAATATGTTGGTGGACACTTTGGAAAGATGAATAAGTGAGTAGAGGTAAAGCATGCATAAGTTTCATCTAACCTCCAAACTCTCCTACTTAAGTTAATGATTGCAATGTGGTAATACTTGGTGTCAAGCTCTCATTCCCCTATCATAGCATCTTGAATGATTAAGTTTAATGTGAGAGCAAATATGAGTAGTGTGCTTGACAAAGTAAAGTTGGATGTCTCATGCCCCTTGAATACAAGTACCTACACCATGATTACTCAACTTAGGAAACAAAGCAAGTTCAAGTTATATATCATTGTAAGTAATAATAGTATCATCAAGAGCGTCAACTGGGGTACCTCTTGTCCCAGGATATGGAACAAGCCCATATCAAAATGACAAGACAAACAAACAAGATGAAAACCTCAACACCCTTTTTATTTACCATTGGAATAGCTTTTTATTGTAAGGTGTGTCATAGATAATTCACCATAGCATGTAAGTAAATTTCCACCATGAATAATGCATGGCTTAGATTAGCGGCCCAGGCGTCTCTCTAACCATTTATACAAACTCATTTGAACTACTTCATTTCCACCTCATTTCACCATGATAGGCATCCATAAACAAAAGTACATGATATCAACTAAATGAGATGAAGGAGCATGTTGAAAGCTTTGCATGTGACAGCACATATGGGCTAACTCCAACCTCGAACATTTATCAAGCCACTAGCATCATAATCTTAATCACAATGGGTCATGTTTTATTTATGCAATGATAGTAAAATGTGCATCAAGTTCGTGAGCTATATAACCAACTTTTCCCATGGCAATCAATAACATAATCATTTTCATTCAGAGGTATAGATAACACAAATATCATGATGAACATACTCGGAATAGCATATAGCCAGTAGGTAGATATGGTGGACTCACTGGAATAATTTTGGTTGAAGGTGTTGGAAACAAGTTTTTGCTTGTTGGAATGTTTGGGCTAGCAAAAGGGAGAAAGTTGACCATCTAGATGCATGCATGAGTGTCCATAGAACTAACTAATCCATGTTAAACCAAGTAAAATAACAATCAGCACCAAAACATGAATAAGTGATAGCTCTTCAAAAAGGATTTGCAAACTATTACTCATAAACAAGCTCATGAATCATGCAACTATATGTATCATTAAAAATCAACTCAAACATCCCTTTTCCCAATCTTATAAAAGCATCCAACATATTTCAACCCATATTTCCAGTAGCTCTCTCATATATAATTGATAGTGTGGTGGTCTCTCAAGACTCAAACAAAAACAAAAACGACGCTCCAAGTTTATGCGATAAAGTGTTTCGATCGAAAAACAGAAGTTGGACGTGTGCAAACCGAGAGTGTGTAGGTCCAGCGGGGTTGTCTTCACATCCCCAAGCTTATGGTCTTCACCATCCTTGGATAGCTCTTGGTGCATCTCCTCCAATCCCTGTGAAAAACTTCAAAACACCGTTTCTCCCATCTCTTTTCTGTGGGGTGCATTAATAGTGATAAACAAATAGGTTCCTTGCTGCATATAATCCTTGAACAAAAATTCATATGACATGTCCAGAAAGTGTATAATGTTGTATGCCTACTCATAAACTCAATTGGATCAAAAAGATTCAACTTAAAAGCTCAAAGCATGCATCAAACAAAATGGGACAGAATCTGTCCAGAAAAACAGCAGCAGCAAAACGTATTTTTCTACCCTACCAAACTTTCTCGAAAAATTCCGAAACAATTCATGCATACAGAGGATGAAAAGTTGCAACTACAGTTCAAATATGAGCTCATTCGGAGTTACAGAATAAGAATTAAAAATCATACCGTGCACTGACTCGTGCAGAATAAAATCTCCGAACGCTATAAGCAACTTTTCAAGACCAAAATGGGTAAAACTTGGCACTTTATTAAAAACTCCAGAAACTAACTAGACGCAAAATCTCTTGTTACAGCAAGAGGACACAAAGAAAAATCACACACAAAAATAACGGGTTGCCTCCCGCAAAGCGCTTTCTTTATAGCCATATAGCTAGGCTTGATAGTTTTAATGATGCTCCCATAGAATAAGAGTTGAATATAAAAGAGCATCAAGAAGCAAATATCAAACACATTTAAGTCTAACCCACTTCCTATGCATTGGGATCTTGTAAGAAAATAAATCAATAAAGCACAAAGTGACTAGCATAGGAAGGCAAAGCAAGTGCAACTTCAAAAATTTCAACAAAAAGAGAGGAGACTTAATATTATTGAGATATATGAAACCGTGTCTCCCTCTCTCATAAGGACCAGTAGGTTTTAAAGTACCCAACAAATAAAGAAAATCAAGAGAAAGGCCAAAACCTTCATCATAAAGAGGATAAATTTAGTAACGTGAAGATTTCTATAACCATACTTTCCTCTCACAAAATAATTTTCAGCGGCATCATGAATAAAATCAACAATATAGCTATCACATAAAGCATTATTATCATGATCCATAAGCATAACAGTACTATTACTCTCCACACAAGCATAATCAATTTCATTAGTAATAGTGGGAGTAAAACTAGCACATCCATCATTGTAATCATCATAAATTGGAGGCATAGAATAATCATAGTGAATTTTATCCTCAATAGTAGATGGACTGAAAACATCATAATCATCATTGTAAACATCATATATAGGAGGCATATTATAATCAACATAAATTTTATCCTCAATAGTAGGTGGACTGAAAATATCACAATGATTATAATCATCATATATTGGAGGCATAGTATCATCAAAGAAAATTTTCTCCTCAAAACTTGGGGGACTAAAAATATCACATTCATCAACAGCCACTTCCCCAAGCTTAAACCTTTCCAGAGCAATAGCAATAATGGTGTTCAAAGAATTTATAGTGATAACATTGCTACCATCATGCAAATAATTTTCCATATGTTTTTTAATTTTCACTTCAAACACATCATGTCCTAACTCAAGATAGATTTCATAAAGCTCTCTAATTTTTTTTGTTGTTTTCCATTTTCTAATTTTTATGGGTTTTTGATATATATAAAACTAATGAGAAACTCACAACCAAACAAGTTTAAAGGAACCTCCCCAAGCTTAGATGATTGCAAGATATAAAAGGAACCTCCCCAAGTTTAGTCTAGTGCACACAAGAATAGAAACTTAAGCGCTACGCTCCCCAGCAACGGCGCCAGAAAAGTACTTGATGACCCCCAAGAGCAAGGGATCACTGTAGCACCTCTCAATGTGGAAGTAAGGTATCGATCCGCAGGAGCAAGAAGGAAAAGTTATCTATTCCCTACAACTAAAGTGTCAAAAGTTTTAGTTGATTATGCACTAAACAAGTTTAGAGAACAAGATGGTTGGCTTGATGGATGTAAAAGTGTCCCAATCCTCTTCTTCGCAAGAGGACAAGACAAAGGTAGTAGCAAGTGAAAACTCTCAAAGAGAGAAAGCCCAATCCTCTATGTAGCAAGAGGACAAGCTCAAGTGTGTGTTTCTATGATGCTTGGAAATAAGGCCTAGGGATCATACTTTCACTAGTGGACACTCCCAACAATTGAATACATAGATATTTCCTCTTTACTTTGCTACTCTGAACTATTCTCCCGTTGGATAGAAATACCAATCTACTGCGTAGGGCTACAAGAGCACACCTTAAAGTCTGAGTGAACAAACACCACAATATCATAGAACACCAAGACCATCGTGTAGGGCTACAAAAGCACTCCTTAAAGTCTGTCTTCCACATCTACGGAACCCCAAGGTCACTATGAGTACCCCAAAATAGTACTAAACAAACACCACAATTTTATAGTGACATCCAACACAAAGAATAACTCATGGTAAGTATTTCTGTAACCTTTAGCCTAAGAGTCACACACGGTGTGCACACTGTCAACTTCACACCATGGGACAAAGGTGACTCCGGAAATCACATTAATAAAACCACTTGAGTAGCACAAACAATGAAGGAGAAACATCCATGAATTCAATTAGATTACAAGAGAGATGAACCACATAGCTACCGGTAGAGCCCTCAGCCCCGATGAAGAACTACTCCCTCCTCATCATGGGAGGCAGCAACGGCGATGAAGATGTTGATGATGAACACGCCGGAGGGGGTGGAGCCCTCCGGAGGCGTTTCCGGCGGCGTTTCCCCCCTCCGATCTTCTCCGGCGGCAGCCTTCTGTCTCTCTGTTTCGTGGTTTCGTGTTTCTCCGCCGCCTCCTTTCGCGAAACGCCAGGGGACCTTTTTTATAGGCGTTTTTAGGTCAAGGCGGAGTCGGTGGACGAAAAATCGACGGCAACGGAGCTCCGAGGGAGAAACGAGTTGGGCCCACGCGGCCATGTACTTTAGGCCGCGTGGGACCCTCCCATTTCTAGCCTGTTGGGCTTCTGGTCTTCAATTTAAGCCCATTGCCTTCGTCTCGAAAATTCTGAACCGTGCTCTTTGATCTTGCCCTTTTTGGAGTCCCGAAGCTCCCGGAAAGTCTGAAACACTAAAAAAGACGTTTTCTGGAAAAACAGGGTTAATTCAAAATAAATGGGAAAACTATGAAGTATTCCCAAAATCATTATAAAACATTGGTATAACCCTTATATGATGCAAATATGATTGGAATATAAGCAATTAAAGTGCAAAGTTCATGTATGCATTTTACATGCATCAGTACCTGCATGAATATCACGAAGGATGGCTTGGCCATCTTCAAATGCTATGCAACGTTGGAACATACCTGATACGCTGCGCTTGTATAGTTCGCCGTTGATGACGGTGTATGCTTTAGATCGTCGAGTCACACGTCGTGACTCTGTTATGTCTTCAGGTACCTCGCCGCGGAGTATGTATGCGAGGAAAGGTTGAGTCCAAGTTGGCTCGAAGAGGAGCACCTCGACCGGTGGGTCCTCTGTGCTAGGTGCTTTGCTCTTGGCTGCTGCAGCTGATTTAGGAGATGTTCGTTTTTTCTTGATGGACCTGTGCTCGATGCGCTCGAAGAAAACACCATGTGGAACTGGTGCTTTGGTCGCTCCAATGTTGGCTAGCTTATCTGCTTCTTCATTGCTCTCACGCCCTATGTGCCGCAACTCGCAGCCTTCGAAGCTGCCCTCCATGATGTTGTACAGGTCACGGTAGACGATCATATTATCTGCGATTGCATCACAGGACTTCATTGTTTGCTGCACCACAAGATTCAAGTCACCTTAGATCATCAGTCGAGTGCACCCGAGGGCTTTGGCCATCCTCATGTCATGTATCAGGGCCTCGTACTCGGCTTCGTTATTTGATGGGAACTCGAATCCCATCTGCAGGACATAGCGAAGCTTGTCGCCTTTTGGTGATATGAGGATGACACCCGCGCCTGCGCCTTCGTTTTTCTTCGAGCCGTCAAAGTACATAGTCCATGAGTTGGACACATCTGGCGCTCCTAGCAGCTGAGCTTCGATCCACTCGGTGTGGAAGTCAGGTAAGACTTGTGCTTTGATGGCTTTCGGGTAATCATACTTGATATCTCACGGTGCTAGCTCGATGAGCCATTTTACAACTCGCCCAGTTGCGTTGGGGTTTGTGAGGATGTCCCAGATCCCTGAGGTGCTGATTACAGTGATCGGGTGCTCGGAGAAGTAATGCGTCAGCTTCCTTGAGGACATGAACACGGCGTAGGCCAGCTTTTGATAGTGCGGTACCGCTGCTTTGATATGGAGAGCACTTCACTCAAGTAATAGACTGGGCGTTGTATGCTTTGGGCGTGTCCCTCCTCCCTTCGTTCGACTACCAGTACGGTGCTCACCACCCTGTTAGTTGCGGAGACATATAGGTACAGTGGCTCGCGTTCCCTTGGTGCGACGAGGATTGGAGGCCTTGTGAGGACTCGCTTCACTAGTACAGAATAACACATCGGAAACGGGCCAAAAACCCCATCGGCAACGGAGAAAGGGTTCGTGTCCCCGACCCTGTCACTGATGTGAAGATCTCAATGGCAACGGAGGAGATAAACCGTTTCTGATGTATTTAACATTAGACACGGAGTTTTGCCAATAACCGTTTCTAATAAGGGTTACATGAAAACAAAAAAAACACGGTGATGGGCTGTGCCGTCGATGGAGCCCCGCTCCATGCGACTAGACGGCCGCCCGGTCGTCACCGTATTCCTGTACGCCCTACTTTACAAAATTTAATCAGTGCGCGTGGCTGGAGCTCTGCTCCTATGTCTTCACGGCCGCCAGATGAACATCTACTGTCTTTCCTGCTGCGCAAAATGTACTGCTCCTGGTGACGGCACCGTGTATGGAGCCCCGCTCCTAGGTCTTCACGGCAGCAGCATCGTCACCAAGCATCCACCAAGCCCTTGAAACAACGAATATTCTTTGTTAAAAACAGCAAACAAAGCTAATAAACAGAGCCAATAAGCAGTAAACAAAGCAAACCGAGCTAAATACATAGCTGAAGAGCTAACTAACAGAGCGGTCATTTACCTTAGGCGAGGCGGGGTCGCTTTCCGTCGCGGATTGCGTCCCAGGCGTCGGCGCCGGAGCCACTGCCAGAGGAGACGTCAGAGGAGACCTCATCCTGCTCGAACACCGGAGCGTCCTCCTCCTCCTCCTCATCCTCCTCCTCCACCGCCGCCACCGCTGCCGCCGCCGCATCTGGCCCAGGGCCCTGGCCAGGGAGAAGAGAGCGGTCTATGGCCGCCCGGAGCCGCGTTTGGAACAACGCCTCCTCGGCGGCTTCTATCGCGTGCTCGGCGGCGGAGATGCGGATAGCTCTCTGCATCGCAGACGCCCGAATGACACCCTCGGCGCGCTCGCGCTCAAAGGACGAGATCCGGGCGTCGGTGGCCGCCGCCGCCGTGGATCCGGATGGGATTTGACGGCTCAGAATGAACTCGCGACCGCAGTCGCTGGGGATCTCGCCCCAGTTGTAGGGGAGATCCGGGCTGCGCCTCGGAGGGTGGGAGGAGGAAGATGCTCCATCCTGACTTCCGTCGGCGCCGGAGGGGTTCGCCATTGATGGGTGAAGTAGGAGGAGAGCGTGTGCGGCTAGGGTTAGGAACTGGGGAGAGTGAGACTCAGAGTGAGAGTGAGATGCAGTACTGGAGTGGGAGATATTAATACCGGCACCGCTTAATGTGGCTTCACATGGGAAACGGAGAAAGACCGATCTCCGTTTCTGATGTGGCAATATCAGCAACGGAGATATTCTTTCCTCCGTTGCCTATATATGAGCAACGGAGATCTTTTCAGCCTCCGTTACCATTGTGTCGGGCCCATCGACCGACTAGCGCGCACGCGCACTCGCGGAAGCGCGCGGAGCTCATTTTTCCGTCGCCTAACTCTTGCCGTTGCCATAGAGGGTATCCGATGTGTCGTTCTGTACTAGTGCTTGAGGTCTGTGAAGGCTGCTTCGGCTTCTTGCGTCAACTCGAATTTGTCTGCTTTCTTCATCAGTCGATAGAACGGGAGTACTTTTTCACCCAGCTTGCTGATGAATCGACTGAGTGCTGCTACTCGACCCGCCAACTTTTGCACGTCATGGAGCTTTGAAGGCCTTTGCATCGTCAAGATGGCCTGTATTTTCTCCGGGTCTGCCTCGATTCCTCGAGCCGAGACTAGATACCCGAGGAGTTGCCCGGCTGGCACGCCGAACGTGCACTTCTTCGGGTTGAGCTTGATGTGGAAGCGTTTGAGGTTTGCGAACGTCTCTCGCAAGTCATCGAGTAGTGTGTTTTCCTCCCTTGTGGTGATGACGATGTCATCTACGTAGACCTGGACGTTTCGCCCAATTTGCTTCTTGAGGCAGTCTTGCATCATGCGCTGGTAGGTTGCGCCTGCGTTCTTGAGCCCGAAAGGCATTGTTGTGTAGCAGTAGACCCCGAGTGGGGTTATGAACGCCGTTTTTCTTCATCCTCTTCCTTCATCCTTATCTGGTGGTAACCCGAGTAAGCATCCAGGAAGGACAAGCGAGCGCACCCGGCGGTGGAGTCGACGATCTGGTCGATTCGAGGTAGTGGAAAGTGATCCTTTGGACAACATTTATTGAGTGCTGTAAAATCTACGCACATCCGAAGGATATCTGTGTGCTTCTTCTCTACGAGTACGGGGTTGGCCACCCATTGTGATTTCTTGATCTCTCTGATGAAACCTGCTGCGAGTAGCCTGTCGACTTCGGCTTCGACTGCGGTTCTTTTTGGGCCGGATATGCGGCGCATTGTTTGCTTGACTGGTTTAGCATCTGGAAATAATTGGAGAGAGTGCTCGGCGAATTCCCTGGGAATACCTGGCATGTCGGCTGGACACCACGCAAATATATCCCAGTTCTCACGGAGGAATTCGACGAGCGCGCTTTCCTATGCGATAGGCAGACTCGACGAGACATTGACTGTCTTGGTCGGGTCAGTCGGGTGCACCTGATGCGATCTTGTGTCATTGGTGGCATTGAATGCTCTGTCGACTGCCACCTTTTTGTGCTCCGGCATAAGTGTTCGATCGTTGGAGACCGCTAGATCAGCGAGTGTTGCTTCCATGCCGAACATCTCAGAGATTTTGCTAAACTCTCGGTCGCAAGAGTCAGTTTCCCTTGACTGTGATTACTCCTTTTGGTCCAGGCATCTTTAACTGGAGGTATGCGTAGTGTGGCACCGCCATGAATCGAGCGAACGTCGGGCGTCCAAGTATAGCATGGTATTGTGACTTCCAGTCGACAACTTCGAACTCAATCGACTCTGTCCTGAAGTGGTTCTTGTCCCCGAACGTTACGTCGAGTTGTATGGTGCCTTCTGGGCTTATTGCTTTCCTGGGACGATACCGTGAAAGGTATTTGAAGATCTTGGCAGGTTTTCGACTGACCTGTTCATTTTGCGGAGCGTATCTGCGAAGATGATGTTTATGCCGCTGCCACCATCCATGAATACCTTGGACATGGCGTAGCCTCCAATTTGTGCGTCGAGTACCAGAGCAGAGTGCCCTGGACGAACAACCGATGGAGGGTGGTCCTCTCTGCTGAAGCTTATTGCGTTTCAGAACCCTTCAAGAATTCAGTTACAGCGGGAGGTGACATGACCGCCATGTTTACTTGTCGAGTGCGAAGTTTTTGCTCCCTGTTGGAAGGGCGACCTTTCTGTATCATGTACATCTGCCCTTGGGGCGGAGGGTACTGGGTTCGTCCACCCGAGGTACGGGCTGTATGGCACCCGCGAGATTTCCGCCTGCGGCAGGCTGTGGTGGTGGAGGTGGTGCCATCAGAACAGGCACATTGTTTGGCTGAGGCACGGGTGCAGGTGCGGTGTGGCTGCTGCCTTTCTGAGATTTATGTAATCAGTCGCCATTTGGTCGAACTCCCTGCAGTTTCTCATCGAGTGATTGGAGCGCAGTTTTCCGTCTTCCCCCTTGTACAGGTGGAATCTGCAATCAGCATCCATCTTTTCTTCGAATGATCGCTCGGATTGTGCTCCGGTCGTGACTTGCGCCAGTCTTTCCTCTTGTAGCTATCACTGCGTTGGCCGCGGTCTCGACTGTCCCGGCGATCATCTCGACTGTCCCGTCGATCATCTCGACTGTCCCGTCGATCTTCTGACCGTCGGTCGCTTCTGTCTTGGTCATTGCGGGGTGTGGAGAACCCAGCCGCCATGAATTCGGGTCTGTCATCGTCGTAGTGACGTTTTGAACGCTTGCGCCTTCGGTCGTCTCTGTATGAGTCTCTGCGGCTTCGACTGCCACTTTCATGATTGTCACGGGGTGAGGACCCGCGTGTGGTGCGCGCCATGTCTTCTCCGTCTGCCCACTCAGTCGCGATCATCAAGAGGTTAGCCACAGAGGTTGGCTTTTTGCGACCAAGTGCTTCTTTGAAGTCCCGCCTGGCGAGGCCCATTATGAAAGCATCCATGGCCATATCTTCTGAAATTACTCCGACTGAGTTGCGTATCTCAGTCCATCGTCTGATGTATGACCTCAACGTTTCGTCTGACCGTTGAACGCAGGCTCGCAGCTCCTCGAACGTTTTTGGGCGCTCACATAGAGGCTCGAAGTTTTTGATGAAGTCAGTGCGGAAGTGATCCCACGAGTCGTATGTTGATGGAGGTAGCCTTGAGCCAGTCGCGGGCTGTGCCTTCGAGCATGAGTCGTATGTATTGCATGGCTGTGGTGTTTGTGCCTCGCTGGCACGCGACAGCCAGCCTGTAGTCTTCCAGCCACCCGAAGGTTCCTGTCGACCCGTGTACTTGGGCTGTTCAGATGTAGTTTGAACCCTTTGGGCATCCGTGTCTCGCGGACGCGTCGAGTGAAGCACAGAGCTCCATGTGGCTCAGGCTCTCGATCAGAGTATGAGTCGCTACTGTAAGATCTGCGTGATCTGCTCCTGGACCTGCGCCTACGCGAGCCGCTTCTTTCCTTCGAGTGGTGGCGGCGACCACTGTGATTGTGCTCTTCACGACGTGTCAACTAGGGCACGGTCTCGACTCCCCTGGAGTTTTTGGATTTGGCGTATGGCCTTCCGCTAAGGCGAGTGATTTGATCTGTTGGCGATGTAGTTTTGCATTGGGGTCATCAGCTGGAGGCTTGATTGCCTCTAGGTATGCTGCAGCGGTAAAGAGAGCACCCGCAGCTGTTTTGGGTACTGGCACTCCCTCCTCGTCGTATGTCATGAAAGAGTTGCCTAAGTTGCGGGTGAGTGCCGCCCTCTCATCCGGCGAGAGGTGTGACAGCCTTGATCTGGGTCTTGTGTCTGCTCGCCCGGTGGAGCTCAGGGAGAGCTGTCTTCTGCGCACTCGACAAGCTAGCTTGCTTTTTGCGTTCTTCGAGTGTTGCTCTTATCTGCTCAGTCGAAGTGATTCCTGCCAGTTGAAGTACTGGAAGGTCAGCATCTCCTCGTGTTGCGTCTGCTGGCATCATTGTGCACTCCTTGATGACTTTATCTGCTTTTGCTGCCATCTCAGCAGTAATTGTGAGATTTGTGACTCCGTCCGGCATAGTAACGTGCACGGGAATTCTGTAGGCCTGCGACTGGCCGCAGCATCAGATGATTCTGCGGCGAAGGCAACGTAGACCTGCTGGGGTATCACCCGAGGGTATGTGTATGTGTCTTCGAGTCCCATCATGGACTCGACGTCGTCATCAAGGCTCATGTCGGAGTCGATATGCCCATCGAGTGGTCCGTCTGGACGGATCTCGCTGTCGATGCCTTCATCGCCTATGCTCATCTCGGCGTCGGCGAAGTTGTTATGAATCTCGAAGTCGAGGTTGTTGTTGGTGCAGATCTCGGAGTCGACGTGGTTGTCGATATGAGTTTCAGGTCGTCGAAGTCGCTGAGGGAGATCCCGCAGTCGAAACTATCCTCGAGTGGGAGATCGAGCTCGGGATCGTTTGTGCGGTATGCTGATTCGGCCTCCTCGCCCTGGAGTTCTTCAATGAGCTCGTGATCTCTCGTGTGGACATGGTTGTTGCAGACGAGCAAGCTTGGAGGATCGACGATGGTATGGACGCAGTTGATGGATCCGCAGTCGAAGGAGCCGCAACCGATGGAGCCTCGGGTGCGGAAGTCGCGAGTTGGCGTGGATCCGTCAAGTCCTGCACACCAAGCTTGTTGACGAAAAAATTGAACGAACCAACGGTTAAACCCAAACCTGACTCGAGATCGGAGAAGGCCTCCTGGAATTCTGGCGAGTGTGGCTCGAAATCCATCAGAGGATCTGATGTGCTTTTTGCAGGTGAAGCTGGCGTGCTGCCGTTTGTCGAGTGAGTCGGCGAGTTGCCGTGTGCCGCCTGAGTCGGCGAGTTCTGGTTTGTGATGCAGCCGGCGAGTTGCCGTTTGTAGATCCGATCGGCGAGTCGCCGTTTTCCGATGGAACCGAAGAAACCGTGAGTCCAGCACTATTCTTTCCCACAGACGGCGCCAATTGACGAGGGGTACACTCATCAAATCCCATGGTTAAGGACCTAGGGTTGAGATTATGGGGAGAGAACGTGGTAGTACTGGTAGTTTCGTCGGCTGACAAGCAGAGGCAAAGATTTACCCAGGTTCAGGCCCCTCGGGTGGAGGTAAAGACCCTACTTCCTGCTTGTCTGGTATTGATTGTGTGAGATTATGCGATTACAGGGGAGCTCGGGAGATCGATCTCGCTAGAGCTTTGGTGGTTCGAGTATGGCTTGGTCCTAGATCGGCACCCCTCCCAGCCTTTAAATAGGCTGGGTCTCGGGAGTTCGTAACCGACCTATTTACACATAAGGAAAGTCTAACCGACTATGCCTATGACTAATCTTGGAGGGTACTCCATCTTCTTGGGCCTCTGTCTTGGGCTTCGAATAGGCTCTTCGCTATTGGGCCTTAGTCGTCACGTGCACCAGGTACCCTAACCTACAAAGCCACGCTGAAACTTGCAAACAAACGTTAGAGGACGTCTAACTTGGTTTTGCAAGATTGTGTGCATGTGTTTTGGTATAGCTATTTTGTTACGGTGTTTTAACATGATGGCCAATGCCAAGTGATTGTTCGAGTTCGTCATCGACAATAAAGCAAAGAAGGAGTTCGTCGTAGTTCGGGAGGAGGCGCCGGCGGCAAGGCTGGCGACGAGGACTTGGCGGATTTCGGCCACCACAAATTTTCCTTTTGGGAATTTTGTAGTGACCGGAATAAAGAAGATTAAGAGTTCATACTGTGCAGCAGCAGCGCCGTTGGTGTTCCCGTTTTTGCTCATGTCGTCGATGAAGAGGTTCGCGATGTCGGGGAAGAAGTCGTCGTTGGGGAAGAACTCGATGCCAGTAGTCGCGTGAGTGCGCTCCCCAAAAACCTGATCGCCCCTCTCCCGTATAGGATCATAAGAGGCGGGGTTCCGGTGGCCTAATGGCCCTTCAACCGGTGCACGCCGGAAGACGGGATGGAGAAGACTTGGAAGGTGGCGCGCAAGTTTCTGGAACGGCGGTGGTGAGAGACCATGTGTTGCGTACATCTAGGGTTCGCCCAGGCCATGCATATAAAGTGCGAGTCGGGTAGGACGTGGGCGCAGCCCCACGATTAAGTCAGTAACAGCCCCACGATCCAAAGGAATCGGAAATGGCAAAACAATTAACGCGTCCATTAATTATTAGTTAATGACTCATTAAGTTTTTCGGACTGCAAAAATATAGGCATCGGCTCGGCTCATTCCCGCAACCCACGGCGCGTCGTGAAGTGTCGTGTCATGACTAGGCGAGGCGAGGCGTGGCGTGGCGACCGAGGAGGAGGAGGAGCGCGCAGGAGCCATTCCTCTTCTCATGATCTTACTAGTAGTAAAACAACTCACTATATAAAGTGGTGCAGCTCACTCCCAACTAGCAATGTGGGACTAAACTTTAGTCACTCCCAGAGCCAACTACCATGAATGGGTCAAATGGGAATTTTAGAATTTAGTAGTTGGGCTTTTAGGCTGTGGCCCAAGTACAGACCCAACACTAAATTTCAACAATCCCCCACAAAGTCTCATTGGCACATTATACCACTTTTGTTGCAGAACATTGTTTTATATACCGGTGTAGTGGAGACTGTTAAGTTGAACTTCCACTCAGAAATTGAAAGGATCGTATGGCCACCTAGACGGGGGGGGGGGGGGGGGGTGAATAGGTGCTACTCCAAATTTTAATTCTTTTTCGATTAAGGCTTGACACAAAGGTAAATTCTCTAGATATGCAACTACAGTGAAATTACCTATATGACAAGTTAAGCCTAAACAAGATAAGATACAAGTAATAACTAAAGAGTAAGGAGTAACCGAACGGGAAGCACATGGAGACAAGGATGTATTCCCGAGTTCCTCCTTTTGAGGGAGTACGTCTCGTTGGAGGGGTGTGAGTTTCAAACTCAAGCGCCACAAATGGGCTCACCCTATTCTCCGATGAACCTCGCCCGAAAGCTCGGTCCACCTTCCACTATCGGAATCTTTCAAGGCGGAATCCAGAGCCCTTACAACACACTTGAGGCACAACCCACAAAAGGATTGGGAGCTCCCAAGCACCACGAATCTGCTACACAAAAGTAGCAAGCAAGTAAGTACAACAAGATGCCTAGGGTTTCCATAGGAAAACCTAGGCTCAAATCCCTCAAGTGAATGAGGGAGAAATGAAGAACGCTTCGGTGAAGATGTAGATCTCGACCTTCTCCTTCAATCCTCCAAAGATCAAAGAGTTTGGGTGGAGTAATTGGGAGATCTAGTAGTTTTGAGCTTGCAACAATGGTGGTCTTGCTTGGTCTGGTCGAGCTGGCTGGCTGGAGGTAGGTGGAGGGGAATTTATACCCCTTCACAAAATGTAGCCGTTGCAGAAAAATAACTCCGCAGACTTCGCCCTCCAAAACGAGAGGGTGGAGACTCCGGTGTCCTGAGTGCGGAGACTCCGGCTAGAGACCCCGGAGACTCCGGCCTTCTGGCACCGGAGACTCCGGTCTGAGACAACCTGCAACAACCTTTTCCCTTGCTAAAGATTCGATGCAATGTACACGTAAATCTTTTAATTCCTGCATCACTTGGCAACAAATTAGTGTAATCCTAGTATTGTTGTCTAACACACAAAACAATAAGAGATGCTCTTTCAGAACTTATGCTACGCTAGATCACAACTTGAATAGTGGACTATGCCTTGAACTACAAATTTGCTGCGAATCTAGTTTCACACAAATCCTTGACCGATACTCGGCTGCCGCAAGGCTTCCCCGCGGTTGGAGCTTATACGTCATACTCCCAGACCTTTCGTGAGTTTATTAAAGAGCACCCAACACTCACAGACTGCGACGTTTAACAGTCAGACTCATATAGGTGTATTCTTCAAGAGATGCTCTGCAGGACAACATCTCCGCTTATATAAGTAAGCCACTTGGAGTACATTAAGATAAATATCAACCTGCCATGCAGATTCATGGAGTGGAAAATAAAATATAAGGATACTCTTCTCTCAGCTGCCCAACAACTTGTCTCCCACATCTAATTCAAGGGATCTCCGATCACATAGAGTAGGTTATCACTGTAGACAACTCATACCGTGGGTCTCAAACCTATCTCCCTCGATGCACTATCTATCACATTACGTGATAAACCCTTTGTGAAGGGATCTGCCAAATTTTTAGACGTTTGGATATAATACAACGCAATGTCTCCGGAGTTATTTAATTTTTGGAAAGATTTCAATCTCCTCTTCACATGCTTTGATGACTTCATATTATCCTTAGAACTTTTAATCTTGTGTATCACAGTTTAATTATCACAGTTCATAAGGATAGCGGGTATTGGTTTTTCAACTACAAGTAAGTCCATCAAAAGCTCTCGAAACCACTCTGCTTCAACAGTGGTTGTGTCTAATGCTGTGAGTTCTGCTTTCATAGTTGACCTCGTTAAGATGGTCTGCTTGCAAGACTTTCAGGAAATAGCTCCACCACTGAGTGTAAACACATAACCACTCGTGGCCTTAATCTCATCAGCATCAGATATCCAATTGGAATCACTATAACCCTCCAGTACCCTCGGATACCCGGAATAGTGAGTTCAATTCTCAGCTAATGACCCATGCACGAGAGTACTAGTAAGTTCATATAACTGCCATCCCCATGCCTCTTTATAAAGAGCAACGCTTGCCTATGCAAAATAGAATAGCGTATTCGTTATTTTATTTCTTTGTCTTTGAATTCCTCAGTCATAGTTTGTGCATTATTTGTTATGTATATCCATACAAGGGATTTGAATTTAATAGGCATAATAGGAGTGGAAGGCACCAGGAATTGGCAATGAATAACAAAAATTACTACATGTACTCGAGAGGAGGAAAAGTCAGGGCGCCAGCGGCAAGGTTAGGGCACACGGGCAGGCGGAGCTTGTAGTTCAGGAGAGTCATGTAGAGAGAAAACATAGGTGATCCAATGGAAGAAGGAAGAGGCTAGAGGAGAAAGACAAAAGCCAATAAAAATAAAGGAAAAACTATATGGAAGTGTCGCACCTAAGTGCTCCACAGCTGAGGCTAATTTGCATGTGCCTTTCTTGATATCGAGCTTGAGAAGAAGCGTCGCCTTTTTGTCTTGTGAAGTTTCCGAGCAAGGTTTTTGACGTATAAGAAGTTGTCATGGATGCTCCGCGTCTTGATAAAAGCACTTTGAGCATTGGAGACAAGCTTGTGCATATGCGGAGCGAGGCGAGTAGCCATCATTTTGGAGATGAGCTTGGCGATGGCATGGATGAGACTAATAGGTCTAAAGTCGGCCACCTCCTCCGCTCCATCTTTCTTCGGAATTAAGGCAATATTCACGGAGTTAAGCCAATGGAGGTTGTCAACATGAAGGGTTGAGAATGGATTAACAACGACCATGACGTCTATCTTCACAATGTCCCAACAAGTTTTAAAGAAAGCACCTGTGAACCCATCCGGACCGGGAGCCTTGTGACATGCGGTTTTATCCACCGCGCTCTTCACCTCCTCTTCCGTAAATGGCATGCCCAAGTTGGCAAGGTCACAAACCGGCCTAGGGATGGTGTTCCAATTGAAGTTGACGGTGCGTGGGAGGCCTCTTTTAATAATTCGTTTGAAGTGATCATGGATGATATCTCTCTTTTGCTCATGGGCCGTGACCCAACCATTGTTGTGCTTCAACCTATGGATGAAATTTTTCCGCCTTCTAGCATTGACATGAAGATGAAAGTATTTAGTGTTGGCGTCACCCTCCTTGATCTTCGTGATCCTCGAGCATTGCCGTTTCCGAGATCTCTCTAAGGCCACCAACCCAATGATCCTTCGCTTCAACCTTGCTCTAATCTCTCTTTCCTCCAAACAAAGAGACGATGACTTGAGCAAGCAAGTGATTAAGCCATTAAGGTCGACCACATCAATCACCGGTCCTTCGAAACCATCTTCCCGCGTTTTCTCTCGTCCTCAACCAAGCTAGACAAGTACCTTTGGAATCTCAGCAAAGCAACAGGAGATTGCAATATTGCTCTCCTGAGATGGTGTGAGAGCGTGGCATACAAGACAGAAGAATCATAATTTTTCAGAGGTTAGCGGAGGGATGTGGCGGACGAGCATGGTTGCAGCGACAAAATTAGAGTCAGCTGCATGCAGCTTCTGAAACCGTTGATGTGGATGTAACTCCGGTCATCGATTGGTAATTCCTGCAGGTGTCTTCCATGCCTATGCCTATCGGACTCCCTAGTATGTAGAGACACAATAAATATTGTGTGAAATCTGATTTAATAATTCTAAGACATAAAAATGAAATAAGGAATGAGCTACTCAGATTTTTCTTACAGAAACCATGCTATTTATAAGAGACTTGGATGTTATTTAATGATACTGTTAGAGTATATTACGTATTACACAGATTTGGTAGTAATGTTTTAGGATTGTAATCCAAGTCTATCTATACTAGGTTTCGTAGTCTCCAAGTTTTGTACCCCTTTATATACAGCCCACCGTGACTCATTGTAATCAATCTAAAATCAAGCAATACAATCTATATTTCGCAATCTTACATGGTATCAGAGCAATCCGCTCTGCAGTCTAGGGTTTAGCCACCAACGCTTCCGCCACGCCGCTCCCGGGGAGATTCATTTCCGCCGGGGTGCGCAAATAGTAGATTAGATCTTGAGTCGTCAAAATTTTCTCGCTGGCCACTTGACCGGCGTTTCTTCTTCTTTCGCTGATCATAGATCGGATTGCGTCGCCTGCCGCCTGTCGTCCTCGTGCGCCTTTACTTCAATACGTTGTCGACTCATCTCCGGCAACTACTTGAGGTCTATACCACGCCGGGTCGTCTTCGACAACATCGACCATTACGCGCCTCGCCGTCAACACAAGGGCTGCACCAACAACGCTCGTGGTCATTATCACCGACAAATTTCTATATCAAGAACGTCACCGGCATTTTCTATCTCTACATCGCCGACAACTATCTACACCAGCAAACGTCTTCAACAACCACCACGCCGTCTTCGTTCACCGCAACCGAGCCGCCAGAGTTGCCGTCTATTTTTTTTTTGCACAATTTACTTTTTGCAACCATTTCGTCTACTCTGGCAACAAACGGCGGAAAATCTGCTCTACGCACCGACCGATTACGGAGATCTCCTCTGCTTCTTCATACGGCTCTAGCTCGCAAGGTTCATGGTGGTCCCTGTCTTCGCATATCCGGTATTGACAACACCGACGCGTGCCTACGTCCCCGACACACTCCCGAGTCTAGCAAGCTGGGCAAGGCGTGTCGCCTACCTTGTCTACACCAACTCGAACAACGTCTATCTCTACTACACCAACAATGGCAACATCGACCACAACTACAGCGCCCACAACTCAGCTACATCGATATCGGCATCAAGGGCTATCACCTCGTCTCCCTCTCCAGTTCGCGACTTCGGATTGTGCTCTAGTCAGACCGTCCGTGATGCTCCAGCTGTTCGCGTCACTACCGATCCGACTGCGGGGGGTGTTAGAGTATATTACGTATTACACAGATTTGGTAGTTTTAGGATTGTAATCCAAATCTATCTCTACTAGGTTTTGTAGTCTCCAAGTCTTGTACCCCTTTATATACAGCCCACCGTGACTCATTGTAATCAATCTAGAATCAATACAATCTATCAATCTCTCCAACTAACAGATACGAACACACTGATCCGCTAGTATATAACAATCCCTTTGTTATTAGGAGATTGGTCCTTGGGTAGGTCGAAGGTTGTGTCAGCTTTCAACAAAATGAATCATTCTCCATCAAGAAGATGCACCTATCCAACACACATTGTATTAGTATAAAGCTCATGAAAAAGAATGCCCAACCGCTAACGTTTCTTTCTCAGGGCGAAAATGTGATCCAAGTAAAACCAATATTATCTAAGTAAATTATCATGTGGAGATTGCATCAACGCTCGGAGTACAAAATCATAATTTTGGTGTCACATGAAGGATTCCATTTGCACTTAGCTAGTTCATGCCCGTCCGTTTGTAGTTAAGAGTGTCACCCACTAAACATGAACTGAAGCTAGCACACATCACAAATTACTACTAGGAAAAAGGTTTTTAACTACGGTATATGTGTTCGTTAAATTTTTTTAGCGACTACATATGGTGGTCGCTAGTTGTCGTTATAGGCTCCCCGTTAAAAGTAACAACGATCACATTCTTTTTCGGTAGTTATTTTTCTAACGACGGGACCAAAGGAAGCTGCTCACATGTTACTCAATTGCTCGTTGGCCAGTTTCATTTGTAGCATGGTGCGAAAACTGCTGGGGTGTTGGCGCCCTGCTAAGTTTGCACAATTCTTTGCCATTTTTTCAGTCGCTAGTCGTCGGCCGCCCTCGTGTGACTTGTGTAGATCCTTTCAACTGCACAGTCTTGTTCTGTGGCCAATGCGCAATAAATTGGCCATCGAATCTAGGGTTATCTCTCACCCTGCTGAGAAAACTTTGGTCGATTCACTTCAAGCCATAGGACTGAGCGAGCGAGCGTTAAAATGGATGGTGGAGAGCTAAAAGAAGCTGCACGCGTCAAACTTGCCAAGTATAGTCGTGAACTAATTAGGCAATTGTGTGGTTTTCAGTGTGTTGCTGTGTGTGGTTTTCAGTCAGTTGCTGGGAGGCCCACCCCTTCTTAGGGCACAGCATGTTTCACACATGCTGAATCTTGCGGGCGGGCACTTTGTTGCCCTTTATCTAGAAAGATAAACGTGGTATCTTTGGTGAAGTTCAATGTAGCTTTTATACACGGGAGGCACGAGGATGTATCATGTGCACCCAACAATTTGGTGCATCCGGTGAACACGATTTCGGTTGACCACAAAAAAACATTTTAAAAAAATGCGGGAAAAAGTTTGGGTATATGTAAAATTGTAAATCTAAATTCGTAACACACGTTAAGAAACAAAATAGAAAAATACGACAATGAACAGTGTAAAAATGCAAGTTGGGCTTTTAATTTGGCCCATTGTCACTATTGATAACCTATTTGTTTTTTCTATGTCACGTTATGTTTAAAATTTAGATTTAAAATTTTGTGACATGCTAGATACGAGTATTACCTATGTCCAACTTTTTCTGGGAATTTTTTGAAAATTTTAGGTGTGAACCTGAATCGGATGCACGGGGTGTGCACTGGATACGTTCTCCGGGAGGCACCCGCCACCTACATTCGCTTCTAAGTGGGGTGCAGTGATGCGGCGCATTATCTCTTTTGCCCATTATAAAGGTGGTATTTTTATTGTTTGAAAATCTGAACATTTTTCCAATCTATTTTGTAATCTGAACAATTTTCAAATCTGTTTTTAAGAAATCGATTTTTTTCCAATATGAATATAAAAATATGATTATTTTTCAAAATCTGATCATTTCTTAGGTTTTAGAAGTGGCTCGTTGTCCAGCCCAGCAAAAGGAAGCCCATCAGCGCCCCTGTCTCTCGAATCTCGATCGACGAACCAGACGAGCGCCCCTTTTACAGTGCGGCCGCCGGCCCTCCGCTCGCCGCCTCGCCCGCCCGTCCGCTGCCGCCGCCGCCTGCCGCTGATTCGGCCTGCGGCGCGGCAAGCAGACAGAGAACGGAGCATGTCCTTGCGGCGGAGGCTGCTCTCGCTCCTGCGGGACGCTCGCCTCGCCCCGGCAGGTCGTCTCGCCGCCCCGCCGTCTTGCAGCAGGTTCAGCCCGTCCCCGGCGACCGCCTCCACCTCAGGTGGGCGCTTCCCCGTACCCGTCCCCGTAGTCTCGTATTACCCATCACACCGCTCTGCTTGCTTCATCATCCATGATACTCCTACTAGTTTTTTTTTTCCTTTTCCGAGATTGCAAGAAAGTGGTAGTTTTGATGTTACTGCGAGCTGAGTTCTAATTTAAAATCCGTCCTCATTTCTGTTTGTCTCTGCAACTAAGAGTGGTGGTGCTACACGCACGTCATTATCATCATAATTTTAACAACGAAATGCATGGTTTTCTTTTCTCCGTCAGGTTTTTCTGGTGGTAACTTCAGCAATAAGGGTTCAACCTATGGCGCTATACTGATTGGGCCAGCAGGTATCGTCTGTCTCTGAATTATATACACGCTCCCCTGCTCGGCTGCTCGTGTATTGCATGCTAGCTGCTTGGCCGTTGCTCAGTTTAGAAATTTTTGGTAACCCTTGGGCAAACAACATCTAAAATACATGTCAACCCAGCATTTCGATGAGTAGGAAAAACAAAAGTTGAGAGCGGGTTAGCTTGTTGCTAGATTGACAAACAAGCTAATTGATATACAATACTCATGCCTAAACCAGTCTCTGGTTAGATTTTCATTCTATTAATTGTCTACTCCTGGCCATGTGCATACAATACTCATGCCTAAACCATCCTCCATTCTACTTTCTAGTTTAACGAAATAAATTTTATATTTAACGATCCTTTACTTTATTCTTGTTGCAGCTGTTTTACTTGGCCTGAGCAGCAGCAACACTGTATTCGCTCAGGATGATTCACTTGCTCCAGCAGCAGCTGCAAGTGAGCAAGCTGATGCAAATGATACTGGTCTACGTCGTATTGAGGGTGGTTCGGTGATCTCAAATGAGCACACGATTAGATGGCGAATCTGCACCGACAATGCCCGAGATTTTTTCCTCAAAGCAAGTATACCATTATCCGTGGCTTCATACATTTTGGACTTCCCTTTCTGAGGAAAAAGTCGTTACTACATCATAGTTTCCCCCTTCGTTTAAACATAATTCCCTCTTTTTTATATGTGTTCCCCAAAAATGATGCGAAACCCGACCACAATCATCTTGATACATCATAGCCTAGAGAGAACAACTCTAGTGCTTAGTCCCCTGTTGCTGACCGACCTGTTTGGTTCACACTTTTGGGTTACCTGTTGCAACTCTTCTATGAGAGTCAACCCTTCACTTTCCTCGTTAAACCATGTTGAACCGGAAGGTTTGGCCTGTCATTGTTTGCATGTTGATATTACTGAAACTGGATGGTAATTTGTTATTATATTTGGATTGCTATTGCTCAAAAGCTTGGGTTTAGCAACTTAACATAAGTACATTTCCAAGAATTGCTTCATTTAGGAAATCGTGCAACTATTGAACATTTGCATTATTTATGACTGTTTGGACATATGCCCTGTGCATTACACGTTTTAACACCTTAATGGTGCTTTGGGTATTACTTTATTAGTGGAGGAAAGGAGGGTGTCTCTGCAGTTACTCCTACTCTTCATTCGTCTTATAAGTCACAGTTGTTATTATCCTATTATATCCTTTTACATTATTTTGTAGGGAAAACTAGATGAAGCTGAGAAGTTGTTCAAGGCAGCCCTACAAGAAGCTAAAGAAGGATTTGGACTGAGAGGTCCACATGTCGCATCAGCTCTGAACAACTTGGTAAGTGTTACTATTGACTATGAACTGAAAAATGAAGAGAACTGCAGTACCATTTAAGTCCATCAGCTAAATTATGAGTCTTACGGCCTGTTTGGGTCCATAGCCAAACATGAGACATCAGGACATTTTCACACACTCCAAGTTGGGCAAGTTTGGCATTGTCACACATGGGTTTCACTTGTAGTCACACATTAGGCAATATTTCTTTTTCCGGTCATGCATGTCATGGACTGAAAAGTTGTGGCAGATTCTCTTAGCAATGCTAAAGTGCACACATATTTTATTGGTCTAACTGCAAGTTTGGAAATAAATATATGGGGTAAAGCTTGAGAAGGTTGGACATTGAACTAAACAGTCCCTTATATAATCCTTGTTCACTTGCCTGATAAACTAACCCGCATTTAGTATCATACCATTATATGCATACTATGTCTATATTTCACTATTGGACTGGACTACAGGGCGGTGCCGCACCCTAGTCCACCCCATGCGGCATGCTCTATAGCATGGATGCATGCAGTGATGTAATGGATGACATCATTTAGATTCATCTTGGTGATTAAATTTAATAACTTTTATCTCTCAAATGGCTAATCCGATTGAAAATCCGTCTTCACCGTTGGCTTAGTCGTGACAAGATCTTCGATCCTAGACCCCATGTTGCCATGTTTTAACAAAAAAAAATTGTCAGTAATTGCCAGATTATTACAACTAACTTGCAAGATTATAAAAACTTGGTTACTAGGTTTAGAGACGCCAATGTAAGATTGCATGATACTAGGAATGACACCATCTCTCAGGTCTTGGAAACAGATGAACCCTTACTCTCCAGCTATGTGTATCATCGCAAATGTCTAGAAACGTATAAAAAAAATCCAATAACCATGCACAATTTCGTGGTAACTGTTTGCTGCTTAACTTTAGTGTTGTGATCCGGTAACTGGTGTGGCGGAAAAAAATCGTCACACCCGCTCTGTAGCTGTGTTTGCAAATGTCTAAAAACATGTATAAATTTTCTCCCTCTATTCCTTCTTATAAGTTGTATTAATTTTTAAAAATGTCAAATGTGACTAGTCTTGCATGAAGCAACATTCCTTTTTGTTCCCTGTTTTTAATACTATGGTAATTTGCAGGCGGAGCTTTATAGATTAAGAAAAGAGTATGAGAAAGCTGAGCCATTGTATCTTGAAGCAGTTGAAATCCTGGAGCAATCATTTGGACCTGATGATATTAGGTACTTTGAGTTTTAGACTTTATTGTTTCTGTCTTAGGGACAAAATGCTACTCTTTAGGGTTGAATAACAGTATATGTGACATGATATTTCTCCATTACTGTACGTGTTATGCATCCCTTCCTGCTCAGTGCTCAGTGTGTACCATGGTTTTTGAGTCGCCAAAAAGTCGCTGTATAGTCGCCGAGTCGTTTTCTCAAAATCAGGGCAACTATACTGCGAGTCGCAGGGCTGACGACTTGTTTTGACTCGGCGACTCAAAAACCTTGGTGTTTACAATTGTTGCCGAGCTGAAGAACGGTGTGCACTTTCCTCTGTGTGTGTGTGTGTGTGTGTGTGTGCATCAAGGATTGAGTCAGTACTTCTGTTCCAACCAACGACTAGTTGCGACTAGTCCATGAGTCGGTACCCTAGCGAATCGGCTCGACTCGTACTCCCTTGTGTGCATGTTTGATTGCACTAGTCAATGCATACAATGTTTCATCTAAATTCCTCATTTTTCGACAACTACTGTAATTTTTTATTGCTTAAAAGATACTTTGCATGCCTCTTGTAGGGTTGGATCAGGTCTGCATAATCTTGGGCAGTACTATCATATTCAGCGCAGGTTTGATCAAGCTCAGACATGTTATGAGGTACCTGCTGTTACCTCATGAATCTTCTCAAGTTCAGATCTTATGTTTTTTGCAAGTGTTATGGTATAATGTTTGACAAGATTTGGATGAAATGTTATGTAATAGCTCAGTAGGGCTCTCTCTTACTATTTTAGAAAGAAAGTGTAAAACTTGCAGGCAATAATTTGTAAGGAGTGAATATATCAGAACAGTACCATTATCTGTTACTTACCTTAATATGTAGTTCTTGAATCCTGCTGGAGCAATGATTGAGATATTTGTAATAATCTTTGCAAAGCTGAATAATGTGCAGCATCTCATTCCAACTTTCCTAGAGGAGGAAAATCGGAGATAGGAATCAAAGAATTTCTCAAAGAAACATATCATCCTTATAAATCATAGAGTTTCTTAAAGAAACATAACATCACCAACACTGCAAAATCTCTCATGATGATACACATTTATGCTGGATGAAAACATTACCATACTGCGCATTTTCTATTTTTGCTGTTACAGTTCACTAATTTAAGTTTCTCTACTTTGTTTGAGTTGTGCTCGTTTTGACTATGTGCACATAAGGACTAAAGAAACTTCTTATGAAACAATGGTTTACAATTGAATCTTTATAGGAAAAAACATGTTTAGCCATTTCAATTCTCAGTATAATTATTGCATCAAGTTTCTATTGTTTATTTATGTTTTAATTTCAATTTAAACTTGCTTATATCATTTTTGTTGTTGTTGTTTCTTTTCACAGCGTGCTTTGAAGGTAATGAAAGTTAATTCTCCGGCCTCCTTTTTCTTTCCATGTTTGACATACATTATTTAAATCTCATATGTGTCACTTTGCCACCAAAATTATCAGTATTACAACATTTGACTAAAACAATACACTACTTTATCTGGACATGCATATAATTATGTTGTTTGATACATGGCACATAAACAGACCGAACGACAAGCCACCAGTGAAATGTATCATTATTTTGTTTCATGACCCACTCGACAAAGCATTATAAAATATGTTCATGTAAATCAATGATATGTACATGAGAAGCACTAAAAGTATATGCATGTAATTTTATGATGTGTACATGAAAATCTCTTCCAATGCGCCGTGGAAGGCCAGCATGACCAAGAATCAGTTGGTCCCGTGTATGGATAAAAACTTTGGCTATTATTCCTTGTGAATACTGTATTAATATTTCATCCAAGAAGGGCTACTATAGTGTCCCTTTCCATCTTCTACAGTATTCTGTTTACTTTAGCTTTATTTGTTTTCTTTAATCATCAAATATTTCTTAGCGATACATGTCAGTTACTGATCTGACTAGAAATTATATATGCTTGCTTTTGTTCAGAAAGAATATACTTCACTGATTTTTTCGGGGTAAGGTAGTTTATGTTTTGTGGTTCTAGCCCATCAATGCTAACTTATCGTGCAGATACAAGGACGTGTTATGGGGCTTGGTCACCCAGATTATGCCAATACAATGTACCTTCTTGCCAAGGTACAATTTTTTCTGTTGCTGTATAAGTTACTGTTCTATTTTTTCTCTCATTTTTTTGTTCATGTCTAAAAAATTGGTAACGTTGGTTTTGGACACCAACCAAACATATCCTATGCATTTCCTTTCCTAGGTCCCGGGACAGATACTGTGTGCACACACCTAGCTAAACTAGTCCCTGAGCCTGGCTTTGCGGTGAGAGGAAAGGGAAATGTTTTCATTAAGCATATCTTGACATCGTGACACTGTTTGGTGGAAACTGTGTAAACTCGTTGGATATTAACCAATGTCTACGAATGCTAACAGAAAAGTGCTTCTGAAAGCAGTCATGGCCCATGACAGTCATCAGGCACCTAACAGTACAGTGTTTGATTTATGAGCGAAGTTGTCAACTCAAAGGAATTGCTTGATATGTCAGCCGATAGGCCATTGTTAAGAGGTTGTGCAGTGCATTTCGAATTTTACTTTAGTGAGCCATTTACTTAAGTTTGTTTAGAGATCAAAGTCGAAACACACCACTACAACCCATAGAAATGCAGGTTTGTGCCAAAAATAAACTGTATAGGTTTTCCCTTTTGCAAGATGAAGTGCCTCATGTATTTATTGGATCACATAGTCCCAGTTGCTACAGCTTGGAGCTTGCAGCTGCCTCCACCCTTACCGACAGCTGTCAAGCTCCTGAAAAAAACTATCAAATGTCCCCACTTGGCACCCATGCTTCCACACCTCCATTATTATGGTTCATGTGCCAAGATACAAGGAAAGTTCTACTTTGCTCCATGCATTGGAAGCTAGCAGAGTAGCCCAACTCAGAGCATTCTACTCTGAGAAAATAGCAGGAAAAGTTGTTTCAGCATTTCTACCTTTGTTGGTGCTTGGTGTGAACCCTCCAGTTCTTTCCTTCTCCAAATAATATTTTGATATTTGAACTTGTGAAATAAGAACTTGTCTTGAGAAAGATGAGATTAGAATGCCATCTCAGAGTACTGGAGAAAACCTAGCTTTCATACTGTTGATCAGCTACTCCCTCCGTTTTTAATATAAGATGTTTTAACATTTGTCTACATTCACATGTGAACAAATGTATGTAGACATGTTTTAATATGTGTGTCCACTTACTTTAGTATGTATGTATACGATGTGTGCAATCTCTAAAACATCTTATATTAAAAAACGGAGGGAGTATGAAATAAACTCAATGGCTTTACATGTATGTACCGTACTTCATGAATTATAGATGTTCTGCAAGGCTCGCTGCATAGAAATTTATTTCATCCTTGCATGAAGCACTTATACCCTTCTTGAGCTCACCATGAACTGTGTGTTTTCTTGAGCATGTCCCTCATTTTGGCAGTTCCCTTTCCCTAAATAAACAATTCCTTGCCAGAGAAATGTCTTTTCAAGCTCTCTAATTGTGTGACAGAAAGGGTTATCTCTGTGAAGCTAAGTTTATATCAACAGGAAGCATACCGATGTACATGTTCTGCTGCATGTAACTGTATTTCATCTTCGCATGAAGCTCTATCATATAAGACCCTTCTTGAGTTGGGCTGTCAACGAGCCGAGCTCAACCGATACACCCAAGCTTGGCTCGATTTAGACTTTGAGCTTGGAAGTGAGCTTGTTTGGCTCGTGAGCTTAGATTTTTTATTGGAGCTCGGTTATGAGAAAAATAATATTTTTCCCTCCTAGCAGATTTTATGCAGGAGGTAAAGCTGGTTTAGTCTGCCAGTCACACAAGCTTCTCCCTTTCTTATAGCTGGTGCTCCAACTGCGGTTTCCTACACCATTCGAGGTGGTACTAAACAAATTCACGATGCTACAACACACAGGCAAAAAATGGGCTTGTGAATGGTTGCACTAACTGTGCAAACAGAAAAGGCTGAATGAGTTGCAGGGTCATACGGGTTTTAACTTCCATAGCTTGGGTTAAAACTTCATATGGGCTTCCACATGTTTTATATGGTAGGAGAGAACAGGCAGTCTATCGGGCCCAGATCCTATGATATTTCGGAGGGAAGTGATGGTGGCCTGCAGAGTACAACATCTATCGAGCCTTACCAAACTGTTCAATTTCGAGAGGTTGCCAAGCTCGTGAGCCTGAAGCCAAACTTGAGTTCGGCTTTTGTAGGTCTTGAGCCGAGCCTATAACGAGTCGAGCTCGAACAGTTTGTTGAGCCTTAATATGTTTGACAGCCTTATTCTTCAGCTCAATTTAAACTGTGTTTTGTTGAGCATTTCCAGCATTTTGCCGGTTTTCCGAAAATGTCTGTAATTGTACTCTGGTAGAAAAGTTTAAACCTTTATTTTGTTGTTCTTAGGTATTAAGCCAACAAAGGAAAGGAAATGATGCAGAAGCTCTTATCCGAGAATCTATTAGGATACTGGAGGTATGTTACCATTTCAGAGTAGTTTTTAATCTGTTTTTGTGTATTATAGGGTTTAATAGGATTATCTTAGGAAGCTGGACTTGGTGAATCGCCCGCGTGCATACAAAGAATGAGGTTTCTCTCTTCGGTAAGCACCTACTATCAAAGATATCCTAGCTCTCAGTAAACCGCCAGGCTTATCAAACTTGTGCATAGGAGTTTCTACCGTGTTGACGTTTATAATAGAAATACAGTGCTTTTTGGTGTTCAAACACATGACATGTATGCCCAAAGTTGCATATTAAAAATATAAAACACACTTTTAGTACAATATTTAGCATGGCTATCTACAATCAGTTTATTGGACATTGTAGGGGTGGGGGCAGATAGTAGAAACTCTAAATGACACATAAAAAGTGTCCCAAAAATTGGTTATGCTCAGTTCTTGTTCAGATCCATAATTCTTAGAGTCTCCAGGACTGGATAAAGAGCAACTGCCTCTGTGAAAACGTTGTTTAACAGTGAATTGAAGTTACTGATCTTACATGAATCATTACATGTCATGAAATCCAATTCCATTATTCTCAATCTTACCAATTGACAATTGACATTAATCGACATATCCATTGAACTACTGCACTACTGCAGCTGAACAATTTGCTAAATTAAACCCATCATAACCCAACTTGTGGCATCGATCATTCATATAACGGATGCCCGCACCTCTAAACTACGACATCATAATTTTTAGCTACTTAATGTCAAAATGGCAGAGAGACAATTCACAAATCTAGGAGCCTAAGGCAGTTCTGCTACAGGTTTAGGAACATCTCAAGTTGCATTTCAAGTCTTTGGACATTCAGCAGCACCTCACTACAAGTTTAGAGACTTTGATGTAACTTTCTCTAAATTAAATCTGCCACATTTCTTTATCTGACTGGAGATAGTGACATATTAAACTTAATGTGCTTTTTGTAGGAGTTGGTGAAGTCAAGGCGACTGGTTGAAGCTGAAAATTTGCAAAGGAAGATATTACATAATCTGGAGCTTTCAAAGGTATGCCTATATAGCTTTATTCATATACTGTTTCTTCAATGTATATCTGTGTGAAATCGGTGCTTGAGTTAATCACACATATTTTATTGCTGAGTTATGCATTTTCTTTGCCGTAAACACAAGTCTTGTTTACTCGTTTGTTAATTCAAGGTTGGGCGGGGTGGCGAGGAGACACAATGTTTCCCTCATTCCCTAAGTTCCACTATATAGAAGTTAGCAAGCAAGTAAACTACTTCCACAGTCAAGTGTACTGAAGCGCAGGTCCAATATTACATGTTGAATGCACTGGTGCAGCATTGTTTCATCTCAGCTCTTGCCGCACTATATACATATACTCCATGGTATCGACACAGGCTAGAGGAAAAGTTCGACCAGCCAGTTAGAGGGAAACTTAGCTGAACAGAATCATTAATGTGCAAATTATGGTGATCCTTGAAATTTCAACCGGTAGAAATTCTACCACGACATATTGTAGCAATGATAGTGAACCGCTCACTAACATTTCATAGTGGAAGTTCTATAAAATATTGTCGCCGTCACATATTCTGTGAGTTTCTAGTCCGACTGGCAATACATAGTATTTCTGATAAAACATACCTGAAATGATATAAAAGCTATAAGACAGTGACACACACTCTTGACCAAAACCTATCATGAATCATCTCTATGAAAGCCACTGAAATGTATCTGTTGAACTGTGACAGGGGTGGGATTCATTGGATACCACAACGGCAGCTGAAACCTTAAGTGTTACTCTTCAGAGCAACGGAAACTTGAAGGAATCAGAAGAGCTATTGGAAAGGTAAAAAGGTTGTACATTAGGTTCCTTGGCTATTCTTTAAGTTTTCTTACTTATAGGTTTCAATGGTTATGATGTTTAGATGCCTCGCAGTCAGAAGAAAGATTCACCCTGAAGATCATTTTGAGGTTTGACATGGCCTTGTATTTGGCTTTAGATGATTTTTATTATAAATGGCATCTTGTGTTACCAAATAAAAGCATTGTGACCCGGTTATCTTAAATGGTCACACCTGTTAGTATATCACAAGCTTTCTTACATGGAAACTCTTTAACATTATATGCATCTTAAGATCCCCTTGTTGTCTAAAGTATATGTATATAGGATGTCTGATTTGACCCATATGGTCCACCTAGGATGACTTGGATCATGTGGCCTATAACTCTACCCTAGGCTAGGACAGTGGAACCTGATACAACCCATATAGCTGGGCGAATCTGAACTCGGTTTTGAAACCTTAACATAAAGTTTTGAAACAATTGCATTCTATCGGTGGTTGATTACCTATTGTATGTTTGCTCATTGCTACAGGTAGCTGGTATATTGGTACACTTGGCAAGGCTAACTTTGCTTAAAATTATTAGTGACATCAAGGCGAACAATGAACTGTCTAGTTCCCACCTTGTCAAGGCAAAACAACTTGTCAATGATTCAATAAGGTATAGCCTTTTAGCTCCCTTTTTTATATGTTTTGAGTTTTATCTCCATAAACCCATTCATCATGTCAAAAGGAGATTTTGTTTTCAATGTCATTGACTCATACCATTATGGATTTTTCTCAATTTGAAGATTAATCCCTTTGAAAGATATTCTCCTCATTGGTCTCTATAATTCATCACTAAACTTGCTAGTGCCACATTTTGTAAGTTGCCCATAAAAACATTATTATCTGAGCAGTTCCATTGGTGAAATTTCGACTAAAAATTTCAGATAGGAAAAAGGTGATACATATCCCTTCTATGATGTTGCATCATACATGCTTCTTACATTTGTTTGCGAGAATAGTATGTAATGTAATGAATTACTTGAATCTTACTGAAGTTCTATTTCATCATGGTAGGATAACAGAAGCACTACTGAATCCTTTGGGGGAGAATCAGAGAAAACGGAAGAGCACAATTGCTTTGGAAAGAGAGAAGATTGGGGCAACAGCTGCACTTGTATGTTTCTACTTTCTACTCACCGCATGGAGGGATATATCTTATTATATGCTATCCTGTTCGTGCTTGCATTTTCTCTCGTGATTTTTTTTATTTAGTTTTCTTTTCACCGATTAAGAATCAGAGGGTAGCACGGATTACATTTTAATTGAACCATTGGCGCTTTAACTTTTCAAGTTGATCAAATTTACTGTGGCGCCCCGACCCGACTGCTATACAGTGATGCTGTGTGTCACCGGTTAAGCGATACAACCGGAGGTTACGGGTTTACCAATCCCCGGCCAAAACCTTTGGCGGGCGTTGCTCGGAATTGATCATCGGCAACGCAACACCCCGATTGATGACTTAACACAGGCACAACTATCAATGCATAATAGAGAGATCAAGACTTGTGGAACAACCGGCACATCACAGACTCTACGACACAAATCATTATAGCTCAACACTTATAATAGAGAAAGATAGCAAATTACAACCAGAGGTCACAGACCCAACATTACAACATGCGGAAGCGAATTAGGTTGTTCTAAACAACAAGATCCAAATTATGGCCTAAGAGGCATACAGATAAACATCCAGCGCCAGCTGTTCCGGGATGTCCCAAGCTGCCACCTGGGAACCCCAGACTACTCGTCGACGTCCACAAAGAACCCACCTTCGAGGTCGGTGAAGTCCTCCTCTGAAACAAAACAAACGACGTTGAGTTCGACGAACTCGCAAGATTAAATATAGAGCTTTAGCTCGATGAAGCTTTCAAGGTTTTATGGTTGTTTTGCATAAAGCTGATTTTATTTATGAAAACATAACTCAATGGCATCGACTAATCAGAATATTTTAAAAAGAGGTAAGAAGTAACTCTTTTCTTTTGATCACCTTACTCACCATCAACCACATCATCATTGTACCTGTTCTACAAAGGCACCTCCCCGAATCACCCTCGAGGAAGTCAACCTTGTATTCTTGAGTGGTACCTTTAGTACCCAGGTTTTAATCATTCCGTTCAAGTTATTCTATGATCTTATCGTCCTTTCCCAAGTCGTCCGTAACCGTGGACACGGCTTTTCGAAAAGATTTAACACTGCAGGGGTGCACTGTGTTTACCCTCGGTATCGCCCGGCTCATTGCCTACACGTAGCTCTCTTCCGGGGAAAGCCGGCTGAGTGGGAACGGCTACAACCTTTACCTCGCTTGAGACTAACCCAGGATCATCAGTGAGGACGGGACAGGTTCAGTGCCTCCAGCACCCTGCCCCGTGGCCAGTCATTTTCCTAACACCACATCCTCATTTCTGTCTTGGCCACCATCTCAACGCACGCGCAAATGGAAGCTCAAACTAGAGGACCCTGGCTAGCCCCGCACAAGTTAGTCGGTCGACGAGGGCTCCATATACCCCACCGAAAGGAAGCGCGCTCATTCTTGGTTCAAGAGGTAAAGAACTCGCACCTAGGCGGCGAGAGTGAGACAAAACTCCACCATACCATAGTGGCCTCTCATCCCCACCTTTAAGCATTTTATTTCCTGTCTCCACAATTTCTCCACCACCATCCATTCATCTCATCACCTACTCCCATCATGAACCATCCATCGGACGGCTAAGCATTTAACTAAGCATGGCTAAGCAACAACATAGCATAGTTAAGTATCTCAGGCCAACAATACAAACCTATGGATAATAGGAGGGAAACAGGTATTGGCATCGGAAACTTAATGCAACTATGGGATACTCTAATCCGAACAAATTGACATTTGGAACCACATGCAATATTATAGTGGAGAAAATATTTGCGGAAAATAGGATAAGACATGCTCAGAGGGGGATTACGCTTGCCTTGCTCAACGTGCTGGTAGTACGGGTCGTCGGGGTATTGCGGTGTAACCCCGGCTGCTTGATCTTTCGAAGCATAGCAACGGAAGAGCAATCAATCACCATACAAGCTTTAACAGATGCAATGCGCAAACACATGATGACATGACATTTTAAATCCCCGGAGAAGGATGATTCAACTATTCAAATTAAACGGAGTTCGGGTGCTTAGACGGGCGCATCTCGAATATACCGTGGAGTTAGGTCATGAGTCATCGTTACTTGTCGATTAAGGAAGTTGAAACCCTAAGGTTAACATGCTGATGATATGGCATGAGCATGTGAGAGATGCAGGGTATAGATGATTTTAGATAGTTCATGCTTTTCTAGGCATTTTGGTATTTTACACACAAATTTCCGATTAACCAAATAAAGTTATTGCATTTTTGAAATTCCTCTTTCAAATATGTCCTTTTACTAAGTTATTTTTAACTACCAACAATTAAGTACCCAACATTTGGAAGAGAGAGAGAAACTGGAATTTCATTAAGTTATTGAACAAAATCGGATTATCCGATTTTATCTTACTCGGAAAATCCGATGGACAAGAACAGTGCATTTCTCATACTGAGCTTATACGGAAAATTCGATTTTGATCGAGTTCGGAAAATCCGATCGCCGGAGATGGACCAGAAATCCACTAAGGACCTAGCTCAACGTTGTACTGGAGTTGCTCAGACTATCCGAGCGTGTAGTACTCGGATTATCCGATGAGACACTACGGCGCGGCGGCGAGCATGCTCGCGCAGCAAAGGCGACGGCGTCGTGCGACACAGAGCACGGGGAAGGGAGAAGGAGAGGTCCCGGTGGACGGCGTGCTCACCACGATCACGTGCCAAGCAACGGCGAGGTCGGGGATGACCGGAGTCGGCGGAAACCGCTCGGCGGAGCTCGGCCGTGGTCGGAGAAGAAAACGGCCGGCGGCGGCGATTTACGGCTTCCCGCGTCGATTCCTTCGGCGGAGAGGAAGCGGGCGACGCGGCGGAGCTTTTGCTGGTCTTCGATTTGGGTGGGTGAGCTCAATCAGCGGCGGCGACGACGGCCATGGCGGCTCGGGTGGTGAGCTCGTGGGGGAGAGAGGTGGAGGAACGGGAGCAGGTGAGCGAGGGAGAGGAGCAGGTGGGGCTCGGCGGCTTGCTCCTCGCGTAGGGGAGAGGCAGAGAAGAGGGGGCCCGGCGTGGGCGTCGCGCGGCAGCGCGGCACGGCGGCATGGCTACAGGAGGAAGGAGAGAGACAACCATTTTGCGGATAACCCCCTGGAGAAACTTTCCCCATCACAGATTGGTCCTTTTCTGGTTTAATTTTGAAACCCTTTTAAAACCAGCACATTCAGTGATTTAATTAGAGCACTTAAACACTTTAAAAAATTATGACAAAATTTGGGTAGCCTCCCCATATCAATATGAAGCTCCCCAAATTTTCCCAGATTATTTGAAACTCATTTGGTAGGAAATTAAAATAGGAATTGCTCACAGGCAATTTGGAGTTTCTCTCCATTTGTTTCATTTTACAAATCAAAATAGTTTGTAAAATTATCTTTGGAACTTTTGGAACTTCCTTGACAAATATGAGAGGTCATAGTATTTGTGTTTTGCAAGTTTGAGTGCTTTCATTAATTTGGGAAGTTTGTGTTGAAGCAAGTTTGGCATTTTGGTTTTCAAATGGTGCTAAACCAACAACAATTCTCTAACCCCACACAATTCCCTAGCAACAATTCCCTAGCAACAACATGATGCTTGGATGCCATGATGCAAGGAACACAAAAGTGGAAAAATTACACAGGTTTTTAGGTTCTCAGCTTTGGGCTGTTACATTTACCTTAAAGCTTCCATTTAACGTCAGCTTGCCTTTACATTTCTTGGGGTTATCTTAACCAGGTAGATGGATGAACGCCATTCTTTTTTTTATTGATAATATTGTTATTGCAGTTGCAAGCACTTGAAGTTGTCGGACTTCTTGAAGCTGCAAGGAGAGTACAAGCGCTAGGGGTATTTTTCCAACACTTGATTTGTGCATTTGGCAGTGATGTAATTGTATCTTACACAATGTATCTGTTTGCTTCTAATATAACAATGTCTGCTCTAGAAGTTGGTACTCTTGCTAAGGCTTCCTGTGGAACATTTGAAGCATGGATACTTGAAAATTGATGCTGCACGCATATCAGACACATGTCGGCTATTCATATGGCCAGATAAACATCTCATTGGTGTTCGAAATACAACATTGCGCATCCATCTTAAAAATAATTTTGAAAAGGTCTGATACAACACTGAGGATAGATGTTCGATTTTACTAAATCATTAATTACATTTTATTAGCTTGACTACTTATACACTTGCTTCATCTAGAATTTATTTTAGTAGTGTATGCTGATTTACTCAGATATAATGGATGTCTTCATTTATTACTCATTCTTGATGGGCCAACACTTTAGAATGTGTTCAATAGGGAATATGTGCTCTAATTAATGTTTGTTTCAGTAGGGAAATTCTTATAAGTTGGTTGATTCTTCTTTTAAAATTCAGTCACTAATTATAATGATCTCAGTGAGGTTATTTCCCTACGGCGAACATTTGCTTCTTGGTTGCATGTTACAAATTATGTACTTTAAACAGTCAAATAGATACGAATACAGTTTGCTTTTGCCGTGCTTGATAAACTTTCCTTCACGCCTAATTTATCTTTGGTATCTTAGCTGACTCGAATCTCTCTACATTTCAGTTTGATTATGAACATGCTGAACAAGCTCTTCGCAAGTGTATTTCAATTTACAATGAGGCATGTGTCAGTTCTTTCCGCATCCTTTCCATATGTCAAAAAGCACTCAACAACCTTTTTGTTCAATTGGATCCGTACATAGTCAGCAGGCAAGAACTAACTAAAGGTCCATTTTAACGCGTTGTTTATTGTTGCAGCCTCATACACGAAATGTGGTGTCGAAAGCCCTCAGGCAGCACTACTTAGGGTGCTTGAGCAATCTCGTGATCATTATTCTGCACGATCCAGACATGTCGAATGCGCCGCAGATGCAGGACCTGCTAGGTGAATCGCAGCAAATAATCAAGGAATTGGGCGAAGAGAAGTAATCTTTATTGTGGACAGTATGAAGAATCTGGTGATGCGGACGAGTAAGCATGTGATCAGATCTTGCCCTTATGGACAAAACGTTGAAAAAGATTCATGATCAATTCCTCCATTCATCTTAATACTAGCGTAGAATTTGTGGAGAGGAAAATAAGTGGTTGCAAGTTGGGGCAGTCCATAGCTAAGCACTTCAGAAAATAAGGGACAACAAAAGGAAATGATTCATTCCGCGTGATCAATAGGTTGTTATGGAAGTTTTGCAGTGAATTTTGCTTGAGAAATTACTTATGGAGAGATATAGCAAGTCTGGAGGCTCTGGTAGGAAAGTTTTCACAAAATATGTCATTTTATCAAATTCTAGTTTGATGAACTTCTCTGCATAGGTCCGAGGTGTACTCTATCGGGCTCTAATAGATGTGTATAAAATAGACACTCATATAAACCAAGTCCCAAGGCAAGATTTTCTTAGATTTTATGGGAATTTTTCAGGAGAGATGTGCGGAGACAGTAACAGAGCACTGATGAGATCCAATGATGGTATTTGCACTAAATCTGCACCCCATCAGAGGACTCGCACAATGCAAGTGATAACAAGATCTAGAAATCAACTTGGTCTTAAGACCTTGATATGGACCTGAGGATGAACACCTCAGGAGCTTATGCTTGCTTTATATCCTGTTGCTGCATCCATTTCACGTATTGTCAACGGTTTAATGAAGATTTCGACAAACCCTTTGGATCGCAAAGGGTTTAATGGACTATTTATAGGGCAAAGGACTCCTAACGAATAAAGAATATTAATTGCTTGTTTGCACCAACCTTCAGATGGGAAACTCGAAATGGACGGCATTAGCTCCGCCACTGCGCGGCGGACGGGCTCTGCGGCGATCTTCAAGGAAGGAGGTGCCCTCGGGCCGTGGCTAGAAGGAGGTCGGCGGTCTTCGTCTTCATCGCCGGTGGAGGTGCTGGTGCTTGATCTGCTCTGTTCCCCTGCGTTCATACGGTGTATGTTGTACTTTCTGATTGTACGCAGGCTTTCAAAAAAAAAAAAACTCGAAATGGAGGCCGAGCTATATGTAACTCGGTTTTCCAAAAAATTTGAATCTGCACTTTTCTGTCTCAAAAAATTTCTACGTGTAGATAATATTGAGATCTACATATGTGCAAGATCTGGAACCAGAATAGTACAGTCTGAAAAATTCGAATTTTTACCAGATTCATCATTTTTGTGTAGCCCAGAATCTTACGAATCTTGATTTGAAAGTTTACGTAGTGGTAGATCTTGACTTTATCTACATCTAGGATTTTTTTCTAGATTTTCTTGAAACCGAAAAGTATAGATTCAATTTTTTTTTGGAAACCGAGTTACATATAGCTCACCTCCAAAACGCCGTGCTCCTTCAGATCTCCTTCCTTAGAACAAAATCTTCTACGAGCCCAAGATCATTTTCTCCTTGACGTCCAAGACAAGGCACACATATAAAGCACCTGGAGGACATGAAGAAGGACAAATAATCGGAAGCGACAAAAACACAATTTATCAGCACTAGCAAGACATCACTTTGTCAGATTTCTCTTGAAGAGCACCATCGCCATGCTAGTTTAGATCACATCTAGATTAGTTCTCGACCCACCATTGTAAACTCTCGAACAACAAAGAGATAAGGCATGATGTAGTTTTTTTTACCAATATAGGGGCATGAACTAGGGTAGATCGTGAGTATTGTCTTCAATATTCCTTTGCAGTCTCGAATGGGTCCTTGCATTAATTACTCACCCTAATTCCGTACATATGCCCTCACATTTTTTGATAGAAGTAATTTCGTCAGCGATAATGGGCAATTTGATATTATAACCCTTTGTTGGTCAGCAAAGGAAATAAATAGTTCATTAATGATGTATGACGGTATACAGGAGTTCTTAGACTTTGTTTTAAGAAAAAGAGTTGTGAGAATTTGTAGGAGCACATAGCTAATTCTCAACATTTGTCGAGGTAAATAGGGCATGCCATGTTATGGTTTGGAGTGTGATCCATAAAAATCTCAAAGCACTTAAGTTGTATAGTCCATAAAGAATAACCAAATCTAGAACTTAATTGATTTTTGAGACTTCAAAATTGACAGAATGGCTACGCATTCACGAAAAAATTGCAATCAATTATGATGTTTTTTTTTTTGAATTTTCACCGGGGGGAGTTAATCCCCACCTGAATATATTTCAAAGTTGCCTTGAGGCTTTGCAGCCTCTACAAGATAGGTTCAAATGAACCAGAAAACACGGGATTACAAAGGGGAGAGATAAAAGAAAAAAAATACACGATGAGGAAAGGGAACGGCAAGAGCCACCATGAGGCACAAGGAGATGAGGGGTGTTGTCGAGGGATCACAATACCAAGATTCAACAAACCACCTAGCGCACCGCACCGGCGTGCGTATCGAATCCCACAACACAACTAAGGAGCATCCACAACCAACGAGTGCCAAGCCTAGCACCTAGCACGAACCTTGACTGGGAGCTCCGCCAGGAGAGGACGAGACGATTAGCAGGTTGGGGAGACATTATTGCGTCGTCATTGAGCAAAGATGAGCCGAGACGACACCAAGAGCCCGAAGCTCTCCACAACACAACGGAGACCATGGGAGGGTCTTGAGCAAGCACAACAACACGACCGACATCACGCGCAGGCCAGCCTAAGAGAAACACATGAGGAAGAACAACACCACAGGGAACAAAGCACCACATGGCAGCACTGCGAGGCCAAGCGCCTCGCCACCGGATACTCCAAAGAACGGCAAGGCAAAGGTAGACCAAGGCATTGACGGGGGTTCATCGAGGATGAAGTCGCGGAGCACCACAGTGGTAGAACACGCCACAACGGCAGACCTGCAGCCTCACTTACCAATGCACGAGATGGAGCGCAGTTTGGTGTTCCATCGCGACTCCTTCAAGAAAGAAGAAACGACGCCTCCGGCGCCGTTGGCGCTGAGCATTTGCCCAGAACCACCGTCGAAGGCGAGGAGGCCCGGGTCGCGAGCCCACAGGTCCGAGGCCAAGAGCGACAACCAATCTGGAGCATCTCGGGCGGCCGATTTTTGGAGGGGATTTTTGTGGTGGGGATTTTTTTTTGGATTTTTGGGAGGGAGCGAACGGAGGAGACCCCCGCACCAGATCCAGCCGCCGAGATCCGACGACCACCATGACTGCGCTGCCACGGACCAAGGAGCAGAAGCTCCGGCCGCAGCCGTGGAGCTGCACGACCAGATTGGAGGGCGGGCCGCCACCCCGCCACACCAAGCCGGGCGAGCTGGCCGCCCGCGACACACGCCGGAGCCACGCCGTGGCGGGCCACCGAAGCCGCGCCGCGCCGCCATGGAGGCCACGCCACACCAACCGCGCCACCGCCGTCCGCTGCCTGGGCTTAGCCCGCAGCATCATCCGGCAGCGGCGGCCGGGGGAGGAGCGGACGAGAGGTGCGGCGGCGGTGGGCTAGGGTTCGCCCGAGTCGCCCTGCTGAGCGACGCGAGCGACGGGGTTTTTCTTCGACTTCCAAGCTAACTTGTAACGGGCATCAATCATGATGTCATTTGTATAAGTATAAAATATGTATATATTCATATAGTAAGCTGGGCTAAGATCAAGCAAATCTATACTCTGGAGGCCGTGGAGGATCTCCGTTCCAGATTAATCATGAGCTAAGCAAGCCAACCAGATCCATTTTCGAGTCGCCGCCTCGGTTTACCTCTCGGAGCAGCCTGTCTTGCTCCTCCCGAACCATCTGAGTGGTGCCTTCATTATCTCAACATCCATTAAGCAAAGACACCTCAATGCTAGTTACACCAGATTATGCGAGGTTGTGCCGTATGCTTGATGGATAGTGGAAGGGACGTGTAAGGTAAATGCAGATAATTCCGAAAACCAAGCAGTGCATGTTGTAATTTTGGTTATTTATTTGTAATTCATGTGCCTTTTGTGCTAATAACTAACAAATCCAAACCTCACTATATAGAGACACAAGTAATAATGCATGAAACGTGGTTGGATAATTCTAACAAAGAGAAATGAATGACGAATAAGCTATTCATCTGTTCTTAGGCCTGACCACAAGAGTTGTTAGACTTTGTTTTGAGAAAAGGACTTGTGAGACTTTGTAGGTGCACGTAGCTAATTCTCAACATTTTGTCGAGGTAAATAGGGTTTTTCTTCTTATTGTGAGATCCATTGGAGATGAATAGTCTTATTGTATTTTTAGAGTAATCCATAAAATCCCAAATCACTTAAGTTGTATAACTTCCTAAGGAAGAACCAACAATAGCAACTTATGGATTCTAAGACTTCAGTATTGATACAACGGGGAAACACATGTGAGAACTATTGTTTAAACATTCACGAAAATATCAATCGATCATGATGTCATTAGTATAAGTATAAACTACATAAATATGTATGTATACATCCAGCAGTCGGGCTAAGATCAACCAAATCTGGAGATTGTGAAGCATCTCTGGTTCACACTAGTCACGAGCTAAGAAATCAATAGTAGCGTAGCTACGAGCAAATCCTTGGTGGGACAGTCTAAAGGAAACCCCAAAAGTTGATTGTATCTGCTTGTGGGTTAGGCTTTGGCTATTTTCACCTGATGATTTGGGTGGGCCATGGTGCGGTTTTGCTCCTACATAGCTCCGCCATTGGCAAGCAAGTAATTTTTGGTCCTACACCGGACGCAGCTTCGGTGACTTGTTGTACCTAAGTCACAAAGCGACTTAGCCCAATCATCTACCATCCATTCTAGATCCAACGTAAAAGATCGGATTAAATTTAAAGTAAAAAACAGAAATTTGACAAAATTCAAATATTGGGTTTGTTTTGTATTCTGTAAAAGTTTCATCCTTTTTTATTAGTGGTTTTTGAATAAACAGGTTTTTACATGTTATGCCTAAAAAGCTATGTATTCACAAACCGTTGGTCCATATGGGTTGAAACTTTCTCAGAATACATAACCTATTTTCATCTACTGGAATATTTTCAATTTTTCTGAGAAGTTTTTATTTTTGACTTTGAAATTTTGGCCGATCTTGTAGGTTCGATCTAAAATGGACTCCAGATGACAAGGCTAAGTTGCTCGGTGACTTAGATACACCAAGTCACCGAAGCTGCGTCTGATCTAGTTTCTGTGTCGTCGCCTCGGTTTACCTCTTGGAGCAGCTCATCTCCAACCATGTGAATGGTGCCTTCATTATCTCAGCATCCATCAAGCAAAGAGACATCGCTGCCAGTTACACCAGATGTTATGAGGCCATGGTGTATGCTTGATGAATAGTGGAGGGACGTGGTAGCATAGTAGAAGGGAGATGCTCGTTGATTGGCAAGACAAAACAGTGCATGCTGTACTTTTGGTTATCTCTTCGTAATTCCTGGTGCCTTCTATGCCTATAACTATCAAATTCAAACCTTACTGTGCAGAGACACAAGTAATAATGCATTTAACAAAATTGGATAATCCTGAGAAAAGGCAATGACATGAAGAAATAAGCTATTCATTTGCTCTTAGCGAAGCTTGCTCTTTATAAGAGCTTTGTGAGGTACGTCATGACATGAACTCACCGGTTCTCCGAGAGATGAATAAGTGAGAATCTTTTTGTTATGAGTTTGGTCCTCGTCTACGTTGGAGGCTTTGTAAAAATGATGTACTTGACTTTTATTTAAGGAAGAATTCATTTATCTTTCAACCTCCACATGAAGACGATGCACCTAACGAACACACAATTTATTACTGAAAAAATCATGAAAAACAAAGCCAGCCTCCAATAGTCCAGAAGGGAGAAAAGCGAGCTAAATAAAACGAGCATCACCTAGTAATTATCATGCGGTGGTTGCACCAGCACTCAAAGCACAATTTTGGTGTCACATGTATGACCTTCGGTTTGTAGTTAAGAGGATATTTACAAGAAACATACAGAACTTCCATATTATACCAGAGCAAGCCTAACAGGAACAAGAACATATCCTTCTGTACCAAACTATTCTCTCAAGTCAAGCCTAACAGGCAATTTTTCAGTAACTAGCTGATAGTATTCACATCCCAACGAAACTCAGCAGTGCACTAATGATGAAACCTTCTCCCTTAGGAGCCAAATTTATCATGGTTTTGCCCTCTTCTAGCAGCCAGCCAACTGTAACATTCTAGGTGTCCGCCTTTCATAGCAATTTTCTTCCTCCAAACCGCATGGCACTGGATATGACGGCGTTGTTCTCTTACCTCTCAGCTGATGATTCTTCGTCACCTATTCGTAGTACTGTGCGAAGGAAGCGTTTCCACTGATCTTCTCGTCCTGCATTTCAAGGCAGAGTCGGGAATCTGCAAAGAATAAACATGGACTGCTTAAAATAGGACTGTCGCGATGACACGTCATTTGGCGACTCTTCCTCTGTACAAAATCCCTGTTCTCGTTCACCTGCTGTTTCAGAAAAAAAAAGAATGAAATGTCGTAAAATATTATATGGAATCTGTCGGCATATATTAACCAAAAAAATAAATATCCACATAAGTAATTTGTAGGAGTCATTGTAGGGATTCTGACAGATTTAAAAGTAACTGGAATACATGTTTGGACTGTCATCACCTGGTCTACCAGTCATTTAAGAGGACGGTGAAGAGATTCAGTTTTTGTCTGCTCATTCAATCTTTTCAAGAGGATAAGTGGAATGATCGCTACTTTTAGTCTATGTAGGCCACCGAAAACTGTGATATAACCCAGACCCCACCTACAGTGACGGCGAACAACGCCGAATATGGTGTCGACGACCGGATGGGCCTGAGGAGCGCTGAAGCTCTCCTTTTAGCTTGCCATGTATCTCTGTATGATATGACATTTCTACGTTGGGGCCTTTTCTCCCATTAACCTTTTTCTAGATACCCAGTAACCTTTCTAGAAGGATTATCTTACTCACATTCTTTGCACATTTTTTTTCATGATGTTTGAACTCAATTAAAAAAACTTCAGAAATATCCGAACTTATGGCCAACTTTGACTTTTCGCACACATACAACCCCTTTGGCTGGTCAACAGAGAAATAAAGTTAGTTAAATGTTTGTTTCAAAGGCTCGAAGGAGTGTACAAAGAGTTGTTCAAATTCTTTTACGAATAGGCCAAAGGCCACATATTAACATCAACCAACTCTCACAGGACCATCCTTGAAGGAAAACGTTGTGAGGTATTGTAGGAGACATATCTAATTATCAATATTTGACAAGGTGAGTAAGGTATGTCTTGTTATTATGAGGCCAGAAATGAATGGTCTTATTCTCAATATAGAATAGTCTATAAGAACTCAAAAACTATCGTTAGCTATAGGTATAAGCAAATACATGAATATGTATACCACTATACTGCAAGCGGGGTAAAAGCAAGCAAAAACTTGGAGACCCTCGAGAATCTCCGGTCCGCACCAATAGTGAGCTAAACAAGAAGGTGAGTAAGGCAAACCAGATCCATTGCCGATTAATTCACCATCTTCATGCACATATCGAAGTCGTCACATTGCTCCTTCCAAACCATCTTGTCGCATTTGTCTTCTCACCCTCAACAAGCAAGAAAAGTTTCTCCCATGTCATATGAGGTATTGAGGTCATATTTTTCTGCTTGCCCTTTACCAAGCAAGAAAAGATCGCAACGCAACGAATCCAACCACTTCGGAATTGAAGGGCAGGGCGGATATCCACATGGTGATGAGAACTATCAAACCCTGAAGTGATGGCTTCCTTGTCCTTCTTCCTCTGACCCTCTTCCATTGATTTGCTGATCTGAAGAAAGTTGTATAAAGAAGCCTTTGGCATGATCCAAGATCAATCTTTATGTCAGGTGTTCGTGTGAGAGTGTGGCGCATAGGACAACCGGAGCATAATTTCCTGAAGCTTCGAAGAGTGAGGTGGAACGGGGAGAATAGTTGAGGTGGTAGAGTATGGGTGAGATGCTAGGTTGTCAAAACAGGGACGTGCATGTAACTTCAGACATCGTTTGCTAATTCCTGGTGCCTTCTATGCCTATACTATCAGATTCCCTAGTATGTAGAAACACAAAAAATAATGTGGAAAATAGAAATAAAATGAGGAATTTGCTTGGGGGAGGAGGGGTCTTTCTCTTTTATAAGAGACTTTGGGTGGTACTCAATGATATGAACTCACTGATCTTGTGGTAGATGCATTTACTTTCCTTTTCTGCATCAACACAATGCACCTATCCAACACAAATTTTATTACTATTATAAAGCTTCTTATGAAAAAACAAAGCCCAACCGCAAATATTTCTTTCTCGGAGAGAAAATGTGGTCTAAAAAACCTAGGGACTCTCATCCCAAGCCGCCCAGAAAATCACGACATAACCGCCGCAAAAGCGTTCCACCGCTCATCCATCCACAACGCTACCGCCAAAGGAAGCCATCCAACAGTGGATGGGGCTTCCTCCCTACTTTTCCATGATCTCATTTCCCCTGAACATCCCATTTTATTCCCCTACCATCCTCACGCCATGCCGTCCGCTGCCGTCTAGACGGACAGTACGCACCGGACCGGCCGGTCGTGGTGTGCAGCTTGACATCTAGCAGCGGATGAGGTATCATGGGGAACGGCAGTTAGCTTGTTAGGATGACTCCAACAGGGCGACGCATCGAGTCCGCGCGCCTCCGTCCCTGTCCGCTGGAGCCAAAAATACGGCCCCACGGGGCGACGCAAACGGACCGCGGTCCGTTTTTCGGTCCGCCGCGACGCATTCCTGGCCCAAATTTGGGCCACCGATGCGTCGGCGCGGACGCGCGGCGGACTGAAAATGCGTCCGCGTGGCCATGCCTCGTGTCCTCCCCGAGCCCACCTGTCAGCGACAAGGCGCGGTCAGCCTCCCCTGGCCCAGTCCTTTTTAATGCCAGGGGATAGGGACGGCCAGCCCCCACCCACTCCACTGCCCACTCACCCTCTCCGGCGACCAAACCCTAGCCTCGCCGCAAACCCTAGCCACCTCGCTCGCCGCGATGCCGCTCCGATGGCCGGGGCTCGGCAAGGCGAGGTGGGGTCCTCCTCTGGCCGCCGCCGCCGGCGCTTCCGCGCTCCCTCCGTGACGCCACTATCTTCTCCGGAGCCGGAGCCGGTCCCCGCCGTCTTCGAGCTCGCGCCGCCGGGCGTCGAGGTGCGCAACCGCGTCTACGTGCGCAAGGAGGATTGCCAGTGGTACAGGGACCACCCAACCCCGCTGCCGTGGCCAGATGTCAAGCTCCCCGAGCATTGGCACCTGAACCCGCAGCGGATCCCGGTGCCTCCGATTCTGACCAACAAGCGGGCACGAGATCTGGAGATTGAGCGCCGCCGCCGCCGCCGCATCCCGGCCGAGCTCCTCAACGATCCCGCCTACGCGGCGAGGTCCAGGAACTGGGCGGAGTGGTTCAGCGACGAGCACGACCTGCGGCGGCAGGCCCTCTATACGCGGGCTCCGACGCTGCCATCTGGGCGTTGGTCACCGCCACCGCACACACGGCGGCGGGATGCACCACCAGTGCCGCGCGCGCTGCGGATTGGGTCGCGCGCGATGCGGATTGGGTCTGCGCCGCCGCCGCAGGAAGTGAAGATGGAGGTGGATCCCGAGGACGCCGAGCTCGAGGCCGCGAAGGAGGCCTCGCACATGCAGATGGCCGAGGACGAGGCAAAGCGCTGGGCCATTGTCCTCGCCGACGTCGCCCGGGAGCAGGAGGCGGCCCTGCAGGCGCAGCAGGCGGCGGTCCTGGAGGAACCACAGCCATGGCGGCAGGCCATGGACGTGGACCTACCACCGGCGCCTCCGCTACCAGAAGGCCTGATAGGACAGCGATGGGTCTTCAATGGCGGCGACTGGGAGGTCCCAGAGCAGTCGCAGGAGCAGGTGCAGGAGCAGCCGCCCACGCCGACGGCCGTCGTCCCACCGCGAGGCGGACCACTGGCGCACCTCTGAAAGCAGCCAGACTATGTCATCCTCGATGGGGATGACGAAGAGGAGTAGAAGCCCGCGAAGGGCAAATATTCTAGTTTTTATATATTTTTGTTTTAAAAATAATATGTAAAAAGTCCGTTTGTGGCCCACCCCCCTATATATGAATGAAAAAGGCCCATATATGGCCTGTTTAGCTAAAAAAAATTGCCGGGCGGACTCAATGCGTCGGCCCGTTGGGCGCACTGCCACCAACGACGGACAGGGCGGACTGGGCCTGTCCGTTTGTCGACGCAAACGGACCAAACGCGGACCAAACGCACGTCCGTTTGCGTCGGCCCGTTGGAGTCATCCTTATTTCCCTTTCATTTGTAGCTAAGAGTGCCACCTGCTAAACACGAACTGAAGCACATACACTACAGGAACGAAGAGCAGTGCCGACGGCTTTTTGCCGTCGGCATAGCCCAGAATGCCGTCGGCATAGCCCCGTCGGCGTAGGTGCCCATAGGCACAGCCTAAAAAGCCGTCGGCATAGAGGCCGTCGGCATTTTGTTTTACAAAATTATTTGTTCCAAAAAAAAATAATTTCTTTTTCAATTTTACTTTGAATTTTCCAACTTTTGTTTTTTTTTTCAAATTTCGAATTTCTCACTTAGCCACACATTTAATCTCAGGTCAAAGTACTTACATTAGTCAAACTTCCCGTTCGGTCACCCATCTTCAAATTGCTCTAGCCCAAGCACGCTTAACTTTTGAGTTCCTTCCAAATTAGCTTTCAAATGAGATGTTAAAACTTACTGATATTAGTATCCTATCAACCGTATTAACCCATGGGTCATGATGTTACACTTTTTATGTTTAAATTTTGAAAATTTATTTGAATAAGTAACAATGATTATGTAATAATATTTTTTGAATAAATAACAATAAAATTTATTTTACTTTATTTTCTCCTTTTTACATTAATATGGAATAATTCATATATTTAAATCCGTAAATCAAAATTTAACAAATAAAAGGTCTAAATCGATTAGAAAAATGAGAGGAATCCAAATATAATATCCATATGGGTCACATTTTTACATTAAGTAACAAGGATTTCACTTTTTGAGTATTTTTTCCACTTTCTTTTATTTTGTTGAAAAAAGGTCAAAATGGCCGGCGTGCCTGTTCATCCAAAAGGGTCACTTTTTCAAAACTATCAATGGTTCTATGATATAACCACTACTGGTGTATCTTAAAATGATTTTTGTAAAATTTTCAGAACAAATTATCACACACTTGTAGTTCAAAATTGAATTACTTTCGGAAAATAGTCATAAAGTCATTTAAATAGGCGAAATGAGGTAGAAACCAAGAAAATTCCTAATATTGTTGGATGATCGATAAAATATGGCCTACTTTGTGTGATAATTGTATGGGTACCATTTTGCACCATATTTGTTGTACTTGCTTCACAAAAAATACCATTTTTTACAATAAAAAAATAAAAAATAATATTTATAAACATAATTTGAAAAAAATTCATTTCTGCAACATTGTTTGTCATAACAAGACACACCTATGTCTCAAATATGGGCACATTATCACAAACTATGGCACGGAGATGATCATATCTAGGTCATTTGACTCGAAACTTATATATGTCTATAGATGATTGACCTTTTTGTGAAGAAGTTTTTTGGAAACTTTGTCAAAACTCAGGTTTATCATTGTTCCTAGTAACTAGTACACATAAAAGGAGTTCATGCCAAAGGATTTCACTTTTTGCTATTTTTTCACTTTTTTTTATTTTGTTGAAAAAACGGTCAAAACGGCCGGCGTGCCTGTTCATCCAAAGGGGTCACATTTTTCAAAACTATCGATGGTTCTGTGATATAACCACTACTGGTGTATCTTAAAATGATTTTTGTAAAATTTTCAGATCAAACTATCGCACACTTGTAGTTCAAAATTGAATTACTTTCGGAAAATAGGCATAAAGTCATTTAAATAGGAGAAATGAGCTCGAAACCGAGAAAATTCCTAATATTGCTGGATTATCGATAAAATATGGCCAACTTTGTGTGATAATTGGATGGGTGCCATTTTGCACCATATTTGTTGTACTTGCTTCACAAAAAATGCCATTTTTGACAATTAAAAAAATGAAAAATGATATTTATAAACATAATTTGAAAAAACTCATTTCTGTAACATTTTTTCATAACAAGACACACCTATATCTCAAATATGGGCACATTATCACAAACTATGGCACGAGGATGATCATATCTAGGTCATTTGACTCGAAACTTATACATGTCTATAGATGATTGACCTTTTTGTGAAGAAGTTTTTTGGAAACTTTGTCAAAACTCAGGTTTATCATTGTTCCTAGTAACTGGTACACATAAAAGGAGTCCATGCCAAAGGATTTCACTTTTTGAGTATTTTTTCACTTTCTTTATTTTTTTGAAAAAAATGGTCAAAATGGACCCTGTGCCATAGTTTGTGATAAAGTGTCCATATATTGACACATAGGTGTGTCTTGATATGGCAAACATTGTTGCCAAAAATAATTTTTAAAATATTATTATAAATATCATTTTCCATTTTTTGAGTGCCAAAAATGACTTTTTTATTAAACAAGTACCAAAAATATGTTGCAAAAAGTCATAAACACGATGAAAAAGATGATATGGATGTCATATTTGGATTCCTCTTATTTTTCTAATCGATTTAGACATTTTATTTGTTAAATTTTGATTTACGGATTTAAAGATATGAATTTTTCCATATTAGATGAAAAATAGGAAAAAAAAAAACAACGCTGTGCCGAACTTATGCCGACGGCAGATCAGAGTCTGATCTATGCTGACGGCCTTTCCTATGCCGACGGCTAAGGCGACGGGCTGGCCTCGTCGGAGCCTATGCCGACGGCCCCGATAAAATGCCGTCGGCACAGAGCAGCATTCCTGTAGTGATATCACTAAGCAGGTGACTTCTAGCAACTAAATATATTTTTGAGTTGCCACCTCAGTGTACATCTCGAAGCCGTATGTGCTACTCCTCCCGAACCATAAGAATGGTGCCCGATGTCCTCACCCTCAACAAACCAAGAAAACAACACAATTATGGTTACACGTGATGGTGTGAAACCATGGTGTAGAGTGCAGCCGGAGAAAAATGCTTGATGGTTAGTTGAGGGACATGGCGGCCGGAGAATTGTCGCATCAATTCTGAGAGGGATTGTAATTTATTTTTTGGGTGTTGCATTATATTTTCCTTTAGATAGTTCATGCCCTTCAGTTTGTAGTTAAGAGTGATGCCAAATGAACATGAAACGAGGCACAAATCACCTACGGATGATATTATTTAAAACAAATAAGAGCAACATACGTTGAACTTCCATAGTGAGCTAGAGCAAGCCTAACAGCGATATGAACATCAACTTTTCTATACCAAACTAGGGGTAGTGCTGGTGTAGTGGTGCTCAGGTTTATTGTACGGATAATTGGATCATATATATTCTAAGGTTGGAGACCAAATATTCATTTAATGAAAAGACAAATTTACTATGCAGGTCTTCATTCAGTAGTAAGTCTGGCCAAAATAAGGCAAATATGGAGCTCGTGGTGGATCTGCAGTACACATTAATCGCGAGATAAGCACGCGCGTGACTTCTACCAACCAGATCCATTTCAAAGTCTCCACCTCAGTTTACCTCTCCCAGGATTCTCCGCAGCTCCTCCCGGACCATTTGAGTGGTGTATTCGGCATCTCACCATCCATCAAGCAACAAAAGACCTGAATTCTAGTAACACTAGATGGGTGTGGCGTATGCTTGATAGCTAGTGGAGCGACGTGACATAGGGAGAATAACCGAGTTGACAGACTAACAGGGAGATGGATGACGTTCTTGACCGCGGCTGAGTGCATGGTGTAATTTCGGTTCACTAGTGGTAATTCCTGATGCCTTCTATGTCTACACCTATGAAATTCAAATCTTTAGTACGCAGAGACACAATTACTGATGCATCAAACGGGACTGGACAATTCTAAGAAAGAGAAATGAAATGACAAATAAACTATTCATTTTCTGCTTAGCAAAGCTTGCTCTTTATAGGAGACTTGGATGGTAGGTAGTAATATGAACTCATTGGTCATCTCTGGTGTATCAATAAGTGAGAATCCCTTTGTTACCAACTTGGTCCTCGGGTAGGTTTGGAGGCTAATATGGTCCTTTTGTTATGAGAGCTTGGTCCATGCGTAGGTTCAAATGCTACTGCAGCTTTAGAAAAACGATGAACTTGGCTTTTTTTAGAATTCATTGATTTTTTTGACCTCATTTTTAAGATGATGCACCTAGCCAACACCCAATTTTTATTATTTAAAAGATCATGAAAAACAAAGCCAACGGCCAACGTTATATCATCACCGAGAAAAGCAAGCTAAATAAAACCAATGTCACGTGGTAATTATCATGCGGCCATTGCATCAGCGCTCACAACACAAAATCAAAAAATTATGTCACGTTCATTCCCTTTAGTTTGAAGTTAAGAGCACCGCCAACTGAACATAAACGGGAGCATATATCACCATTCACCAATTGATGATTTTATTCAGAAGAACAAGAGAAAGTCATACTAAACTTCTACATTAAACTAGATCAAGCCTAACAACAACATGAACATAACTTTCGGTACCAAACTGTTCTTTCAAGTCAATATCATGTATACTAGTATTTTTTTAGTAACTACCATATAGATGGTGCCCATATCCCAAAGAAAAAGCTATTTGCATTAAAAAATGCACTAATATGAAACAAGGTAATCGAGCTTCTCCTTCAGGGGAGCCAAAGATTTCATGCGGTTGCATGTAGCCGATTCACTCTTACAAAAAAATAGTACAGTTTGGGATCTCCTCCACGTGTTTATCACCATATTACTTGAAGAAATCTATGGTGTGAGTTAGGAAGGCACCAAACCACACCATCTCAGGTGACTGTATGAAGGCTTCCCTAGCCTGACGATTATCATTATGACACTAGTAGAAACAAGGCCTTTGGTCCAGAGCCCAATTTGGCTCTAGTCCCGGATGGGCTTTGGACTGGGACTAGATGGGGGGACTAGTCCCGGTTCAACGGCTACGAGACCGCACCGGACTAGTCCCGGGTCGAACGGGACCTCTAGTCCCGGTTCGTAATACGAACCGGGACTAGAGGGGTGGTGGCAACCGTTTGCTTGGCGCGAGCCCCTTTAGTCCCGGTTTGTGGCTCAAACCAGGACTAAAGGGAATCATAATATTATCCGTGGCAACCGTTCGCCTGGCGCGAGCCCCTTTAGTCGCGGTTTGTGGTTCAAGCCGGGACTAAAGGGCCAAACCGTTCGCCTCCCGCCCGTTCCTGATGATCAAAACACGGGAAAACGGTTGCTACAGTAACCGCGGCCATTTCTGTTCGTCTCCCTCTCTCCTCTCTTCTTCCCCATCCCCTCCACCATGAATCCACCAATCACTCGCTATGGGAAGGTGCTGGCACATGGCACGACCTATCTCAATGTTTTCTACATGAACGACAGCGCCAAGGTGCCGGATTTTCTTTCCGATTTCGAGTATTGGCTTCAAGAGGAGGAAGACAACTTCATGGGCCTTGATCTCGAGTACACGGCCAATCAAAGAGATGTTGCCATCATCCAACTTTGTTTCAAGAAACATGTCATGGTCTTCCAGTGGGCAAGGTAATACGAAACTTGTCATAGTTTTAATTGGGGCTTTTCTTTGATTAATTCATAGGATAGGAAAATTGGATAGGATAGCAACATGTCCATTTGAATCCTATGGGAAAAAGCAATTCCTCTATGATTGTAGTGAAAGAATTTTCCTTGTAGTTGCATATTCGCCATCGTGGGAGAACATGTCATAGTTAATTTAGGGGCTTCTTTTGATTCATAGGATAGGAAAATTCCATAGGATAGCAACATGTCCATTTGAATCCTATGGGAAGAGCAATTCCTCTTTGATTGTAGTGAAAGAATTTTCCTTATAGTTGCATATTGGCCATCGTGGGAGAACATGTCATAGTTAATTTAGGGGCTTCTTATTATACTTGTTCTAAATTATACCTGTTTTGATTCTTATTATACTTGTCGTTATGATTCTTATTATACTTGTTCTAAATTATACTTGTTATGATTCTTATTATACTTGTGCCAAAATATACTTGTTATGAGTCTTATTATACTTGTTATGATTCTTATTATACTTGTGCTGAAATATACTTGTTGCAGCAGTATTTAACATTTGTTCCATTTTGTTGTTGCAGTAGTGACAAGCACTGTCCAATACTCATGGATTTCCTTCGCATCGGCATACATTTTGCTAGCATTGATATAACGAATGACAAGATCAAGATGAGGCGCACCTGGGGTCTTGAGATACCAGCTGCCTGCCACATTGATCTCCAGGGCAAGTTTAGGCTTCAGCATTACAAGACTGGAATGGCAGATATGGCAGCCGCCGTGACCGATGAGGAGTACGCTGATATGAAGACAAAATTCCCCAAGGATCAGCACAAATTCTGGGAGAAGACCCCACTTGACGCGATCAACATTGAGTATGCAGCAATAGATGCGTACGTTGCATACGAGGTGTACCGTAGGATTGGAATCATCAACTATGGGCAGCGTCACCTCGTACCGCCACCAGTGCCCCATGGGTCTCCTGTTTGGGGGTATTCTGATCCGGAGGACGAGTAGTGTTTGCAATGGCGAACACTTTTATCTCTATTATTATGTAGTGCTTGGGGGTCTCTCCTGATCCGGACGAGTAGTGTTTGCAATGGCGAACACTTTTATCTCTATTATTATGTAGTGCTTGGGGGTCTTCAATTATGCAGTACTTTCTGTAATGGATATCTGAACTATTATTTCTATTAATTATGTCCCTGTTTAAGTATGATGTGAGCAAGCTTTCTGAAGCATTGTGATGTATGTGCTGAATTTTTTTGTTCTTTGAATTCAAAACTATTAGTACTTACTCATTAATGTTTATGTTAACACAGGTTTGGATTTAAAGATATGAATTTATCCATATTAAATTGAAAATGGCAATAATAATGTAAAGAGAAGGAGATATTTTTTGAAGTTTTGAGCAGTATCAAAGTCCCGTCTGGCTTCTCGTCGAATATAAAGGGAATAATAAATATGACAGAGAAAAGTTCCAAAACCTAAAGTCTCATGACTGCCACGTGATTATGACACAATTACTTCCGGTTGCATTGAGGGGTCTTCTACCGGAAAATGTTCGAGTACCCATTGTGAAGCTATGTGCATTCCTCAATGCAATTTCTCAGAAGGTAATCAATCCAGAAACTCTACAAAGTTTACAGAAGGATGTGGTCCAAAGTCTTGTCAGCTTCGAGTTGGTGTTCCCACCAACCTTCTTCAATATTATGATGCACCTCATAGTTCACCTAGTCGAAGAGATTAGGATTCTCGGTCCTGTATTTCAACATAATATGTTCCCCTTTGAGAGATTCATGGGAGTCTTAAAGAAATATGTTCATAACCGTGCTAGGTCAGAAGGAAGCATTGTGAAGGGCTATGGAACAGAGGAGGTCATTGAGTTTTGTGTTGACTTTATTCCTGACCTTAATCCGATCGGTGTTCCTCAATCGCGCCATGAGAGGACTGCGTGGAAAATGCACGCTAGGAAAGAAAGCAACAATATGTATGGACGGGCATCCTTTCACTCAAGCACACTACACAGTTCTACATAATTCCAGCTTGGTGGGTCCATATATCGAGGAACACATGAATATGTTACGCTCGAAATACCCGGAGCAACGTGAAGATTGGATTGATGGAGAACACGTGAAGACTTTCGGCGGTTGGTTGCAAACATGTCTCATTAATGACACCATAGTTGGAGAAGAGCGATACTTGTTGGCCAAGCAACCATCTTCGACTATATTGACTTTCCAAGGGTACGAGATAAATGGGAATACATTTTACACGGCCGCCCAAGATAAAAAGAGCACCAACCAAAACAGTGGTGTCCGCTTTGACGCAACAAACAACAATGGGAAAAATGACACATATTATGGTTACATAGAGCAGATATGAGAACATGACTATGGACCTTCTTTTAAGATCCCTTTGTTCTGGTGCAAATGGTTCAACCTGTCAGGCGGGGTAGAGATAGACCCGCGGTACGGAATGACTACAGTGGATCTCAAGAATCTTGGGTACGACACCGAACCATTCGTCCTAGCCAGTCAAGTGGCTCAGGTTTTCTATGTGAAGGACATGTCTACGAAACCGAAAAAAAAGATAAGCAAACGAATACATCATACGATGAGCCAAAGCGCCACATAGTTCTTTCAGGGAAAAGAAACATCGTGGGAGTGGAGGACAAGACAGACATGTCAGAAGATTACAATAAGTTTCATGAAATTCCGCCCTTCAGAGTGAAAACTGACCCAAGCATCGTGTTAAATGATGAAGATTATCCATGGTTGCGGCGCAATCAGAAGAAAGGGACACACACGAAGAAGAAGTTTATACCACGACACTAGAGACGGATGTTGTTGGTGATGTGTAATAATGTATTAAACCTTTTATGTAACTGTGTTCTAAAAACTCCAACGCCTTAAAAGCGCTCGAAAAAGTTGGAACAAAACACACGGTTTCCCCTGCATACAGCCCGACGGTGGCTCGTGAGTGCCCGCATATCAAATGCACCGTCGGGCTATATGCAGGGAATCTGAATGATTTGTATTCGGTCGATGAACTACAATGAGTACACACTGAGTGCCGAACACGTCTGAGAGGTGGGCTATATATAGGGTCGTGTGGCTCACGAAGTGGTCGTGATAGTGCTGATCCAACAGCTCACAAGCCCTCAAAAGAAACACACCCCTGATCCAACGGCTCACAAGCGCTTGAAAGAAACACACGATCCGTGTGCTTCTTTAGTCCCGACTGGTAACACCAACCAGGACTAAAGGCGGGCTTTGCGGTCACGACTCGTGTCAGTCACATGTGTCCTCCCCCAGCGCTTCCCTGGCTACGTGTCCTCGCCCTGGATACGTGTCCTCCCCCAGCGCTGCCCTGGAGATCTATATGTATTGTCGCCGACGGGGTAAACCCTAATCCACCATTCCTAGCCACGAACGTATCGTCTCCACGAGATGGATCCGCCACGCCCGCCGTACGCCTTCTGGACGAGGTCGAGCGTGCTCGGCAGAGCGCGCTTGGGCGCTACCGCAGGAGCCTATCCCGCCGTATGCCCACGAACCCGGCGTGGAGAGGAATGCCCAGCTACCGGCCTCCTGCTCCGGTGCCGGATCCGGTGCGGAGGGCGTACGAGCGCGCGTGGTCCGACGTCCCCGACGCCGACGAGGATGCGTACGCCGCAGGGGTGGTGTGGGTTCCGCGGTCGCATACGGTGACTTGGACGCGTCTCCACCAGGTGTCGCTGCACCTCCACCAGGCGCCGCCACTCCTCCCGCCGAGGAGGAGGACGACGACGACTTCGACTGGAGCGACGACCATGAAAGCCTCCTTCCAGTCTGTCAGCGACGACCGTGTCCAGCGAGCCAAGACTGCCTGCTGGCTCAAGGCGAAGGAGGCCTCCGAGCTGGCTTGGGCGCTGAAAGACTCATCCTCCATGGCTCGTGCCCTCTGCAGCAAACGTGCGCGCGAAAACCAGGCGGCCGCGAACGGGACTGGCTCCTCCGGCCATTCCACCTAATCCTACGGCCTCCGAGCCAACAAGTCCGTTTATGTAGTAATATAACTGTTAGTGATGTGTAATAATGTATTAAACCTTTTATGTAACCGGATGTTGTTAAGGATCTTTTTTAAAAATAAAAGAGATGATTAATACAAATTTTAAGACAATTAGATATTTGAAAAAAACAGAAAAGATTTGATTTTCAAATTCAAACAATATTAGTTAATGCATTTTTTAATTAAAAAATGGAAAATTGTTAATAGTTTGAATAGTTAGAATAATTATTTTAGAAAACAGTAAATGGTTTTGAATTACATATTCAAATTCAAACACTTTTCATGTTGAACTTTTTGTCAGATTCAAAAGTATGCAGAAGTTATTCAAATTTATATTCAAACACGTTTCAAAATCACTTTCAAACACTTTTAACTGAAAATTTGGACATTTGCGCGCCAAAAACACCCCTTTAGTCCCGGTTGGTGGCACGAGCCGCGACTAGAGGTGTTTTGCGCGCGCTGGTTGGTGGCTGGGGCAAAAACACCTCTAGTCCCGGTTCGTGCCACTAGCCGGGACTAGGGGGTACCCTTTAGTCCTGGCTCGTGGCACGAACCGGAACTAGAGGTACGTGGGTATAAATACCCACGGCCTCCACCCCGGCCCGAGCCACCAACCGGGACAGCCAAAACAGAGGCGAAGCCCTGCCAAATTTTCCCCTCGCGCCGCCGCCGTCTCCTCCTCGCGCCGCCGCCGTCCTCCGCGCCCGCACCCTCCTCCGTCGCCGTCTCCTCCGCGCCCGCGCCGTCTCCTCCGTCGCCCGTGCCCTCCTCCGCCGCCGGCACGCGCCGTCTCCTCCGCCGCTGGCCCGCGACGTCTTCCGTGCCCTCCTCCTCCGCGTCGGCGCCGCCCTCCTCCGCCGCCGCCGGCCCGTTGATTTAGGTTAGCAAAATTTAGTTTGTTTTTTGGTGTTAGGAAATTTTTGTGTAGTTTAGTTAGTTTTTAGGTGTTAGCAATTTTTTTTGTAGTTTAGTTAGTTTTTAGGTGTTAGCAAAAATTTTGTATAGTTTAGTTAGTTTTTAGGTGTTAGCAAAATTTGTGTGTTAGCAAAAAATTTAGGTTAGCAAAATTTTAGTGTTAGCAAAATTTAGGTGTTAGTTAAAATTTTAGTGTTAGTTAAAATTTGTAGTGTTAGTCAAAAAATTTAGGGTTAGCAAAATTTAGGTGTTAGCAAAAAATTTAGGTGTTAGTTCAAATTTTAGAGTTAGCAAAATTTAGGTGTTAGTTAAAATTTTAGTGTTAGTTAAAATTTGTAGTGTTAGTCAAAAATTTTAGGGTTAGCAAAATTTAGGTGTTAGCAAACAATTTAGGTGTTAGTTCAAATTTGCTTATCTTACAAATTTTTAAAATTGTATTTTTAGTTTATTGTTCTCGGCGACGATGTCCCTGTTGGACCAGAGGGGCGATGTCTGGGACTGGGCTCGGTCATTGCATGTAGTAATTATGCTCATTACGCTATTTATGCAGAATGAAGAGTGACGAATGTGACAGAAAAGCAATCTTTGACATTGGGTTCGTTGACTGATGGCGTGTTAACGGTAGAGTGTTTTATTACTTCCCAGCAACAGCACCAGAAGATCTGCTTGTTGACCGTGACAACACACGTTCGTTGGAGACCCCAAGAGGAAGGTATGATGTAGTGCAGCAGCAGTTTTCCCTTGAAATATGACCAAGGTTTATCGAACCAGGAGGACACGGAGGTTCTTCAGAAGGTTGTCAGCGGCGCAACTGACGTGGAACCTGCACACAACACAAGCAAACTACTTTGCCCCAACGAAACAGAGAGGTTGTCAATCTCTCCGGCTTGCTGAAAACAAAGGATTAAACGTATTGTGTGGAAAACAGTAATGAGTGCAGAAAGTAACAGAGAACAAATGATTGCAGTTGGTGGTTTTATCAGTATGAGGAAATGGACCGGGGTCCACAGTTCACTAGTGGTGTCTCTCCATAAAAGATAACTAACATGTTGGGTAAACAAATTACAGCTGGGCAATTGACAAATAATGAGCGCATGACAATGCAATATATGACAAGATGATTATTATGAGATTTAATTGGGCATTACAACAAAGTACATAGACTTGCTATCCAACGCATCTATGCCTAAATAATCCACCTTCCGGTTAGCATCCGCACCCCTTCCGGTATTGAGTTGCAAACAACAGATTATTGCATGAAGTAAAGTGTGTAATGTAAACAATGCAAATGACACGTAGACAATGCATCATTGTTTTATCCCTAGTGGCAACAGCACATCCACAACCTTAGTCGTTTCTGTCATCTCGAGCCCAGATTACTGGAGGCATGAACCCACTATCTAGCATAAATACTCCCTCTTGGAGTTACAAGCATCTACTTGGCCAAAGCATCTACTAGCAACGGAGAGCATGCAAGATCATAAACAACATAAATAGATAGATTGATAAACAACTTGCTCATAGTATCAATATTCATCGGATCCCAGCAAACACAACATGTAGCATTACAATAAGATGATCTTGATCATGTTAGGCAGCTCACAAGATCTAAACATGGAGGTACAAGGTGGAGAGACAACCATCTAGCTACTGCTATGGACCCGTAGTCCAAGGATGAACTACTCACGCATCACTCCGGAGGCAGGCATGGCGGTGTAGAGGCCTCCGGTGAGGATCTCCCCTCCGGCAGGGTGCCGGGAAGAGCTTCAGAACCCTCCCGATCTAGGGTTGACGACGGCGGCGGCGACGGAACTTTTCGTGGAATATGATCGGTGTTTTTAGGGTTTTCGGGACATCGGGAATATATAGGCGAAAGGGCGGCGTCGGAGGCACCGAGGCGGCCACGCCAGGGCTGGGGCGGGCCCACCCCCTGCCGCGCCCTAGGGTGGCGTGGCTGCCTCGTGGCCCCACTCCGTCTCCCCTTCTGGCTTCTGGAGTCTTCCGATGAGATATTTGCACACGTTGATTTTCGTCCAATTCCGAGAATATTTTGCGACTAGCCTTTCTGAAGGAGAAAAACAGCAGAAAACAGGAACTGGCACTTCGGCATCTTGTTAATAGGTTAGTCCCAGAAAATGCATAAAAATGCTATGAAGTGTAAATAAAACATGTAGCAATTGGTATAATAACAGCATGGAACATCAAAAATTATAGATACGTTTGAGACGTATCAAGCATCCCCAAGCTTAGTTCCTGCTCGTCCTCGAGTAGGTAAACGATAAAAACAACATAATTTTTGAAGTGACATGCTACCAACATAATCTTGATCAAATAGTAATGCAAAGCACATGAACTGAATGAAGTGATCCAAGTCAATGGTCTATAGTTTGCTAACAAGTAAACAAGGAGTAAACAAAATGAATCATACAAGTGCAAACTTTCATGAATAATACTTTGGAGACAATGGAGCTATAAGAGTTTGCATAAAAGTTAGCTCACAAAGCAATAGATTCTAAATGAAAGTGTTTGACTAACACAAAGGAAGATTTAGTTTCAGCACTGGCTTCAACTTTAACATATTTATCTCATGGATATTGTCAAGGCAAAGTAATGCAATAAGTCAAACATATCATTATATAACAACTGTTGTACCAAAGTTGACACTAGTGTTTGCTTGTGGAGATAGAAAGAAGTAGGAAAACTGACTCAACAATAAAGTAAAAGAAAGGCCCTTCGCAGAGGGAAGCAGGGATTAAATCATGTGCTAGAGCTTTTTAAGTTTTTGAAAGCATATAGAGAGTATAAAAATATATTTTGAGAGGTGTGTGTTAGTGGTCAACGAATCAGTAAATAGACAATACTTTAAGTCACAAGTTAACCAGACCTTACAAGAGCGGCTCCCATGAAGGACGTTATTTCTACCAGCGGGTAGATCATCCCTCGTTCTCTTTTGTTTACACACTTATGAACATTGCTTGACTGATTTCTCAGGGGCAAAAAGATGTGAAGAGAATTAATGGTTAAAGTTGTAATTAATTGGGACTGGGCACCCCGTTGCCAGCTCTTTTTGCAAAATTATTGGATAAGCGGATGTATATGCCACTAGTCCAGGTGTAAAGTCTGATCAACAAGTGAAATAAAGACCATCTACCACATCCTCATGAGCTTGTAAACAGTGACACAAAAAGGAGTTGTAACAGTTTTGAATATTTTAAAGGTAGCACATGAAAAATTTACTTGGAATGGCAGGAAAATACCACATAATAGGTAGTTATGGTGGACACAGATGGCATGGATTTTGGCTCAAGGGTTTTGGATGCACAAGCAGCATTCCCGCTTAGTACAGAGTTTAGGCTAGCAAGGTTATTTAAGCAAACACAGACTGTCAACCGGTACAGCAAGAACTCATATAAAAAACATGCTTGAAAAATTACAAGACTCCACATTGTCTTCCTTGTTAACCAAAACCTTTCACTAGAAAATATCTAGACTTTGGAACTACCAATGATACAAATCAAATATCAACAAGCTTTACAGTAGTTCTTCACTAATAGCCTTTACTTACATGATGCACAAGTCTAAACATTACTTACTTGGTAACTCAAAACAATTGACAAGTATCAAATTACTCAAGACAGTGATCTACAAGACTTATGTAAGCATTTTATACCACTACCACATGCATAGCATTTTCTGTTCCAACCAAACACCAATCAACTTATTTGAACAACTCTCCAAACAAATATAAGTGAAGCAAGAGAGTACTTTCTTCAAAAGAAACTAATAGCTCTGACAAGAGATATATGAAAACAGAGAGCTAGAAGCTTTAGCAGTAGCTAGACAAGAATACTCAACAAATATAAGTGAAGAAAGAGTATTCCAATGAAAAAGCGGAGCGTGTCTCTCTCCCAAACAAGAGTGCTAGGATCCAACAAGTATAGAGCAGCAAACAAAACAAAAACAAACTGAAAACAAAAGCACACTGACGCTCCAAGAAAAGTACATATAATGTGAAGAAATAAAAATATAGTCTCACTAGAGATGACCTGATAGTTTGTTGATGAAGAAGGGGATGCCTTGGCATCCCCAAGCTTAGACGCTTGAGTCTTCTTGAATATATTGGGGAGATCCATGGGAGCTTCCCCAAGCTTAAGCTTTTCACTCTTCTTGATCTTATAATATCATCCTCCTCTCTTAACACTTGAAAACTTCCTTCACACCAAAACTCAACATTTTTCTCATTAGCGGGTTAGTGCATCAAAACAAATAATCTCACTTGATTCTGTAAGGACACAAATTCATAAGCAATCATTTTCAAACATTAGCTACTGTTACTAGGCTTAAGTGATGCTCTTTCACCTTAAAAGAAACCACTCAACACTTGTAAAAGAGAGAATGCAAAACAAAGACAGAATCTGTCAAAACCAGAACAGTCCGTAAAGATGATTTTTTCGGGACACTTACGTCGCTCAAATCGAAAAACTTTAGTCGTACGAAAGTTGCGTACATATCTCAGGAACACGCACAAAAATTGGCAGATTTTTCAAATTTTTCTGATTTTCTACGGCGAGAAACGGTGACGTTCCAGAAATCTGTTCCTGTGCAGTAATCCAAATATAGGTACCATCTTGTCATAAGAGACTTTTCTTGGCACAACAAAACAGCAAATAAAAGATACAAAGGAGTTGTTACAGAAGTAAACATGCTCCTTGACACAAAAAAAAAATAACAGAAAGTAAAAACAATGGGTTGCCTCCCATAAGCGCTTCTCTTTAATGCCTTTTAGCTAGGCATGAAACATGAATCAAGTATTGTCAAGACCAAAAACATCAACATTATAACTTGCCCTAACAATAGTATCAAAAGGGTGTTTCATCCTTCTTCTAGGGAAGTGTTCCATACCTTTCCTGAGTGGGAATTGAAATTTTATATTCCCCTCTTTCATATCAATAACAGCACCAACAGTTCTAAGAAAAGGTCTTCCCAACACAATAGGACAAGAAGGATTGCATTCAATATCCAAAACCACAAAATCAACAGGGACAAGGTTATTGTTAACCATAATAAGAACATTATCAACTCTCCCCAAAGGTTTCTTCATAGCAAAGTGAACATCCAAATAACATTTTTCCAAAGGTGCAAGATCAAGGATATCATAAAGCTTTTTAGGCATAACAGAAATACTAGCACCAAGATCACACAAAGCATTGCAATCAAAATCATTCACTTTCATTTTAATGATGGGCTCCCAACCATCATCTAACTTCCTAGGGATAGAAGCTTCACGTTTTAATTTCTCTTCCCTAGCATGCATGAGAGCATTGATGATATGTTTAGTAAAAGCCATATTTATTTCACTAGCCTTAGGACTCTTAGCTAGCTTTTGCAAGAACATAATGACTTCAGTTATATTACAACCATCAAAATCAAAATTATTATCATCAAAGGTAATGGAACCATTATCTCCTACACTCCTAAAAATTTCAGCACTTTTATCAGGAGCAATTTTAGTGCTATCAGGCAGTTTAAAGCTTTTTGCAGCAGAAGTGGAGACATTTCCAACACCAATTATCTTTCCATTAACAGTAGGAGGTTTACTAGCACTTGAGGTATCAACATTTTCAGTAGTAAAAATAGTGCAAACTCTAGCCACACTATTCTGTTTAGCAATTTCAGCTTCTTTTTCCTCTCTTTCCCATCTATCATGCAACTCAGCTAGCATTCTTATATTGTTATCAATTTTAACTTGTATAGCATTGAGAGTTTTGCTCTCTTTAACATCATGAGGCAGCACCTTTATTTTTAAGAAATCAACATCATGAACAAGACTATCAACCTTAGCAGCAAGAATATCAATTTTTCCTAGCTTTTCCTCAACAGTTTTATTGAAAGTAGTTTGTGTGCTAATAAAATCCTTAAGCATAACTTCAAGATCAGAGGGCACACTCTTATTGTTGTTGTAGGAATTACCATAAGAATTACCATAAGCATTGCTACCATTAGAAGGATATGGCCTATAGTTGCTATTACCAAAATTATTCCTGTAGGCATTGTTGTTGAAGTTATTATTTTTAATGAAGTTCACATCAACATTCCCTTCTTGTGCAACCAATGAAGCTAAAGGAACATTATTTGGATCAATAGTAGCATGACCATTCGAAAGCATAGACATAATGGCATCAACCTTATCATTCAAAGAGGAGATCTCCTCAACAGAATTTACCTTCTTACCTGTTGGAGTTCTTTCGGTGTGCCATTCAGAATAGTTTACCATCATATCATCAAGAAGCTTTGTTGCAGCACCCAAAGTGATGGACATAAAGGTCCCTCCAGCAGCTGAATCCAATAAATTCCTTGAAGAAAAATTCAATCCTGCATAAAAGGTTTGAATAATCATCCAAGTAGTCAGTCCATGAGTGGGACAATTCTTAACCAATGATTTCATTCTTTCCCAAGCTTGGGCAACATGCTCATTATCAAATTGCTTAAAGTTCATAATGCCACTTCTCAAAGATATGATTTTAGCAGGAGGATAATATTTTCCAATGAAAGCATCTTTACACTTAGTCCAAGAATCAATACTATTTCTAGGCAAAGATAGCAACCATTCTTTAGCTCTTCCTCTCAAGGAGAAAGGAAATAATTTCAGTTTAATAATATCACCCTCTACCTCTTTATACTTTTGCATATCACATAGCTCAACAAAATTATTAAGGTGAGCAGCAGCATCATCAGTACTAACACCAGAAAATTGCTCTTTCATAACAAGATTTAACAGTGCAGGTTTAATTTCATAGAACTCTGCTGTGGTAGCAGGAGGAGCAATAGGTGTGCATATGAAATCATTGTTGTTTGTGCTAGTGAAGTCACACAACTTAGTGTTTTCAGGATTACTCATTTTAGCAAAATTAAAACAGAACAAGAAAATAACAAACCGAAATAAACTAAATGCAGGATTTTTTTTTGTGTTTTTGGGTTTTAACAGCAAACAAGATAAAATAAAATAAACTAAGCAAGACAAAAACAAAGTAATGAGATTGGAAGTGTGAGACTCCCCTATCTGGAGATTCCAGTGTCCCCGGCAACGGCGCCAGAAAAATGTCTTGATGGCGTGTTAACGGTAGAGTGTTTTATTACTTCCCAGCAACAGCACCAGAAGATCTGCTTGTTGACCGTGACAACACACGTTCGTTGGGAGACCCCAAGAGGAAGGTATGATGTAGTGCAGCAGCAGTTTTCCCTTGAAATATGACCAAGGTTTATCGAACCAGGAGGACACGGAGGTTCTTCAGAAGGTTGTCAGCGGCGCAACTGACGTGGAACCTGCACACAACACAAGCAAACTACTTTGCCCCAACGAAACAGAGAGGTTGTCAATCTCTCCGGCTTGCTGAAAACAAAGGATTAAACGTATTGTGTGGAAAACAGTAATGAGTGCAGAAAGTAACAGAGAACAAATGATTGCAGTTGGTGGTTTTATCAGTATGAGGAAATGGACCGGGGTCCACAGTTCACTAGTGGTGTCTCTCCATAAAAGATAACTAACATGTTGGGTAAACAAATTACAGCTGGGCAATTGACAAATAATGAGCGCATGACAATGCAATATATGACAAGATGATTATTATGAGATTTAATTGGGCATTACAACAAAGTACATAGACTTGCTATCCAACGCATCTATGCCTAAATAATCCACCTTCCGGTTAGCATCCGCACCCCTTCCGGTATTGAGTTGCAAACAACAGATTATTGCATGAAGTACATAGACTTGCTATCCAACACATCTATGCCTATATAATCCACCTTCCGGTTAGCATCCGCACCCCTTCCGGTATTGAGTTGCAAACAACAGATTATTGCATGAAGTAAAGTGTGTAATGTAAACAATGCAAATGACACGTAGACAATGCATCATTGTTTTATCCCTAGTGGCAACAACACATCCACAACCTTAGTCGTTTCTGTCATGTCGAGCCCAGATTACTGGAGGCATGAACCCACTATCTAGCATAAATACTCCCTCTTGGAGTTACAATCATCTACTTGGACAAAGCATCTACTAGCAACGGAGAGCATGCAAGATTATAAACAACATAAATAGATAGATTGATAAACAACTTGCTCATAGTATCAATATTCATCGGATCCCAGCAAACACAACATGTAGCATTACAATAAGATGATCTTGATCATGTTAGGCAGCTCACAAGATCTAAACATGGAGGTACAAGGTGGAGAGACAACCATCTAGCTACTGCTATGGACCCGTAGTCCAAGGATGAACTACTCACGCATCACTCCGGAGGCAGGCATGGCGGTGTAGAGGCCTCCGGTGAGGATCTCCCCTCTGGCAGGGTGTCGGGAAGAGCTTCAGAACCCTCCCGATCTAGGGTTGACGACGGCGGTGGCGACGGAAATTTTCGTGGAATATGATCGGTGTTTTTAGGGTTTTCGGAACATCGGGAATAAATAGGCGAAAGGGCGACGTCGGGAGGCAACCGAGGTGGCGACGCCAGGGCTGGGCGCGGGCCCACCCCTGTCGTGCCCCAGGGTGGCGTGGTTGCCTCGTGGCCCCACTACGTCTCCCCTTCTGGCTTCTGGAGTCTTCCGATGAGATATTTGCACATGTTGATTTTCGTCCAATTCCGAGAATATTTTGCGACTAGCCTTTCCGAAGGAGAAAAACAGCAGAAAACAGGAACTGGCACTTTGGCATCTTGTTAATAGGTTAGTCCCAGAAAATGCATAAAAATTCTATGAAGTGTAAATAAAACATGTAGCAATTGGTATAATAACAGTATGGAACATCAAAAATTATAGATACGTTTGAGACGTATCATTGACCCAAAACGAGTTAATGAGGACTTGCTACGACGTTTCGCCAAGGAAACAGAGAACAACTTGCTAAGGTTCATACATAGGCAACATTATAAAAAGAAGATACAGTTTCCTTACAACTTCGGGTAAGAGTGTTACTGTCTTGTCCACATTAATTTTTGCTTACTCAATGTTTAGTGTAACTGATGAGTTACTGACGTATATAAACGTGTGCAGCTTCCATTATATTCTGCTAATCATTGAAGTTGACTCTGCAAGAGTTGAAATCTTAGACTCATTGGCGTATGCCGAAGAGAAGTACCAAAGCAGTTTAGATGCGCTCCAAAGGTATTTTCAATCATTATCACACTATATCAGTCTCTTTTGTTCATTTCCTGGGGATATCAAGTAACTAATAACTCATTTATTCATTTTTTGCCGGACAGGGTTTGGAAATCTTTCAGAAAGAGAACAACTGGTGAGTTCAAAGAGGAGCTTAGTTTTTATCATATCGACTGCGAGAGGCAGCCACCGGAGACCAATTTGTGTGCATACTTCGTTTGCGAGTGGATTCGCCGGGAGGTCAGTGAGCGGAACGATCAGACATGGATAGAAGTACGTGAACAAATATATTCACAATTCTATTTTATTACCATCAATTGTGTTGAGTGTCATTCATAATTTTTGTTACGATGATTGATATTCATATTGATCTCCTTCTTTCATAGTGTGATTGAACGCAGAGGAAGCTGCAACACAAGGAGCGCTTTCTACCAATTCAAGAGAAAATTGCGGGATTTTTGAATGACCATGTCATAAACCCAAAGGGAAGATACAATTGCACCGAATAGACGGGCTCTAGTCCCGGTTATGATATCCATGTAATCGAATAGACGGGCTCTAGTCCCGGTTATGATCTCCATGTAATCGAATAGACGGGCTCTAGTCCCGGTTATAATCTCCATGTAATTGAATATACGGGCTCTAGTCCCCGTTATGATCTCTATGTAATCAAATAGACGGGCTCGGGTCCCAATTGTGATCTCCATAAAGAATAAAGTATATTTTTATTAGATAGATATTTCAATTATGAACATTTTGATATGCTATATGTATTTTTTTGATTTGTAATTAAACTATATATTTTGCAAAATTGATTACAGTTTTAAATATTCAATATGGCGGGAATACAAAAAAGCTAGAGGCTGCCACGTGGGGGAATCTCTAGTCCCGGGTCGTATTACGAACCGGGACTAGAGGTCCTCGACCACGCGCTGCCAGAGCGCCCACTTGGGGACATCTTTTGTCCCGGTTCGTAACACACCCGGGACTCGAGGGGGGGGGGGGGGGGGGGGGCCTCTAGTCCCGATTCGGCTGTCCCGGGTGAGCAGCCGGGACTAGAGGCCCTCCCCACCCGAGATTAAATGTCCGGTTTCTACTAGTGTGACTGACCCATTATGATGCACCACAGTCCACAAATACCTGAAAGATGGAACATTATGCATAGAGAATGACCAGATATTCCATTTTGTGCTAAGTATGCATACGAGATTGCACTTCTGGCACAGTCCAGCTTCGACAAGAGAATTAAACACAATATAACAAATTAGGGGAATTATTGTTGCTTACGAGAAGCTATTCTTACAAGATCTCAGGGGAACTAAGGGGTAACAACACATATTTTCCTTGTTAGCAACTTTAGTATCTCACATATATTACAAATATGAACAGACGCTTCTCTTATGTTATGGATGTTTTGCGGTGAATGGTGCTTGAAAAAGTATTTATGGAGATGCACAAGATATGACATGGGTACAAGGGTTTAAGATATTCAGTCTGTTTCATGATTAGTTCCTTGCAGCATCAGGCTCATGTGATTTGTCTAGGTGTCTCGGTAGGGACTACATTTTGTGTGTTGAGACCGTCGGAAGGTGATGGTTAAGCTCTGTTAAGTTGTGATGTTTATTTCCATGTCAATATCATAGTAGACGTTGTTGTATTAAGACTGTAATACGGTAATCACCAATCTGTGGTGATGTTTTTTGTATAGTCGTAAAAAAAATTGAGCAACACTTGTCTCCTGTCGGTTAGGAACATTCACTAAATTTATTTACATGGTAATATTTGGCGACAAATGCTTATGCTTCTTCTCGTCTGTACACTCATGCATGTTTAGGATGATTTGCTACATATGTGGTCAAGTCTTTGAACTTTACTTCTGCAAGTGTGTTCCTGCTGTTCCATCTGCTCACAGATATCTCTATCTTACACGTCTAACGGTATACTTGAGTTGTTAGACTTTCTTCTAAGAAAAATACTTCTGAGACTCTGTAGGAGCATGTAGCTAATTCTCAACACTGCTCGAGGTAAATAGGGGTTTCCATGTTATTGTGAGACCCATCAGAGATGGATGGTCTTATTGTATCTTTAGAGTAATCCATAAAGATCTTAAAACACTTAAATTGTATAACTTCATAAAGAAGAACCAAAAATAGAAATTTAATGGATTCTAAGACTTCAATATTGTAAGAATGGGGAAACCCATGTGAGAACTATTGCTTAAACATTCATGAAAAAATAACAATCAGTCATAATGTCATTAGTATAGATATAAAAAAACTACATAAATATGTATGTATTTGTCCAGCAAGTCGGCTAAGATGAAGCAAATCTATAGGTTGTGAAGGATCTCTGGTCCATATTAATCATGACCTAATCAAGCAAGTAATTTCTGCCAACCAGGTCCATTCGACACCTCCGTTTGCCACTCCGAGCAGTCTGTGCTTCTCCTCACGAACCATGTGAGTAGGCCTTCATTATCCCAACATCCATCCAGTGGCGAAGCAAAGAGACGTTAGTGCTTGTTACACTAGATGGTGTGTGAGGGTATGATGTATGCTTGATGGATAGTGCAGGGATGTGGCTCAGGTTTCAAGTGGCTCGGGACATCACGCTGCCCTGCCCGCAAAGTACCCGCATAATGCCGCTAGCCTGACCGTATCAATTCTAGCGGGCTGAAGACGTACGCCCGCAAAGTGCACCAGCATCCCGCAGAATCGCATAACCCGCAAAAGCGTATGTAAGATCCACGATCTAGACTACAATCAACTCAAGAATATATGTAATTGGATCGAGCTTGTTCCTCCCAAAAACCCGCGAGCAAGTTTTGACACTGCCGCCCGTCCAGGTCTTTGTTTGGTTACAAGCCAAGTGTTACAAGAGAATTGGTCCTAGCTTAAGTAGAGATCATTTGGACCACAAATTGCTAGCTAGCCAACCGGGTACCCGCTTGCTTCTAATGGGCCTCGCCACTTTCGGCCCACCCGTCCTAGCTTGTCCTCCAGCTGATGGTTCTCGTGTGGAAGTACTTGGGTCGTTGACAGCTTTTCTATCCGGATGGCGATGGGGAAACATCCCTTGGCGGCACATCCCATCTGACATCCTCGACAGAGCTGATCATGATGTTGGGGTCGACGACGGCGCCGCCGCCATCTCCACACTCCAGCCCCTACCCCCGCCTAGTCTGGGTTCTACGTGTGCTACGGACCTGGGGGATGCAGGATGATTCTGCACACGACACGGTGCATGTTGTGCATCTAGTTATTTGTTCGTAATTCCTGGTGCCTTCTATGCCTATGAATATCAAATCCAAACCTCGCTATATAGAGACACAAGTAATAATATATGAAACATGATTAGATACTTCTAAGAAAGAGAAAGGAAATGACGAATAAGCTGTTCAGTTGGTCGTAGCGAAGCTTGCTCTTTATAAGAGACTTGCAAGGTATGCGGTGATATCAACTCACCGGTTCTCCGGTAGATCAATAAATGAGAATCACTTTGTTATGTGTTTGATCCTCTTGTAGGTTCGAAAGCTATGGCAGCTTTAGAAAAGTTATGTACTTGCCTTTTTATTTAAGGGAGAATCCAATTTATCTTTCAGCATCTGCATGAAGACGATGCACCTAACCAACATGCCATCTTTTACTGAACAATTCATGAAAAACGAAGCCAAGCTCCAATATTCCATCGGCGAGAAGAGCGAGCTAACCAAAACTGACGTCACCTAGCAATTATCATGCGGCGATTGCACTAGCGCTCAGCGCACAAAATCACAATTTTGGTGTCACGTCTTTGCCCTTCGGTTTGTAGTTAACGGCACCAGCAACCAATCATATTCAGAAGAAACAAGACGAAACCATACAGAACTTCCATAATATACCAGAGCAAGCCTAACAGGAACAAGAACATAACCTTCTTTACCAAATTATCCTCCCAAGTCCAGCATCGTATATACACAATTTCTCAGTAACTAGCTGACAGTATTCACATCCCAAAGAAACTCAGCTATGCACTAATAGATGAAAGATTCTACCTTAAGAACAAAGTTTTCATGCCGCTGCACATAGCCAGTTTATCCTCCTCGAACGACCGAGCGTGGGTCACTTCGACAAATGAATAGTGCAGTATAGGGTCTCTTACGAAATATCGGTGATGTGAGTACATGGTGTATGCTTGATCCATCGTGGAGGGAACATGGCGTAGTAGTAGGGAGATGCACGATGATGCTGTGCATTGTACTTCCGGTTATCTTGGTGATTCCTGGTGCCTTCTATAGTTCTATGCCTATAACTACCAAAGTCAAACCTTACTATGCAGACACAACAAGTAATAATGCATGAAACGTGATTGGTAACTCTAAGGAAGAAAAATAAAATGAGGTTGGCTCTTTATAAGAGACTTGTGAGGGACACGAGGATATGAACTCACCGGTCCTCCAATAGATCAATAAGTGAGAATCTCTTCGTTATGAGCTTGGTCCTCATGAAGGTTTGGAAGCTATGGCGGCTTTATAAAAGTGATTTACTTGTCCTTTATTTAAGGAAGAATCCATTTATTTCTTGACCTCTGCCTGAAGACGGTGCACTTAACCAACACGCAATTTATTAAAAATCTCATGGAACACTAAGCCAACCTCCAATATTCCATCAGCAAGAAAAGCGAGCCAACTAAAACTGATGTCACATAGTAATTATCATTCTGCGATTGCACCGAGCACAAAATCACAATTTTGGTGTAACGTATATGCCCTTCAGTTTGTAGTTAAGAGCACCAACAACCGAACATATTCAGAAGAAACAGGACCAAATCGTACAAAACATTCACATTAAACTAGAGCCCTTAACATGACAAGAACATAACCTTCTGTACCAAGGTAATCACATCCCAAAGAAACTCAACAATGCAGTAATTGATGAAAACTTCTCCCTTGGGAGCCAAAAGTTGCAGGTTCATCATCCTCGAACTTGAATGACTGAGCAGTGAGCACAGGTCACTTCGACAAATGGATAGTGCAGTCTAGGATCTCTTAAAAGTGTTACACCTGTCTTATTAAAAGACTGCCATCTTCGGTGAAGAAATCTATGTCAGGAGTCAGGAAGGCACCAAAACCAGGCATCCGGGGGTGACAGTGTTGCGGTCTCTTCCCTTTCCATGTATCAGGACCGACGAGTGTTATCTTGACTTGGTTGTAAAAGAAAGGTGGTCATATGTTACACTGACAGTGCGAACAAAGTAACTACAAAGCACAGCTAAGATCCAACACTCAAGCAACACAAAACAAAATACTGATAATAAACTGATATGTAATTCGGATCTTACAATATTCGTCTGCTGCAAAGGTGTTACATTCACACTCCAAATCTGCGCAGTAACAATTTCGATAATTCTAAGGGCTACGCCAGCAAAACAGCAAGCCAGCCATAAAATATGGCATGAACGGGGAGCGCGATAATCAGTACCACACGCGTAAATTGGGTCATTCACCGTTCGTTGTGATCCTCTAACCATCTTCTAGCAGCCAGTCAACTGTAACATTCTAGAAGTTCGCCTTTCATAGCAACTTTCTTCCTGCAAACCACATGGCACCGGATATTAGAAGCCATTGAACTGGAGATGACGGCGTTGTTCATCAAACAAAGGACGCTCTTACCTCTCGATTGACGGCTCTTTGAGACTGACTCATAATATTGTGTAAAGGAAGCATTTCCACTGAGCTTCTCATCCTGCATTTTCAAGGGAGAGTAAGGTCTGCGAATCATAAACATGTACTGTTTAAAATAGGAATGTCCAAATAAAGGGGGGAATCCTACCTGGAGAAAGCTCTCAACTGATGACAAATCGTTTGGCGAAAAGGAAACAACCTCTCTCTTCCTCTGTACAAAATCCCTGTTCTCGCTCATCTGCAGTTTTGGAATGGAGAAGGGACATTAGTCGTAAAAAGAATGGAGAAGCCATCAAAAGGAACGCTGAAAGGTAACAAAAGAATGAATGCTATAACCCCATTTCCCACAAAATTTAAATGCTACATGGAATTTGCTGTTTCATGGCACAAATGTTGCACGAAATCTGCTGACATTAACCAAATTTTGCATTATCCACGTAATGGCCTCGTCGTAGAGTGGCATAAAAATGCTGAATAGATCTTAGAGGAATGCTGACAGATTTAAAAATAACTCGAGTACATGTTTTGACTGCACTCACCTGGTCTATCAGTCGTTTAAGAGGACGGTGAAGAGATTCAATTGTTGTCTGCTCATCCAATCTTTTCAAGAGGATGAGTGGAATGGTGGCTACTTCTGGAAAAGAAACATGATAGCTCCACTGGGCAAAATGAGCAGATAGAACCTCAATAGCTGAAAGAATGCACTGCTCTTGGAAATCTCTTGATTTCAGCAGGTTCCTTGGTACCTAGCACACAGAAACAGTGGCTAATCAAAACCATCCTCAGAAGATAAGGCCACCACCACCAGAACAACAACAAATCTTTTAGTCCCAAGGAAATAGGGTGTATGCTAGAGATGAAAAATAACCAGAAGCAGCTAATCAAAACCATCCTCAGAAGATAAGGCCACCACCACCAGAACAACAACAAATCTTTTAGTCCCAAGGAAATAGGGTGTATGGTAGAGATGAAACACACACACACACACACACACACACAAAGGTAATAATTTAAGAAGATGAAACCTTAATACCCACAGTAAAAACAAAGTTCAACAATGAGTCAAGGATTACAGTCGCATGACTAGTCAACGACTAGTCCATGAATTGCAACCTGGAGGTCAACTCAAAGGTTCGACTCGAATAGCGACTCATCCAACTAGTCATGACTAATCTCGATCCGCACTCCCCTGTCCCCCACTCCCCTGTCTCCAGCCTTCTAATGCAAATCTGATTGCTAGTATTAGACTACTAGTAGTTATATAATATGATATTTTATAGTACCTATTACTGTATACTCATGTCGACTAGTCGACAGTCCACATGAGTCATGACTAGTCACAATTAGTCTATGAGTCGCTACCCCAGATCAACCCGTCGACTCGTCGACTCGTAATCCTTGACAATGACGAATCTAGGAAGATATGCAAACAGTTTATATATCCACCGGGCATTATAAAAGATCACTCTTTCAGTAAACGTTTAGTCATTTGGGATGGGTGGCCGAAGAGTATGTACTTCACATGGCAGTTAAGTACAATAACAAGACTATTTTTTAGAAACAGAATAATAATGGAGATTTTGCTTACTTCAGACAAAGAGGAATAACTGAGCAATATGTGTCAGGCAAAATGCAATACCTTCAGTAGTGATGAAAAGTGGGTATTTAATTTTTCTGTTTGTTCTTTCTGAAAGGTTTCCCTAAATTCTAGGCAACCAAATATCAAAGACGGAACTGGAAAGAACATCTGATTGCAATTCGAAAGCTCATTTAGCATCTGCGCAAGCTTCAGTCTCAGTGGTAAGTATCGCATGCCTGGCAATAGATGAGCCACTCCTCTTATTATCTGAACAACTGAAGAAAATAATGAATGGACATTGTTGCAATCCTTGTAATTAACACAAATAAACCTAACCCATAGGTTTATACAGTTAATATATTGCCAGTTATCTATCTTCAAGAGGTCTTCCTGCAATCGCAAACGTAAAAGAAAATCAATATTCATGTGATACCAAAAGAATAAATAAAAAGACAACCACCAGAAGGCTAAGCCTACATGCACACACGAAAATGACCGTTCTGCTTTCTTTTAGGTGTATGTGAAAAGCGAAAGCGTATCAGTAAGGATTTTTCCTTGTATGGTTGCACCTTATAAATCTTGGTCAAATATAGCAATACAAAGAAAAATCCATTGACATGTCAAGATATGGCAAGAGCAAATAAGCAAGTATGGTGCAGTTTGTGAATTCACCATCACTATATGATAAGAAATCAAACAGTTACAACATATATGCAAGGATAAGAAAATAACGAATGGAGACTGTTGCCATCTGTAAGGTTTTTAGCAAATGTGACAATAAATAAAAAAGAATCTCCCAATAAGCAATAAAACAACGGAGGAAAAGACAAGGGCTTGTCTATTTAAATGAAATGCATTTTGCTGTAACTGGTAGGTCCAGATACACTTTAAAGCCCTGTTCAGTGCTGGAAAATAGAACATCTCTTGAAATACAAGTAGGTCCAAAGGATCTGTACGAATAATCTAAGTAAAGTGAAACTACAAGTAAAATATAAGCATTATTGTGTACCTTTCCCTTTGTTTTCGACGCCTGTCTAAGAATAGCACTCAATTGTCCCACGGAAGTTACTGCCCTTTCACTTGATTTCTGAACATCCAGAGAATAAAGTTCCACCAGACAGTTCATAAAAAAATCAATATGCTTTATATTTCTGTTCTCCACAAGCTTCGAACTGGAAAGGTATGTATTATATGCTTTAGTCAAGCAGATATCCAGACAGTCCGGTAACAGTGAAGCCATTTCTCGAATCATCAGAAAAGCAGAGAGCGACAAGCTCTGATCACCACTCGCCCAGAAGCGAACTAAGATCTGCAGAGTATATACAATACACATATACAATGAGTTAGTATTACAAATTAAAGGGTCAAGCATTCGAAATGATAAAAATGATGAACGACTATCTCCAAACAGTCATATAGAATGGTTGAAGACCAGGTGAATTACAAATATAAGCACGGTGACAATGCATCAAGGGATTAAGACAGGTGGATGTGTACTGGATCCAAATTGGCAACACTAAAAATACCACAGCATAACTATTCAAAAAACTGAAACAAACAGGTCAATTATGACTCCTTCAATGGTTTTGAAACATTCATTCCACTACCAGAAATATATTGCATGTTCAAAACAGTAAGGAAGGCAGATTGATTCTCTGAAAATACATTTTTTACAAAATAGTGCCCAGACCCAAATAGCAATCAAATTTTTCCTCATGTCCACATTCTTCCTTAAACAAAAATGTGGTGCAAATTATACAGATATTTTTTAAAACAGCCATTTTACAGGAAAAAAACAAATAAATCTCAGAAATGCCAGTAGTCCTCAACCGATCTGATATGATTGACTATACCAGGTTTGAGACATGGATCTCCTCCCAAAAAAACAAAATAACAAGCAAGCCCAAATTTAATATCAACAAACTACATCACAAACAAACAGCGGTACCTTTAGAAGCTTCCTTGATGTTGATGGATATGCAGAAAAATATACAGCAGACGTTCTAAGCTGAGTCAGAACATAGGTAAGTATTTGATTATCAGTAAGTTGACTAAGCAGATCAAGAGAATTCCGCAAGTAAGACTTTATGAGTGGCTCAACATCTTGCCATTTCTGTCCATTTCTAAGATTCATAAGCTTCCCTTTGTCATTATCAGAAATGTCTAAGAGACCACGGAAAATGTTGTCTGCCTCAGAAAGAATAAATGTTATTATCTGATAAAATACTTCGGTACTTTGAAGTCTCTGCATGGAAAGGCTATTCGAGTGCAGACCAAATCGACATGCATCCTGAAAAGCATTAAGTAGGTTACGCAGAACAGGTGCTTTAGGGTCCTCTGAAACTAACTGACACCATTCACTTATTGTCCTCCTTGTAAGGATCTTATCGCTAGGAGAATTTTTAACACCAGCATCAACACCATCATCCCCAGAATCCATCTCATCATCTTCATCTGAATCCTGTTAAGTATGGGAACAGAATATTAGCAAACGAAAAAATATTTTACGAGATCATTTGGGTGTGAGAAGTACATTATAAGAAGGATCTACATGAATTGCAGAAGATATAGCAGGAATTTTAAGTAAAACTTACTTCGTTACTTTCATGGCTCACCAATTCCGATTCCCATTTCTGAAGGAAGTTTGCAAACTCAGGGTCCTACAAATACAACAAACAATGACAATCCTGATAGAAATCACCTAAAATGCACACTGCAGCCACAGAATTCCAAGAAACACAGCTAATATAAATGTGAATCATCATGTGCTATTGTTCTCCATATGATATGGACATTAAAAAGCATGGCTAACAGTGATTTCAGTATTCACTGTGTAACCAATATATCTATATATCTATAAGAACCTGTGTGGTTTGAGGTATCGTGTCGCTTTGAGCATAAAAATTCATGCATTAATCTGTAGGTCTAGAAAGCTCACAATAATCAAGAAGAAGACAAGATATGCACCGCTTATATGGTGAGACCGGATTATATTAGTGTAGATTAGTTCTAGCAAAAAAATGATCTACAACGTTCAGTTTCAAGACTAAACAGTTGGTCAACAACATAAGGGAGGTGATTGCACACATAACTAGAAACCTGCAACCAAGCACTATATACAGCAAACAAGGTGGCAAAACCTAAGGCTATTTTCACCTTGTCCAGCAACTTCTTCAACTTTTTCTTTTGCTTCTTTACAGATAAACTCATATCATTGTTCTGTCCATCGAGACCATCTTGTACAGTACAATCTGCAAGGAATATTTCGATGCTCAGAAGCTAATGCACCACAAAATTCAATACGCAATAAACACAAACAATAACCTTTGAGAACATTGCCATCCTCACTGTCAGAATAGTACAGGCACTCAGGATCCTGCATTTCAAGCATCAGTCAGCATTTTATAAGGGCCACTAAGGAATAGCATTACAAACAGATGCAACCACATCACAGATTTTGCAGAGCAATAATGGATAGTTTCTTATCTGCCAAAGCTAAATGCAGAACAACAAACACACTTTTACATAACCACATAAGACAAACTTGTTCATCATTTCTTGCAGATAGATGCTATATAACCATGATATAACTCAGTGGGTTCACTTGATCTAAGCATCTCAGTCAAAATTGTAAAGATATTTTCAACCAAGTGGATTATCTACCAAGTTTAGTAGACAAGCAAGTTGCTCCTTCTAACCAAAGAGATTCATTCACCAACCTTCTAGAGCTACTCTACTAATTGACATGTCAAAAAGGGGAAAAAAAAGAAAATGCTAAAAGAAAGTTCTATCAAAAATTTAAAGCCCTGTCCACACTGATGGAAAGAAAAAATGAAAACCCAGGAGTTGCGGGTTGAGGGTGAAATATCTTTGGACGATGGTAATGTTTTACATGTTAGAGGTTGACATGGATAGGAACATTACGTCAAATCAAGATTGTGGAAACTTAGTACATGTGACTATTCCTAAATGAATAATGCTTGTCAACAGATTAAAAAGAGACTCTGTAAAGGACAGCCAAGCATACCTCTGACAAATAGCCATCACTGTCAGATACATCCCCATCAAATTCATTCTCATCTTCCGGAAACTCTAAACAGTTGGCCGAAGTAGCTACATCATCGTTGGTGTTCCTAAAGGATGTGCATAGTGAGCTTAGTTAAATAAATAAAATAAAAAACTCAACATTAATGAACTAACGAAAAATATTATCATGAATGAAGAAGTTTCTACAGTAAGTAGGGGAACAAGATGAAATCGATGTTCTGAACATTCATATTTGCAAGCTAAGTCTAATCAAATGGGCTACAGGGAATCACAGATCGACTACTTGGACAAAATAATGCGCTGTCCAATATTCCATCGCGGTACCAGCACTGCTGCAATGAGATGCTTCAGCGATTCAAGTTAGCCTAATAACACTGCAGCTCATTTTCCGGTTCCCCGAAGGCAGGATTTTAACAGCGGCGACATGTATCATTATATCGATGTGATGCTTACTTGAAACATCCTAACACAAGCAGCACTTCTATTCCAGCAGTCAGCAATTAGAATGAAACAAACGGTTAGCATAGATACCATATAGTTGTAAAGGGAATCACTTCCAGTTTCGACGAGGAGAGGCTAGTACTAAACAAAATCGGTCTTAATTCTCGCGCCGAATGAACTGGCCAACCAAAAATTACTTGATACTCTCCCCTGCCTCGAACAGCACAAGCTACCAGGTATTCTCAACACCCTAGCGCGGGCCCGCAAAAGCTACGCAAACAGAGCATGAGCAGAGGAAGATATGGTGAATGAATACATGACGGGGTCGCTCCGGCGCATCTCCTCATCGCCGTCGCCGTCCAGCCGGCCGCCGTCCTCCCGACCCTTCCCATCTGAATAAGAAGCAGGAAAGCGAGGGCACGAATCAGCAAAGCAGCGGAACCCAACCAAGCAAGTAGGAGGGGCGCAGGGAGGCGGGGCACGGAGGACCTTTGCGGGTGCGGCGATTGAACTGGGAGCGGAGCTTGCGGCTGCGCTTGGCGCCGCCCTGGAGGTGCTTGTTCGCGAACTTGCGGGCCTTCTTCCCGAGCTTCTTCGCCATGGCCGCCGCCGCCGCTCTCTGTGTGGTGGTGAGGGATGGGGAGAAGACGGCGACGGTGGGTGTGAGAAAGGGTTTAAGCCGAGGAGAATCGGGCAGGGATGCTTGGGGTCTAGGGCTTCCATGCTAAGCACCATCTCGACCGTCCATGGATGATTGGACGGTAGATCAACCTGTGCTGTGTAGATGACTACTGCCAAAAAGCCATGAAAACTTCCCACAAATATTTGACAACATCACATATTTTCATCTTAATAACATAGCTTGCATTTCATTTTTTGAGGAAATACACAAGCCTTACACGTGTGGATGGCGATACAATGATAATACTATAGAAAATAAAAACTAACAAGTCTTACCAATAGGCGAAATATAGCTCAACATGCAACACCGCTAAGTGCTAAGCTCCACCAGGGATGAGACTTGGAGGTCGTAATCCAAACTGTAGTCCACAACCACACTTCTTGCATACATTTTGTAAGGATGTTGATTTGAAACCTTGATCCGACGACGGAAGCCTTTTTTTTATTTCGTACCACAACATGAGCATTGTCAACAAGGATAAGACCCTCCTTGGAAACGATGGTGTGCAATCGATGGCTCATTGTCGTGGCCGCTAAAGTTATCTCTAATGTACAGACTACAGAGTATGCACCTTGTATTGAATCTAAGGTATCTCATTGTCCATCACGAAAGCTCTTATCATGTACACATCATATAGCATCACAAGAATTGTGTAACCAAACGTATGGATGAAGATCGTAAGTCCATCCAACTCCAAATGTATCTCTAGTCAAACAAGATGGAAATAAATACAATTTGTTGGCGTTTCCGGATGATCTGATCATTGCAAAACACACATGCACACAAAAATCGTGGATAGAGGGCCCTAAACAAGCGTGATCTTAATTGATAAGTGTGTGTGAATATAGCGGCATGCTGGTTAGGGTTGGATCATAGGTGAGGCAAAACAGGGTGATTGTCGCGAGGACAAAGGACAGAGGTCCCAACTCACATAATATCACTGCATTATTAATTACTGCTTCTAAGAGTGTAATGAATATCTTGAAAAAGAGTCCAATCCGCAGAAGCATGTTCACCACTCCGGGCTAACGGGACGTACAAACAAATATAATCTGGTCGGTGCGAGCACTAGTTTAGTTAGGATGCTGACTTCTCTCCGGTAAACATCCTACAATTTAGTTTAATTGTGTTTTTATGAATTTTTATGTTGCTAGTGGAGTAATTCATATGTTTAATTTTGTCAACTTATTCTAATGGAGGAAAAACAAGAGCACTTCTATATATGGTTTATTATTAAAATCAACACTATTGCAGTACCATGCTCGAAGCAAAAGCACGTTGTTAACATACTATTGAACCGACCACAACATGTAAAACACATTTTCCACCATTAAGCACCATGCCAGCCATTAGATGATATGAGATCAACATAAAAACTTATATCTCCATGCTTTCCATTTGCTAGCACCTAATGATGCACTAGATACTAGCATCAAGATATTTGCTAAATCATACACTTTACAAATGTGTTGAGATCTTGAGATTATAAATATATAAAAATCTACACAAATACAAGCTAATTCTCATATACCATAAATTAAATCCATAAATATAAATGATTTTTAGCGTTCTACGCGTCCGCGTTCAAAAAGGAAAACTACTTCTCGTACAAGATGTGGTTTCATTGTAGCATTGTGTGTGCATTTCAAATAATAATAACATGTTCAAATTGTATAAAAAATAATATTCCGCAACGTTGTAATGCGGTTAATAATAGGACTATATTATTTAAGTTTGTACTTTGATTAAAAAATATAAATATAAAAGTTTGGTATAAATATCATTTAGTTTACAATTAATCTGTCAAATGAAATACATCAATATAAATGATTGATAAAAGAGTAAAATACATTGCTAGTCCTATAACTATTAAGAGGGTGTCAAGTCAGTCCTACTTTTATGAAAATGCATATTCAAATATGCCGACGACACTCTCCTCATCATGCCTGCTGATCATGCTCAGATTGCTAATATGAAGAGTATACTCCAGACCTTCTCTGCATCTACAGGACTGAAGATAAACTTCAATAAATCTTCTATTGTCCCAATTAATACTAGCCAGGAAAAATGCCAGGAGCTGGCTAATATTTTTGGTTGCAGAACTGAAGCAATGCCGTTCACATACTTAGGACTTCCCATGGGAACTTCTAAACCTACTGTTTATGATCTCATGCCTGCGATTTGCAAAATTGACAAAAGGCTTGCTGGTATATCAAACCTATTATCATATTGTTCTAGACTTGTGGTTATTAAATCAGTCATATCTGCTATGCCAAACCACATTATGTGCGCTCTCAAAGTGCAATTCACACATATTGATCATATAGAGAAGTCTATGAGAATTTTTCTATGGCATGGTAAGGAGATCGAGAAAAAAGGCAAATGTCTTGTAAAGTGGAAAACAGTATGCCAGCCGAAATCTGCAGGAGGCCTTGGAGTACTTGACTTGAGAACACAAAACAAAGCTCTGATTATGAAAAACCTCTTCAAGTTTTACAATGCACATGATATACCGTGGGTACAATTGCTATGGAATGCTTATTATCGTAATGGTTCAGTTCCACTTGGTCAACAGCAGAAAGGATCATTTTGGTGGCGAAGTTGTGTCAGTTTCGTTGATGACTTCAAAAGACTCACCACATGCTCTCCTGGAAATGGGAAGAGTATTTTATTTTGGCATGATAAATGGAATGGACGCCCTTTAAATCTGCAATTTCCTGAGCTGTTCTCATTTTCACAGAAGAGCATGATCAACTTCAAAGATGCCAAGAGTTCTACTGAAGAGGGATTTCACTCCCACTTCCAGTTACCACTATCCATGGTGGCTTCGGATCAATATCACACCATTCTCAGCCTATTTGATTCGATAAACAATGATGATCAGCACGATAGGTGGTCATTCCCATGGAACAGTTCCAAATACATAACAAAGAAAGTATACAATGCTCTTTTACAGACAACAGATGCGCCACCGCCTTTCAAGTGGATTTGGAAATCTCCTTGCTTGCCGAAGCATAAATTTTTCTTTTGGCTCATGATCCAGGACAGACTTAATACAAGAGATCTGCTAGCCAGAAAGAATTTCTTTGTGGAAACTACTGATTGTGTGCTCTGCAACAGCAGCACTAGGGAAACCTTGTCCCATCTCTTCTTCACTTGCAGTTTTGCGAAGAGGTTTTGGGAACGGCTTGATGCTGATTGGAATCTGGACCTAAACCTCATTGATATGCTGATTCAAGCGAAGTCCAGTTTCAATAGCACTTTTTTCGATTTAACCATGATGGCAGGATGCTGGAGCATTTGGAATCATAGGAACAAAATTATTTTTGATGGAGAAACCAGAAACCAGGAGACCTGTTTTCAGTTCTACATGTCCTCGATTGACATGATTAGGCATAGAGTTAAACCTAGCCTAAGAGAGGGTTTACAAACTTGGATCGATCATATGTAATATCTTTTATTAAACTTCTGAACTGTTTGTAAATATTTAATTTGTGGAATGGAAAATAGAAAATGTGGCAGTGGGGGTCTTCCCCACTGTTATGCGCCTCAAAAAAAAAATGCATATTCAAGTCGTAATAGTTTGTGAAATGTGTCATCTCAGGTCCTACCCACATTGAATCAGCTTTGACTTACACACGTGGTAGGTTGATCTACCATGCGTGCAAGTCAAGGATGATGTTTCTTGGGTCGACAAGAACCGGCATTGACCGTACACCATTTTGAATATAAAATATAAGCACAAACAACAGGGCTGCAAAAGATATTTCCGTTTTGTTTTTAGTAATGTCAAGTTTATCTGAAGCTAACATATGCGAAAACTATAAATCTAAATGTATCTTCTTGAGTTTTGTTTTATTATGCTTCGGCCCTATGATTGCAGTTGGGTTAAGTTAAAATTTATTTTTGAATAAGTGTTATTTGAATTTGTCATCCTATCAAATGGACTCTCGAGGAAGGATTGTTGTTTGGTTTCACCAAAATTGAAGCAACCATTGTGTTGTATTTCTATATGATTTTTCTACATGCAGCACCATGGTAATCACATGCTTAATTATTTGATCATTGTTTCACTAAATCAAAGTGGCAACTAAACATGGCGGCTGCATTGTTTTCTAACAGATTCATTTGTCCTGACTTCTGCAGTGGCTACTACCTCCATCTTCAAGGCAAGCCTCTGCCTCTTTTTGGAGTACCAATCCAAGCCTCTGCCTCTTTTCGGAGTACCAACATTCAGCACATCAACATGAACAATAATCAGTTGGCACATCGTCAGGCGAAGCTCGCTCGTAAAATCCTTAATAAACCTCTGCTTCATAGATGTCTTTGTAACTCTGTATCCCAGGTTAAGCAGTGCCCTGTCAAGGACACTCTTGATGTATCTAGCGTGATCCCGTTCACGTTGCACCCTGTAAAATGCATCTAAAGGAATAAAGCTTTTCATAGTTCAAAAAAAAGATCCATTACCTTACGACACGAGCTTACGAGAACCATGCATCACTTGGATCCGCGTTCTCTTTCAACAGATAAAATCACACGTGTGACCCGAGTTAATTCGCTGGGTTCTTAAATCCACGTGTGAGTTCCATATATGCCCTCTCGGGTCTTATATTTGCTCTCTGGGATCCCATATTCGTCTTCTGAGTCTTTCTCTAAAGTCCTATATCCGTTATCTGTGTTTCAATATTCGTTTTTAGAAGCTATTCAAAGCATTGTGCAAAATGGAAACCGGCTGTCTGGTGTTCATATTTTACACATAATGGAGCTATCTATGTAATGTAAATAATCGCCCCGGAAAGGCTGATGATTTCACAGTTTTTCATTGACATAAAAAAAGCTCCATGTAGGCCATAAAGCTGCGATATTCTCTTTCTCAAAAAAAAAGCTCCGTGTGACTAGGCATGGCGCCTTTCATTCTACGGAGTAGTTCGTTATGTCAAATCCCGTTTTACACAGCACTCGTCTAGCATGGCCACTATCGCTCGAAAGAAACAAAATGTTGGACCATTTCTCCCTCTCGATCGTGTCCAAAATAAAATGAGAAGGTTCCGAGGACATGGCTCGGCCTCGGAATGATGGAAACCCAAATCGTACTACATAGCTTGCCACCGGTGATGAAACTTATGAACCAACCGGAACAAGAAACAAAGCACACACAATGGCCGCCCATCCTTGCTCTCCGAAGCCAGCCCTACGCACGCACAAATATGCCTACACATAAAAGAAAATCGATGCGTGCACTACTGGAAAATCACTCTTCGCTGTTTGGTCAAAACACACGGCGAAGACCGGAATCTACCTCGGCGAAGCGTTCGCCGAGAGAGGCACTCGGCAGAGACCTCTCGGCGACAATCTCCTCGGCGACGCCTCTTCGCTGAGTGCTTTCTATCGGGTATACACGGCAACGTCTTCGCCGAGACAATTTAACGGACACCCGGCGAAGAAAAGGAAATCCGGTCCGTCGACTGTCAGATGTGTGTCAGTACTTCGCCGAGTCCGGGCTTGTCGGCGCTCGGCGAAGGAGGAACGCACAGGCGGCGCCACGTGTCCTAGAAATTGGGTGCTGGCGAAGGCTTCACCGACATGGCCTTCGCCGAGTGCCGGATTCCTTTGCCGGGAGGACGCTTTGCCGAGAAATTCTTCGCCGAGCATATTCTTCGCCGAGCATTTTGATCGCCGAGTGTTTGCATTTTGCCGAGTGCCTGGTGTTCAGCCGGTCTCGGCGAAGGCAACTCCCAGGAGAGACCATATGGCACCTCTTCGGCGAGAGCCCGTCTCGGCAAAACCGAAAATCTCGGCGAAGGATGTTCCCAGGTGACAAAATGGCACCTGTAGCGCCTCTTCGCCGAGAGCCCTACTCGGCAAAGGCAGGTTCGCCGAGTATAGCACACGGCGAAGATAGTACATTGTGCCAGATTTTGCTGCTTTTTAAAAATCCCTGCATTTTAAACACAATATATGCATATATATATATATATATATATATATATATATATATATATCAATTATATCACTGGATCACTCCCAGAACATTGAAAGGAGACACATATAACAAAAATATCGCACACATTGTCCGAAAGTTCACAAAATAGAGTCCACAAGTTCATAAGCACACAACCCAAGGTCAAACAAGTCCAAAATACATCGCACTAGTTCACAGCTAGCAGGAAATGCCACAAAATCAGAGGTAGCACAAGTCCAGTAGTCACCGAAGGCCTCATGGATGCAATCCTACAAGATTGAAAGCTATAAGCATTACTTTCAAAACATGTGTGTGGAAATGTGGGTATTGACATGTATTTGGGACCTGATCTTATCTAGAGTCACTCGGGGTTGCTGGAGGCCGATGACGCTGATGATGGGCTTGCAGCCCCGCCTCCACCATTCCCTCCGTCTTCACCATCCGCGGGAATGTGGGATCCAGACGATCGATTGTCCTATGAAGATTCAGAAGTGGCATACAAATTGTTCATACAAAATATTACATCACAAATGGTTCATACAAAATATTACATCACAAATGGTTCATACAAACAGAAATTCTAAATCGACGAGTACAAAGCTTCAGAAGCCTGTGTCTACGTTTGGATCATAACTTGGACCAGGATCATCATCACTATCACGATTGTACCACCAATCTTCTACGTAGTCTAGAGGTGGACCGCTCGGCTCCTCTATATCGGGTAGGTGCATCCATTCAAGAAGCTCCATGTCTTTCTGGTTGACAACCAGCTCACCGTACTCTTGCCCATGGTCGACTCTAATGCCATCGTCGTCTTCTTCCATTTCATCTACAGTAGGCAAGGTGATGTTCAAACGGCCTGACAGCCCATCTTCTTGATAAAACTCTCCCTCGTAGGTGTTCGGGTTTAGGCGGTGGTTGTAGTCGTCATCGTTAGGGGTAGGTACTTTATTACGCGGCGATACCGAGATCACTACATCCCACCCTAGTAGACGTTTCACAGTTTTGCATGGGTACGGGAGATAAAAAACTTGGATGGCTTGGTGTGCTAGGATATAGACATCATCACCCGCGTAGACGGATTCTCGCTCAATTTCGACCAACCCAATTTCAGGTCTTCGTCTCACTCTTGTTGGATTGAACCAATGGCATTTGAAGACAACAGGGTTCTTCTTTTTGCCGAATTCACAATCCAGTTCAATTATTTCCTTGACTATTCCATAGTAATCAAGGTCACCTCGCACTTGGCATAAGACCCCGGAATTTCTTGTCTTCGGGTTTGGCCGAGTTTTTTCGTAATGATCGGTATGGAAGCGGAACCCATTCACGTCATAAGAATTATAGGTCTTGACGGCATAGGTGCATGAGGTAAGTTTCTTCAACTCGGGCCTCATGTCCGGGTCGGATATTCCCTACAAGTGCAATAGGAACAAGTATGATATATTAGTGTTGACGAAACGTATTGCACAAACATGGAATGAAACAAGGGGATATTCCCTACTTTAGCTTTGAACCATGGAATGAAACTGCCGCCTCCTTGATACGTCTCAAACGTATCTATAATTTTTGATGTTCCATGCTTGTTTTATACCAATTGCTACATGTTTTGCATCTACTTTATATCACTTTTATACATTTTTTGGGACTAACCTATTAACAAGATGCCGAAGTGCCAGTTCCTGTTTTCTGCTGTTTTTGTATTCCAGAAAAGCTAGTCTGGAAATATTCTCGGAATTGGACGAAACTTCACGGGGTCCTATTTTACCAGAACACACCTGAAGGACCAAAGGAGCAACGGAGAGGAGCCAGGAGGGCCCCACACGCCACTAGGGCGCGGGCCCCCCTCTGCCGCGCCCTAGGGTGGTGTGGGCCCCTCGGGGGTCGTCAGCCGCCGCCCTTTCGCCTACTTATTCCCCCCGACGCGAAAACCCTAAGTGCCTGAGCAAATATCCACGAAAAGTTCCAGAGACGCCGCCGCCGTCAACCCTAGCTCGGGAGGGTTCAGAACCTCTTCCCGGCACCCTGCCGGAGAGGGGAATCGTCACCGGAGGCTTCTACATCGCCATGCCTGCCTCCGGAGTGATGCGTGAGTAGTTCATCCTTGGACTACGGGTCCATAGCAGTAGCTAGATGGTTGTCTCTCCACTTTGTGCCATCATGTTTAGATCTTGTGAGCTGCCCTACATGATCAAGATCATATTATTGTAATGCTACATGTTGTGTTTGCTGGGATCCGATGAATATTGAATATTATGTCAAGTTGATTATCAATCTATCTTATATGTTATTTAAGATCTTGCATGCTTTCCGTTACTCGTAGATGCTTTGGCCAAGTAGATGCTTGTAACTCCAAGAGAGAGTATTTATGCTAGATAGTGGGTTCATGTCTCCGTTTAACCTGGGACAGTGACAGAAAGTTCTAAGGTTGTGGATGTGCTGTTGCCACTAGGGATAACCTAACGATGCTATGTCCACGGGCATATGTGTTTGTTTACATTACGCACTTTACTTAATGCAATTATCCGTTGCTTGCAACTTAATACCAACGGGGGACTCGGATGACAACCCGGCGGTGGATTATTAGTCATAGATGCTGTTGGATAACGGTCTATGTATTATGTCGTAATGCCCAATTAAATATCATAGTAGTCAACATGTCATGTATATGCATTGTCATGCGCTCACTATTCGTCAATTGCCCAGCTGTAATTTGTTCACCCAACATGTTAGTTATCTTTTATGGAGAGACACCACTAGTGAACTGTGGACCCCGGTCCATTCTTTTACACTGATTAAACAACCACAAACTGCAAACTGTTCCTTTTTCATTCTCTGCAATTTAATACTCATTTTCCACACCATACGTTTAATCCTTTGTTTTCAGCAAGCCAGTGAGATTGACAACCTCACTGTTTCGTTGGGGCAAAGTAGTTTGATTGTGTTGTGTGCAGATTCCACGTTGGTGATCGTATTGGCCGTGCGGCCACCAACAACCTTCTGAAGAGTTGCTGCTCCTACTGGTTCGATAACCTTGGTTTCTTTCTGAGGGAAAACTTGCTGCTGAACTGCATCATACCTTCCTCTTGGGGTCTCCCAACGAACGTGTGTTTCACGCCATCAAGCTCTTTTTCTGGCGCCGTTGCCGGGGAAGTACTCATCATCACATCATCATCTCCTCTCTCCCGTCAACAGCAGCATCTTTTTCTGGCGCCGTTGCCGGGGAGACAGCAGTCTTCTGCAAGGGGAGTTTCACGCTTCCAATCTCTTTACTTTGTTTTTGTCTTGCTTAGTTTATTTTATTTTATCTTGTTTGCTTTCAATTATCAAAAACACAAAAAAATTAGTTACTTGCATCTAGTTTACTTTCAAGTTATTTTCTGTACTGTTTTTATTTCTGCTAAAATGAGTACTCCTGAGAACACTAAGTTGTGTGATTTCACTAGCACGAACAACAATGATTTCATATGCACACCTATTGCTCCACCTGCTGCTTCAGCAGAATTTTATGAAATTAAACCTGCACTTTTAAATCTTGTTATGAAAGAGCAATTTTCTGGTGTTAGTACTGATGATGCTGCTGTTCACCTTAATAACTTTGTTGAACTTTGTGAAATGCAAAAGCTCAAGGAAGTAGATGGTGATATTATTAAACTGAAACTTTTTCCTTTCTCCTTGAGAGGACGTGCTAAAGAATGGTTGCTATCTTTGCCTAGAAATAGTATTGATTCATGGACTAAATGCAAAGATGCTTTTATTGGAAAATATTATCCTCCTGCTAAGATTATTTCTTTGAGAAGTAGCATAATGAATTTTAAGCAATTTGATAATGAACATGTTGCTCAAGCATGGGAGAGAATGAAATCATTGGTTAAAAATTGTCCCACTCATGGACTGACTACTTGGATGATCATCCAAACCTTCTATGCAGGATTAAATTTTTCTTCAAGGAATTTATTGGATTCGGCCGCTGGAGGTACCTTTATGTCCATCACTTTGGGTGCTGCAACAAAGCTTCTTGATGATATGATGATTAATTATTCTGAGTGGCACACCGAGAGAGCTCCAACAGGTAAGAAGGTAAATTCTGTTGAGGAAACCTCTTCCTTGAGTGTGGTTGCAAATGGTCAAACACATGTTGATCCAAATAATGTTCCTTTAGCTTCTTTGGTTGCTCAAGAAGAGCATGTTGATGTGAACTTCATTAAAAATAATAACTTCAACAACAATGCTTATAGGAATAATTTTGGTAATAGCAATTATAGGCCCTATCCTTCTAATAGTGGCAATGGTTATGGAAATTCCTATAGTAACTCCTATAACAATAATAAGAGTGTACCCTCGATCTTGAAGTTATGCTTAAGGATTTTATTAGTACACAAACTGCTTTCAATAAAACTGTTGAGGAGAAATTTGGGAAAATTGATGTGCTTTCCTCTAAAGTTGATAGTCTTGCTCTTGATGTTGACTTGTTGAAACTAAAGAACATGCCTCATGATGTTAAAGAGAGCAAAACTCTCAATGCTATACAAGTTAAAATTGATAACAATGTGAGGATGTTAGCTGAATTGCATGCTAGATGGGAAAGAGAGGATGAAATTGCTAGAAAGAATAATATTGCTAGAGTTTATACTATTACTACTTCTGAAAATGCTTCAAACTCAAGTGTTAACAAACCTCCTACCATTAATGGCAAGATAATTGGTGTTGGTAATGTTTCCACTTCTATTGCAAAATGTCCTAAATTGCCTGATAACTCTGAAACTGTCCTTGATAAAGATGCTGAAATTTCTAGCAATAAGGAAGATAATAACTCCATTACTTTTGATAATAATGACTTTGATTTTGATGGTTGCAATATTTCTGAAGTAATTAAGTTCTTGCAAAAGCTAGCTAGAAGTCCTAATGCTAGTGCTATAAACATGGCTTTTACTAAACATATTACTAATGCTCTCATGCAAGTTAGGGAAGAAAATTAAAACATGAAGCTTCTATCCCTAGGAAGTTAGAAGATGGTTGGGAGCCCATCATTAAATGAAATTGAATGACTTTGATTGCAATGCTTTGTGTGACCTTGGTGCTAGTATTTCTGTTATGCCTAAAAGATTATATGATATGCTTGATTTAGCACCTTTGGAAAATTGTTACTTGGATGTTCACCTTGTTGATTCTACTATTAAAAAACCTTTGGGAAGAATTGATGATGTTCTTATCATGGTTAACAACAATTATGTCCCCGTTGATTTTATTGTCTTGGATATTGATGCAATCCATCATGCCCTATTGTGCTGGGAAGACCTTTTCTTAGACTGTAGGTGCTATTATTGATATGAAAGAAGGGAATATAAAATATCAATTTCCTCTCAAGAAAGGTATGGAACACTTTCCTAGGAAGAAGATTAAGCCACCTTATGATTCTATTGTTCGAACAAATTACAATGTTGATGCTTCTTCACTTGGTAATACTTGATGCATGCTTTGTGCCTAGCTAAAAGGCGTTAAAGAAAAGCGCTTATGGGAGGCAACCCATTTTTTTTTCTGCAATTTTTCTTTTATTGAGTCAAGGAGTGTTTACTTCTGTAGCAACTCCTTTGTATCTTTATTTTCTCGCATTGTTGTGCCAAGAGTAGCCTCTAATGTTAAGATGATGCTTAATTTTGATTGCTGCGCAGAAACAGATTTTTGCTGTTCACTGTACGAAATTCCTAAAATCACCAGATTGTTAATTAAATCTGAAATTTTTGTGCGTAATCTTTATGAATGTCTGAAACTTTCATTAGTTCAGAGTTTCTCGATCTGAGCGTCGTAAGTGCCTCGAAAAAATTCGTCTTTGCGGACTGTTCTGTTTTAGACAGATTATGCCTTTTTATTTTGCATTCTCTCTTTTACTAGTGTTGAGTGAAATTCTTTTTTGGGTGGAAGAGCTTCACATAACATCAGTGGCTGTAGCTAATGTTTAAAGTAACAAATCATATTGCGTCTTTATAGAACATGTGAATTTTTGATTATGCACTAACCCTCTAATGAGATCTACTTTGAGTTTGGTGTGACGGAAGTTTTCAAGGGTCAAGAGAGAAGGATGATATAATAGGATCAAGAAGAGTGAAGAGCTTAAGCTTGGGGAGGCTCCCATGGATCTCCCCAGCATATTTCAAGAAGACTCAAGCGTCTAAGCTTGGGGATGCCCAAGGCATCCCCTTCTTCATCGTCAAAATTATCAGGTCATCTCTAGTGAAACTATATTTTAATTCTTTCACATCATATGTGCTTTTCTTGGAGCGTCTGTGTGCTTTTATTTTCAGTATTGCACTTTTATTTTCAATAAAGCTTGACTGGACCCTAGCATTCTTGATTGGGAGAGAGACACGCTCCGCTTTTTCATGAGAATACTCCTATTCTTCACTTATATTTGTTGAGTATTCATATCTAGCGCTGTTCAGCTTTTAGCTCTTGTTTTCATGTATCTCTTGTCAGAGCTATTAGCTTTCTTTTGTAGAAAGTACTCTCTTGCTTCACTTATATTTGTTTGGAGAGTTGATGAAATAAATTGATTGGTGTTTGGTTGGTTCAGAAAATGTTGCATGTGGTAATTGGTATAAGGAAAAACTTGCTTAATCTTGTAGATCACTAATGGATAACTTGATGCTTGTCAATTGTTTTGAGTTAACAAGTAGATCATGATTAAATTGTGCATCACATGAGTTAAGCCTATTAGTGAAGAACTACCGTAAAGCTTGTTGAAAATTTGGTTTGCATCGGTGGTATCTCTAAGGTCTAGATATTTTCTAATAACAGGGTTTGGTTAACAAGGAAGACGGTATGAAGTCTTATAACGTTTGCAATATGTTTGTCATATAAAACTTGGTGTACGGGTTGATATTCTTGTTTGCTTACATAACCTTGCTAGCCTAAACTCTGTACTGAGAGGGAATGCTTCTCGTGCATCCAAATCCTTGAGCCAAAATCCATGCCATTTGTGTCCACCATAACTACCTATATGTGGTATTTCCTTGCCACTCCAAGTAAATTTTTCATGTGCTACCTTTAAATTATTCAAAATGTTATTATTCCCTTTTTGTGTCAATGTTTACTAGCTCATGAGGAATTAGTGTGGTTATTCTTTATTCTATTTGTCGATGGACTTTTACACCTGGACTAGTGGCATATACATCCGCTTATCCAATAACTTGCAAAAAGAGCTGGCAACGGGGTGCCCAGTCCCAATTAATTACAACTTTAACCAATTAATTCTCTTCACACTTTTGCCCTGATTCATCAGTAAGCAATGACAAACAGTGAAATACCTGAATGTGTGTAAACCAAAGAGAAAGAGGGATGATCTGCCTTGCTGGTAGAAATAACGTCCTTCATGGGAGCCGCTCTTAAAAGTCCGTTCGACAGGTAGAATACTGTTCTCACCCGCTACCATTCGTTGACAATTAACAAACACCTCTCAAAAATAGATACTCCTCCATGGTATGTGATTGATGGAAGGCACCCGAGGATTCGGTTAGCCATGGCTTGTGTTAGCAAGGTTGGGAGGAGTATCAAATATTTTATGCAATCTCTATATGCTTTCAAAAACCTAAAAGCTCTAGCACATGATTTAATCCCTGCTTCCCTCTGCGAAGGGCCTTTCTTTTACTTTTATGTTGAGTCAGTTTTCCTATTCTTTCTGTCTTCCACAAGCAAACACTAGTGTCAACTTTGTTACAACATGCGTTATATGCAATGTATTGGACTTGTTATACTACTTTGTGTTGACAATATCCATGAGATAAATATGTTGAAAGTTGAAGCAAATGCTGAAACTAAATTCTTCCTTTGTGTTGATTAAATACCTTTTATTAGAAACTATTGCTTTATGAGTTAACACTTATGCAAAACTGTTTGATGCTTGTCTCGAAAGTACTATTCATGAAAACGTTTAGCTTGTGTGATTCATTGTTTACTCATTATCTATTTGGTAGCAAATTATAGACCATTGACTTGGATCACTTCATTCATTTACATGTGCCTTGCAATATTATATGATCAAGATTATGATGTAGCATGTCACCTCAAAAATTATTTTGTTTTTATCGTTTACCTACTCGAGGACGAGTAGGAACTAAGCTTGGGGATGCTGATACGTCTCAAACGTATCTATAATTTTTGATGTTCCATGCTTGTTTTATACCAATTGCTACATGTTTTGCATCTACTTTATATCACTTTTATACATTTTTTGGGACTAACCTATTAACAAGATGCCGAAGTGCCAGTTCCTGTTTTCTGCTGTTTTTGTATTCCAGAAAAGCTAGTCTGGAAATATTCTCGGAATTGGACGAAACTACACGGGGGTCCCTATTTTTCCAGAACACACCTGACGGAGCGAAGGAGCAAGGAGAGGAGCCAGGAGGCCCACACGCACTAGGGCGCGGGCCCCCCTCTGCCGCGCCCTAGGGTGGTGTGGGCCCCTCGGGGGTCCGCAGCCGCCGCCCTTTCGCCTACTTATTCCCCCCGACGCGAAAACCCTAAGTACCTGAGCAAATATCCACGAAAAGTTCCAGAGACGCCGCCGTCAACCCTAGCTCGGGAGGGTTCAGAACCTCTTCCCGGCACCCTGCCGGAGAGGGGAATCGTCACCGGAGGCTTCTACATCGCCATGCCTGCCTCCGGAGTGATGCGTGAGTAGTTCATCCTTGGACTACGGGTCCATAGCAGTAGCTAGATGGTTGTCTCTCCACTTTGTGCCATCATGTTTAGATCTTGTGAGCTGCCCTACATGATCAAGATCATATTATTGTAATGCTACATGTTGTGTTTGCTGGGATCCGATGAATATTGAATATTATGTCAAGTTGATTATCAATCTATCTTATATGTTATTTAAGATCTTGCATGCTTTCCGTTACTCGTAGATGCTTTGGCCAAGTAGATGCTTGTAACTCCAAGAGAGAGTATTTATGCTAGATAGTGGGTTCATGTCTCCGTTTAACCTGGGACAGTGACAGAAAGTTCTAAGGTTGTGGATGTGCTGTTGCCACTAGGGATAACCTAACGATGCTATGTCCACGGCATATGTGTTTGTTTACATTACGCACTTTACTTAATGCAATTATCCGTTGCTTGCAACTTAATACCAACGGGGGACTCGGATGACAACCCGGCGGTGGATTATTAGTCATAGATGCTGTTGGATAACGGTCTATGTATTATGTCGTAATGCCCAATTAAATATCATAGTAGTCAACATGTCATGTATATGCATTGTCATGCGCTCACTATTCGTCAATTGCCCAGCTGTAATTTGTTCACCCAACATGTTAGTTATCTTTTATGGAGAGACACCACTAGTGAACTGTGGACCCCGGTCCATTCTTTTACACTGATTAAACAACCACAAACTGCAAACTGTTCCTTTTTCATTCTCTGCAATTTAATACTCATTTTCCACACCATACGTTTAATCCTTTGTTTTCAGCAAGCCAGTGAGATTGACAACCTCACTGTTTCGTTGGGGCAAAGTAGTTTGATTGTGTTGTGTGCAGATTCCACGTTGGTGATCGTATTGCGCCGTGCGAGCCACCAACAACCTTCTGAAGAGTTGCTGCTCCTACTGGTTCGATAACCTTGGTTTCTTTCTGAGGGAAAACTTGCTGCTGAACTGCATCATACCTTCCTCTTGGGGTCTCCCAACGAGCGTGTGATTCACGCCATCACTCCTTGACCCCCCTTTTTAAAAAGGACCAACTTGTCATTGTCGGTACATGGTCTTCGATGTTTCCATGTTTCTGTCTCAAATAACCTATGAATGGCAACGATCATGGAACAGATTAGTCCACAAACTAGGAAATGGAAGTGTGCCGAACAATTCACGAGCACTTACTCAATGTAGGGTTGTACTTCCGTCGTGTTCTTCAAGACATAAGATGTAATGTTCGCCCACTCATCATATGATAATTTCTTGTTCTTGTGGCCACTTGATTTGCCTGCGGAGCCGATGAAAATGCTAAGTTCAGGTAGATCTTCCGGGTTGGCCATATTGAGACGAGGCACTGGATTATGAACAGTGGTAAGATTGTCACTATAGAACTTAGTGGCGAAGTTTGACACCTCCTCGTTCAGTGTTGCCTCAGCTATGGATGCTTCGATGCGGCATTTGTTCGTGCTTTTCTTTTGAAGGTCCTTCTGCTCTCTCTCAGTTGCAAACATCCAACGGGTCTGCACAGCCCCCCCAATCTTGCCTCGGTCGCGAGATGCACCAACAAATGTTGCATGGGATTGAACATGCCTGGTGGAAAGATAGACTCTAGCTCGCAAATCAACTCGTGTCTGTTCCTCCAACTCTTCATCACCTTGATATCTAATTCTTTAGCACAAAGCCGGCGGAAGAAATAGCTCAACTTTGCCAAGACTAGCCAAAGTTCCTCATCGATATAGCCTCGAAACAAGATCGGCATTATTCGCTCGATCCATACGTGATAGTCATGACTCTTGAGCCCACCTATCCGCAACCCAGCCAAATGCACTCCCCTCATTATGTTAGCTGCATAGCCATCAGGAAGAATGGTGATCCAGGACCCACTGAGAATTTGTTTCCTTTGGGCCCTTGTTGGGGTGAAACGGCCTTTGGTTTGGACCATCCTTTTTTGACTGTGCCGGGAGGGTCCATCTTCATGTTTCGCCTATCACATAGCTGCTCCTGATCGACTCTAGCCTTGACGTTATCCTTCGACTTCTCGAGGTCCATTAGTGTGGACCAAAGGGCCTCAGCGATATTTTTTTCAGTGTGCATTACATCATGTTATGAGGAAGAAGGAGATCCTTAAAGTAAGGAGCTTCCAGAAGCATGAAATGTGTGTCCACTGGTGTGTCTCCATAACCCACAAAGCCATATTCCCATCTGCATTGGGCACAAGAGATTCTAGCTGAGCCTTAATGGCGACACCATCCATGGTAGGTATTGGTACATGAGCATCAACAACTACATCTTTCAAGAACTTCTTTGCGTCTCTCTTGAATCTATGACCAGGTTAAGGAACTGGCGATGCTTATCAAAACAAGAATACTTGCCGCCCTTCGTCAGCCAAACGAAAGTCATAGCCTGCATGCACACTGGGCGAGGTCACTTCCCGTGCGTACACCATCCGCAGAATATCGCACGTGCCGGTAAGTCATGCAGGACGTGTGGTACCAGACGAACATAGTGAAGTGCTCCTTTGTTACGGCGTCGTACGTCCGTACCCCTTGGTGCCAGGCAAGGAACAAATCATCCACCAACGGCTCCATGTACACACTCATATTCTTCCCCGGATATTCAGGCCCTGGAATTATCAGTGACAAGAACATGTTCTGTTTTTGCATGTAGACGCCAGGGGGGAGATTCAACGGAATGACAAAACATCGGCCAACAACTATATGTGCAAGCAGACATACCATATGGGTTGAACCCATCGGTTGATAAGGCAACTGCTACACTCCTGTTTGAGCCCGCTTTTTCGGGATACTTCTCAATGAATTTCTTCCATGCAACACCATCAGATGGATGTACCATCTTCTCAGGACGATACCTCTTCCCATCTATCGGCCATCTCATTTGTTGGGCAGATTCGATGGTCATAAAAAGCCGTTGATCCTCGGTAGGAATGGAAGATACCGAAGGACCTTTTTGGCTACTGTGAGCTGCGTCTTCTGACCATCACCGCTGTCGACCTCCATATACCTAGAGGACTTACACTTGAGACAGTAGTTTTCATCGATGTGTTCTTTCTAAGTAACATCTATCGGCGTATATTCCATCTTAAGTGAACCGAGGATTTTCTTCGACTCGTACATGTTCTTTGGCAAAATATGTGTCTCCGGTAGAAGAGAGGCAATAACATGCAGGAATGCATCAAAGCAATTAATGCTTACGTGATACTGGGACTTGACAGCCATCAGGCGACTTATGGAATCAAGTTGAGAAACCTTTGTATGGGCGTGGAGGGTTTTCTGCGAGGCAAACAAAGTATCATAGAACTCCTTTGTGTTCTTGTCCGTCTCCCCTCTGCATCTTCGGTTGGAATTTCAGGTGCACGTGCATTAGCGAATTGATCTAGCATTCTATCAGCCCCAGTATCAAAAGCGTTGATGCCTCCTCGGTGCGCTGTCGCGCGACCTTCTTCCCTCTAGATGCACGCTCGCCATGCAAAGTCCAACGATGGTAGTCTGGCATAAACCCTGACTTGGCAAGGTGAAAACCCATGTCGTCCTTTGTTTGGCGACGCTGGTTTTTGCAACATTTGCACGGGCACCAAGTTAACCCAGGATTTTTAGCAAATGCAAACTCCAGAAACTCTAAGGTCTTAGTCAGCCATTCATCGGACATCTGACTCGCACCGGCTCAGCCACTGTACATCCAATTACGATCCTCCATCTCCACACTGAATAATGCAGACATATATTTAACAAAAAGATTCATGCATCATTAATTTAATTATTTACAGAACTATAGATTTTACGCGTTGAATGCACTCACCTATATCTACTAGGTAAAGCTAAGGCCATCCCAGCCGAGCATGTGTAGCTTGTGTTCGTTTCCATGTCCTACTCCTATCCAAGACAGAATTTCGGCAGCACCTCCCCGCTGCTCTCCCAATACACGTCTCGACAAAGTTTCGAGAGATTGTGTATCCGGAGAACAACATGGGAGGCGCCACCGAAATTATGTCTCGGATAGGAGTAGAACATGGAAACGAACACAAGCTACACATACTCGAGCTGTCCAAAACGTGGACAATTCGAAACGGCCACGGTTATAAAAGATATAGCTCTTTGTATATAAATATATACCCTGGACAAGGTGTATACATAAATATATACAAACAGCTCTTTATATATAAACATATACCCTTGACAAGGTGTATACATAAATATATATAAAGAGTTTCATCTTTATAACTATAACCCTTCCGAACAGGAGACACCTAGGGTTACGCGACTTGTTTGGTGAGCTACAAAATAAATTACAGCTACATTGCAAGCAAGTGAGGAATATATCTTTACCCTCGAAGTGTGATCCTACCCTACGACCACGCTCCCGGGGCAAACTCGATCCATGTCCTGCAAAAAGCAAAACAAATACAATTAACAACCAACAACTAGTAAGAACAACTAACAAAGTCTACAACTAGCTAGCAGTAGCAATTAGCAGTAGCAAGTAACTAACCCTAACACACAATTCCTACAACTAACCCTAACACACAAACTATCTAAAATTAGTTGTTTCAACCATTCCTACAACTAGCAGAACTAACCCTAACACACAAACTATCTAAAATTAGCAGTTTCAAACTATCTAAAAAACTATCTAAATAAACTCACCTTGCTCTTGGCTCGGGCTGGAGGAGCAGGAGCTTGCTCTTGCCTCAGGCTGGGGGAGCAGGGGCTGCAGGAGCTCGACGACGAGCAGTGGAGGATTGTCGGGGCTGCAGGAGCTCGACGACGAGCAGGGGCTGGAGGAGCAGGGGCTGCAGGAGCGGAACCCTAGCCGCGCAGGGCTAGGTTGCGGCTAGGCGGCGGAGGGGGCATCGTGGTTGGGCGCGAAGGGCTATGCAGCGGGGGGCTAGGACGTCGGAGCTACGGAGGATGGCCGAGGCGCACGGAACCCTAGGCAGGGCTAGGCGGCGGGGGCATCGGGGTTGGGCTGCGACCGGCGGCGGTGGGGCTCGAGCTAGGTGCGGGGAGGTGGATTGGGGGCTCTGGGACGGCGGAGAGGTGGAGGGAACAGCGGCGAGACGACGGCGTGCAGGGGAGCAACGGCGGCGCGCGGGTGGGCTCGAGGAAGAAGACAGGGGGGGGCGGGGATTGGGGATAATTTGGTCGATTCGGACCAAATTTTTCCTATGTCCCCGTCGTTTTCTTTGCCGAGTCCAACTTCGCCGAGTGCTGCCCCAGGGGAGACTCGGCGAAGAGACCTTTTTTTTAGAAATTTTAGCTTTATTGTTATCCTTTTAATTTTCTATTATTATGTTTGTTACTTACTTTTATAGAAATTTCAGATTTATTTTTATCCTTTTGATTTTCTATTATATGACACCACCTAGGTTCCGACGCTCCGGGCCCCCGGTTCCGTCGAACCCCCCCCCCCCCCCCCCAGAGTTGACCGGAAGTCAACCGTGTCGTCTACCCCTTCCACGGGCGTCGAAAGGGGTAGCTCCGAAGACTTTTCTCCTTGGTTGTGTTTGGTTAGGTCACATGAACATTTGGAACCCAGTTTGGCCCCATGCTTTCACATGATTCCACCGTTGCACCAGAAATGGGAGTTTCCACCTAGAAGAGCAGAACCTTCGAGGGGGATAAGTGTGGTGTGTGAAGCCGGTCACACCTCGGAGTGTCATGTTTGCTCTTCAAACCTCACACCACACTCTAACACATATGATATGGCACCACCTAGTTTTTGGTGTGGTTCCGACGCTCCGGGGCCCCCGGTTCCGTCGAAACCCCCCCACAGTTGACCGGAAGTCAACCGTGTCGTCTACCCCTTCCACAGGCGTCGAAAGGGGTAGCTACAAGGACTTTTATACTTGGTTGTGTTTGGGTGGGCCATGTGAACATAATTAACCTGATTTGGGCTCATGTTATCGCATGATTCCATCCGTTGCACCCGAAATGGGGGTTTCCGCATAGAAGAGCATAACCTTCGAGGGGATAAGTGCGGTTTGTGAGGAGTGTCACATCTCGGAGTCCCGAGATGTCTCTAACAACCTCCCACCACACTTTCATGCATATTATGTGACACCACCTATGTTTTGGTGTGGTTCCGACACCCCGAACCCCCCTCCTCCGTCGAAACCCACCCACAGTTGACCAGAAGTCAACCGTGTCGTCTACCCTTCGACGGGCGTCGAAAGGGGGTAGCTACAAGGACTTTTATACTTGGTTGTGTTTGCGTGGGCCATGTGAACATAATTAACCTGATTTGGGCTCATGTTATCGCATGATTCCATCCGTTGCACCCGAAATGGGGGTTTCCGCATAGAAGAGCATAACCTTCGATGGGGATAAGTGCAGTTTGTGAGGAGTGTCACACCTCGGAGTCCCGAGATGTCTCTAACAACCTCCCACCACAATCTCATGCATATTATGTGACACCACCTATGTTTTGGTGTGGTTTCGACACCCCAAACCCCCCGCCTCCGTCGAAACCTCCCCACAGTTGACCGGAAGTCAACCGTGTCGTCTACCCCTTCGACGGGCGTCGAAAGGGGGTAGCTACAAGGACTTTTATACTTGGTTGTGTTTGGGTGGGCCATGTGAACATAATTAACCTGATTTGGGCTCATGTTATCGCATGATTCCATCCGTTGCACCCGAAATGGGGGTATCCGCATAGAAGAGCATAACCTTCGAAGGGGATAAGTGCGGTTTGTGAGGAGTGTCACACCTCGGAGTCCCGAGATGTCTCTAACAACCTCCCACCACAATCTCATGCATATTATGTGACACCACCTATGTTTTGGTGTGGTTCCGACACCCCAAACCCCCCGCCTCCGTCGAAACCCCCCCACAGTTGACCGGAAGTCAACCGTGTCGTCTACCCCTTCGACGGGCGTCGAAAGGGGGTAGCTACAAGGACTTTTATACTTGGTTGTGTTTGGGTGGGCCATGTGAACATAATTAACCTGATTTGGGCTCATGTTATCGCATGATTCCATCCGTTGCACCCGAAATGAGGGTATCCGCATAGAAGAGCATAACCTTCGAAGGGGATAAGTGCGGTTTGTGAGGAGTGTCACACCTCGGAGTCCCGAGATGTCTCTAACAACCTCCCACCACACTCTCATGCATATTATGTGACACCAGCTATGTTTTGGTGTGGTTCCGACACCCCGAACCCCCCCGCCTCCGTCGAAACCCACCCACAGTTGACCAGAAGTCAACCGTGTCGTCTACCCCTTTGACGGGCGTCGAAAGGGGGTAGCTACAAGGACTTTTATATTTGGTTGTGTTTGGGTGGGCCATGTGAACATAATTAACCTGATTTGGGCTCATGTTATCACATATTTAATACTGAGAGGGAAAAGTGCAGTGTGTGTGAAGTCGGTCACACGTATCTCGGAGTCTTGTGATATCACATGTGAGTTTTCTTTTCTTTTCCCTAAATTAATTGCCTTACAGCAGGTGATTCACGCTTGGTAGGTGGCTGTCGGTGGAGTGGATAAGATCACATATTCCAGGTATGTGGTGACAAGAATACATTTAATTAAGAAAACACACACATTTCATATCGAAGACATATTTGATTTAACGTTAACACATAACGAGCACATTCCGGAACTGCCGATACATAATTGACTAACAAACAAATAAACATGTAGAACAAATTACAACAATCACGAACAACTAACAAATTAATTAAAACCTACGATCTTCTCATCAAATATCTTCTCCTCCGGCCGATCCCATGCCAGAGGGACCTCCGAAGCAATGGCCTCCCGTCCTGAAGAACGGACCCGGGTCGACGACCTGCTCCACATGGATTCGGATAGTATGAACCAGTGATGGTTTCGTCGTGGTTGAGTAGGGGGCGTCAAACTCAGACGGTGGAAGCTCAGGCTCTGGCACCTCCACATCGTAGATGGTAGGAACTTCTGATGGATTCTTCATCCACGCCATCACACTCAGGTAACAGTTGTCCTCCGGCTTGAGCATTTCCACAAGCTGCCCACCTAGCCTGTTGATGAACTGGTTCATGGCTTGGGGCTCCCACACCTCCCGTGGGAACCTCACAACACACAGTGCCCGCGCTCGGAGTCTTCAAGCTCACTCCACATCCTTCTCCGGAGACGCGGTACGACGACTATCTACGACGGGGAAAATATTGCAATGGGCGAATTTGTGTGTAAAAGATCAGTGGCCGACCGGGGTCTTTTATAGCCTTCCCACCAGCTATCCCGCCCAAAATTTCCCGCCCAAAAATTCCCGCCAAAAAAACCATCAAAATTTCCCGCCGAAAATTTTACCACCCAAAAAATTTGCAGGTCGTGTAATAAACAAGATAAAATACTTTGAGACTAAACACATCGATGAACAAATCATACGGTTTCCCCAAGCTACAGTCCCACACTGGCTGCGATATCACATGCAGTGTGGGACTGAGCTCGGGAATCCGGATGATTTGTGTTGAACGACACGAATTAATCTAAAAAACAACTTGTGTTGAATACCTAAATATAGCTGAAACAAAACACACGGTTTCCCCTAGCTACAGTCCTACAGTGATTCACGGTTGAATGCCGTTGCATTCACTGTAGAACGCAGCTAGGGAACCCGAATGTTTTGTGTTTTAGCACAAGCTAGAATGAGTGAGTAACATGTGTGAGAGGTGGACTATTTATAGGCGACGTTAGGGCTGTGAAACTGGCGCCAAAACAGCAGGCGCCGAAGAGGGAAAAGAGCGGGAAAAAATGTACGTTTCGCCGAGAATGACACTCGGCGAAGATAGCCTCTCGGCGAAGAATTGGAGCGTACTGAATTTATTTCTCCCGCCCACCTAGTTTGCCGAGAGGAACTATCGGCGAAGCTAGACACCCGGCGAAGATATGGCGCGGATCTAAAATTTCCTTCCCGCCCATGCCTTTGCCGAGTGCCGTCCACCGACACACTCGGCAACGAGGATTCAGTTTGCGTGGCAAACAAAATATTTTCGCGCGTTTTCTTCGCCGAGTGCCTTCCACCGACACGCTCGGCGAACATTTTACGGAAAAGGCGCCAAATCTCCATATTTCCCCGCGCACACTTTACCGAGTGCGGCTCTCGGCGAAGAAAAGGAAATTCAATTTTTTTTCCCGGCCACATCTTTGTCGGGTGCGGCACTCGGCGAACTGCACGCATCACCGCGCAAAGGTGGGACCCACCGGCAGGCGCCACGTGGTCGCCCATTTCGCCGAGATCCGCTCTTTGCCGAGTGTTTTGTTAGGTCTTTGCCGAGACTATTTTCTTCGCCGAGAGCTTTGTCCACGAAGTCCCGGCGAACGTGCTGTTTGCCGAGTCTCCTCGACGTCGCTGAGTGGCTTCTGCGCGGCGTCGGCTTAGACTGTCTTCGCCGAGTGACCCCGACATTTTGTACTCGGCAAAGCCTAGACCACTCGGCAGAGAACGATTTTCCAGTAGTGGTGTGAGAGACGACAATATTAAGAAGAAGATCATGAGAACCTCCGCCCAGCTTGTGGCGCTGTTGGCCTGCGCCACCGCGTTCGCAGAAGGCGCGACGATGTCGGCGTGCGACGGGGTGAGCTGCGGCATGGGCACCTCACCTGCAAGGAGCTTCCGCCGCCGCCCATCTCCATCCCGATCCTGTCGAACGTGAGCTCCTACGAGTGCGACTGCGACCCCGGGTGGATCAACTTCGTCCCCCTCGCCAAGTTCACCGCCTGCTACATCGCCACCTGCAGTAAGCACCACACCCACTATACAGTTCTTCTTCTTCTTCCTTTGAAGTTACTAGAAATGTTGGTCATTCGTTTCTTTCCTTGTACATAGGGCCCTTGGCTTTCAGCTGCTACGTCCCGGCCTTCAAAGTTTCCGGGACTCAGCAACTTAACGCTTCACCGTAAGCTTTCTGAATCCTCCTCAACCCAAATTAAACGTGATTATATATACAGGCCGTCTTTAGGTAGTCTATATCTGGCTATGGCAAATGTGTCCGGGATGAATTTTCTTTCTTCTGTTCCGTGTCAGCCTGCGACGGCATGAACTGCGGCCCCGGTACGTGCATGGAGGAGACGGGCAAGCCGCTGCGATGCCAGTGCGATCCGGGCGCCGGCAACCTGCTCGACAACCCTTCCTTCCCTTGCGTTGATAAGGACTGTAAGATTGAGTCCCGGCTTCAAAATTGTGATACTTAACGTCCCGCGTTGTTGTTTTGCTTAACCTGAGGCTTACGGCTTGCGTGTTTCATTAGGTGTCATCGGGAAAGACGGCTGCTCGGTACCGAGCCCTCCGCCATCGCCGCCGGTAATGACAACCATTCATCTGGACCAACACCTCCCTCCAGCACCAAAGGCAATTCATCATCCTCACTAGGTTCCATCCATCCAACTAATCATCATCACAAATACATATATACATAGAAGCCTTTTATCAATTGCACCCCACATCCATCTAAAGCACACAAATAAGAGTGGAACTAACTGCACTTTGCATTTGCAGCTCTGTTTGTTTGCAGAATCTGCTGCTGCTGGCCGTGCTCGCCGCTCTCCACGTCGTCGTGTGATGACGGGAGGGACAACACCCTTTGATACCCTGCACGGATCGAGACTCAGTCTACTGGTAGGACACGGAGGGAGCAGCTATACATGCGTACGCTATGTGTTTATGGTGTGTAACTGTGTATACACTTCGTATTTGTTTGCTTATATATACGGCTACTGCTTCCGGTGATGTTACCGATTGATGTGTTTCTGCCGATGGTGGAGAAGCGATTTCATAAATGATTTCATGAACACATACAAAAAGAGTTTGTGTTGCTAAAATTGTCGAGTATAGGACGAATCTTCGTGAAAGGATATGTTGAAAATTGTCAATGACGCGATGCATGTGATAAGAAAGGAAGTCGATCGATGATGATCGACTTCACGGCTCGGCCTGTCAAGATTAGGAGAGAAATTGTTGGTACTAATCTTGACAAATTTAGCCTATTGTTGCATGCATACATGTTAGAGGTAGACTATACGTGTTGGCGTATAATCCCATGCATGGGTGGCCGGTCGTGTGCATGCAGTGCAAGAGAGTAGTTCGTAGAGCCAGATGCTTGGCGTGCGTCGTGGCGACGTGGTCGCATGCGTGGAGGAGTTGGTTAGTGTCCTAGGTTAGTGGATTCTTAATCCATCAGAATAGGGTCGGGGTTTATATAAATGAGTAGCAACACACATAGGTCAATAATTGAGGTCAACGAGAAGAAATATATGATGCATGTTTTGTTTGTCTCTTGTGTTCTCATGTGTGATGTGTTGCCCAAGAGATAAATGGGGGAGAATTGATTTGAACCCCCCAACTCGCACGCCTTTGATCATATACCCCTTTTTTCGTTTGCCTCACTCTGAGCCCCCCGACGCTGCTTAATCTTCGTTGGTTGCCCCTTTTTTCTGTCTTATCACTTCGTTTAGCTGCTAACGAGAGGATTTGGACTTAATAAATCCCGACATGACAAATCTGCCCCTCTCACTTACGATACAGAGCACGCGTGGCCTGGCCCGTTTGCATTCTGTTCGTTCGTCCACTCGCGACTGCTGCGACCTAGCCGCCACTCGCGACTGCTGCGACCCGCCGCCGGCCCCTGCTGCACCATCCGCCGCCCCGTTTGCCGGCCATCGCTGCCCTCCATTGCTGGCCAAGGTAAGGCAAGCTCGCCCCCTTCTCTTTTTCACAGATTTTGTGCACTTCCCTCTGTTCCGGTTCCTAAATAGTTGGAACCCTAGGTTTTGAGTCGGATTGAAATGGGGATTTGAGTGGGAGGGGCTGGATTGAGGAAGGGCTGTGATGGATCTGAAAAGGTAACATCATAGCTCCTTGTTTTATTCCAGCTGGGTTGATTTATGCATGTGTTTTGGTGTGTCAAATTTCTGAATTTTTTCTGTCTACATTGAATAGGATCGATGCAGCGTGTCTGCATGATTCTAATCAATCCAGTGTGACGAATCTAACCACGGGGGCGATCTCATGCAATGAAGTAGAAAAAGTTAGTACCATTGTGGATTGGTCAAGTCCCATCTACACCAAATAGGAGCAACATTACAACCACCACTAGCAGTCCTGGACCTGTCACTAGGAGTCAAGCTGCAGCTGCTACTCCACCACCGAAGTCTCCTGTCACTAGGTGCCAAGCTGCAGCTCAAGCTGCTACTCCACCACTGAAGCCTCCATCAAAAGGGAAGAAGAAGAAAATGACTCCAAAAAAGAAGAAACTGAGTGAGCTGTGAACTTCCGTTTGTGGTTGCCATTAAACTCCTTCTATTGCTATGTATGTGAGGTGCAAACTCACTTTATTTTGTTGTGTACGTGAGGTGGAGACTCACTTTTATTTGCTGTCATGCACTCATTTAGGCCATGTTGAACTTATCCTGTGTATGTGAGCTAGAGACTCACTTTGTTGTCATGCACTCATTTTGGATATTATTTGCTATTATGAAACCATTGTGAAACTATATTATTGCTGTCAGTTTGTGCGAATGCTCACGTATTGCAGCAGAGTTATGCCCTTTTTTTTGGTTCGAAACATGTCAAAACTGAAGTAATATGATTGTTCTTTTATTTAAACACAATATTTGGTCGCTGGGACATTTGTACGGCGTACATATGTGTGTCTTATGAGCCCAGGGGTAATTTTGTCTATTCATGTTTCTATTTGATGGTTATATACTAAAAAAGGTGCTAACCATGCCAAAAGGGGGCATCAGCTACAATTAGACAGATTGGGGGGGGGGGGGGGGGGGGGGGGGGGGGGCTCAGAGTGAGGCAAACGAAAAGGGGTATATGATCAAAGGCGTGCGAGCTGGGGGGGGGGGGGGGGGGTTAAAATCAATTCTCCCGATAAATGGTGAGCGCGCCATATTTCTCACGTTAGTGGGGTGTGTGCGAGGATTCAGCTCCAACACCTTCTGTTCTTCCTCTTATCCCTACGTGTTGAATCTCGGCCTCTAACCGAACGATTGACATCACAATCTTTATATCCTCAACATTTCTATCAACCTGGTGGCAAGTACGAGCCGCCACTAACGACCATAGCCTATGCAATAGAGGAGGCTACACGCAACAATGAAGATTCATTGAATTCGTAGAAAAATGAGAGGACCGTCACTCCTCAGCTGCAGCTGGATGGTATGATCTACAAACGCGGTGGTATCTCTTTTTATCATCCACGTTCTGATTATGGTTTTGTACAGTACGCCCTCGTTCACTAATATAAAACGTTTTTACATGCTGGCATTCTCGAGTTGTTGTGTTCAGTTACAATCTTGAGTACGTTCTTGTGTTCAGTTACATCGGTGCGTACAATTTTCTGCCGTGAGGTTAATTTGCTCCTAAATCGAACTTGCCATGTCCACGAAACTTGAGCCAACCGTTTGGCACTGCAGGGGCTGCGTGGATTCGGGGGTTCCGCCAAAATGGTACTCACTCTGATTCCATATAAATGTCGCCAGTTGTACTATGAAATTGTACCTGCTAGGTTTTTTCCCCTGAAATTTAAAACGGATAGGAGGGAATATGTAATTATCGTTTCAGAGTTGCTGAAGTAGGTTCAGAAGAAAAACCATACAGCGCGCTGCAAGATTCTGTAGGGAATCCGATCACTGCAAGACGCGCACGCACACAACAGAAGAAAGAGAAACAGGGACAGGTGTGTTCTTGTTCGATTCGTCATGCATGGGTGCGCTGCTCCCATTGGGTTCGCTGCTCCAGCGTACACGTACCTACATACGTGGTTTCATAAGGAGTGGTTATTTTCTTTGTTTTCTGGGCTTTTCTGTATAAATCTTGGCTGGATGTAACTGCAATTTTCCTCGCAAAAAAAAAAGAGTGGTTATTAACTAAGCAAAATAACCAAACCTGGCTCTGTTCAGGTGCAGATGATGAGACCATCGAGCTTGTATCCAGGACACTTGTCCTATTTCTGAGTAATAAATTTTCCTTTCGCAAAAAAAAGTTATTAACTAAGGAAAATACAACTTCAGACCTAATTGGATTTCCCATGCTTATCTGGTACGTTCAACTGCTTTACAATTCATGCACAAATTATTAATGGTTATTTAAATATCAATAAATTATCAATAATTTCGTATTTATGTAATTTATTTTTGGATTCACGTAGTATAAGAAATTTTTGGACATGCATTAACAAAAAAGTTTAAAACCACGCATTAACATTTTTTATTTATAAATACATCAGTTAGTAAGAATCATATCATTCGTTGGATGCAAATTCGATGCTCATGTTAGTTGGTGGATATCAAACTAGGTATGGTATTGGCGCGTTGATTAACTAACTAAAAAGCCAATCATGGCGGCACACGATGAGCTAATTTTAGTTTGCAACTCAATGGGCGAATAATATATCATGCGGATGTTGCTTCCTCGTTGTACACTTTTGTTTCGAGCACCACGACTCATCACACACTGCGCATGGGAGCTGCATCTTTTATGCCTGGACCTTCCAGGGTTTGACCATGAGAATATGAGATGATTCACACATTGGTAGCTAGCTTCAGTCGGGGTGGTTGTTAGCACAGTAGAAGACATTTTGATTTCACATTATGTGATTCATGATTTATATACTCTTGTACTTTCTGAACTACGTTATAAATTTAGAAAATGTTGTGCGCATTAGTTTGATGTAGAGGCCAGGATAGCGGAAACCACTTTTTGCTCCCGAGCTCCAGTGCTCCTCTGGTTAAAAAAATTCAAAAACCATATTTTTAAGTTTCAAAAAATCTAAAAATATTCATGCATGTTGCTAATGATGTATCCAAAAAAGTGTAAAATTTTGATATGAAAAGCTTTATATTCTGGGCTACATGAAAATAACAAATCTTATATATTTGGGAGATTTGAAAGTATGTACATTTAGAACCACACATTTGTCATTTTTGTATAGAACAGAATATAAAATATTTCAAACCGAGATTTTGCATGTTTGCGGGACATATCATTGACAACGCCTAGGCTTTTTTTCAGAAATTTTGAAACATATAAATATGATTTTTATTTTTTAAACTAGAGGGATCACTCGAGCCCGGGAGCAAGAAATCTTTTCGAAATGGATAGCGCTCTCCATTTCGAAAAAGGCTTACTGGCAACTAATTTGTTTCTCAATTCGTTTTAGTCAAATTCAAACTTTATAATGTTTTACCATACAGAGAAAAAATATCAACACCTATAATATAAATTTATATTATTAGAACTATCATAAAATATATTTTATATGTTATGCGCAATGTATTGAGAAAAAAAAGAGTAGAACAAACTTTCTTATGTATGGATCGATAAAGGAAAAACTCGCTTGATGGGGAGATCCTTCAGTTCATCGACCGAATACAAAATCATTCGGATTCCCTGCATACATCCGACGATGGATTTGATATGCGGGCACTCACGAGCCACCGTCGGGCTGTATGCAGGGGAAACCGTGTGTTTTGTTCCAACTTTTTCGAGCGCTTGTGAGCCGTTGGAGTTTTTAGAACCAAAAATCAGTGTTTAGAGTTTTCTTCTGAGTTTTCAGAACACAGTTACATAAAAGGTTTAATACATTATTACACATCACCAACAACATCCATATAGTGTTGTTTTTTTCGTGTGTGTCCCTTTCTTCTGATTGCGCCGTAACCATGGACAATCTTCATCATTTAACACGATGCTTGGGTCAGTGTTCACTGTGAAGGCGGAATTTCATCAAACTTATTGTAATCTTCTGACATGTCTGTCTTGTCCTCCACTCCCACGATGTTTCTTTTCTGAAAGAACTATGTGGCGCTTTGGCTCATCGTATGATGTATTCGCTTGCTTATCTTTTCTTTTTTTCGACTGTAGACATGTCCTTCACATAGAAAACCTGAGCCACGTCATTGGCTAGGACGAATGGTTCGGTGGGTACCCAAGATTCTTGAGATCCACTGTTGTCATTCCGTACTGCGGGTCTACCTTTACCCCGCCTGTCAGGTTGAACCATTTGCACCGAAACAAAGGGATCTTAAAATCAGATCCATAGTCAAGTTCCCATATCTGCTCTATGTAACCATAATATGTGTCCTTTTGCCATTGTTGTTTGTTGCATCAAAGCGGACACCACTGTTTTGGTTGGTGCTCTTTTTATCTTGGTCGGCCGTGTAAAATGTATTCCATTTATCTCGTACCCTTGGAAAGTCAATATAGTCGAAGATGGTGACTTGGCCAACAAGTATAGCTCTTCTCCAACAGTGGTGTTATTAATGAGACGTGTTTGCAACCAACCGCCGAAAGTCTCCATGTGTTCTTCTTATCCAGGAGTCAGGCTGCTCCGGGTTTTCGGCGTACAATATTCATGTGTTCTCGATATACGGAGCCACCAAGCTGGAATTTGTAGAACTGTGTAGTGTGCTTGGTGAAAAATGTCCGTCTATACATATTGTTGCTTTCTTTCCTAGCGTGCCTTTTCCACGCAGTCCCCTCATGGGCGATTGAGGAACACCGATCGGCTTAAGGTCAGGAATAAAGTCAACACAAAACTCAATGACCTCCTCTGTTCCATAGCCCTTGGAGATGCTTCCTTCTGGCCTAGCACGGTTATGAACGTATTTCTTTAAGACTCCCATGAACCTCTCAAAGGGAACATGTTGTGTAGAAATACAGGACCGAGAATGAAATCTCTTCGACTAGGTGAACTATGAGGTGCGTCATAATATTGAAAAGGATGGTGGGAACACCAACTCGAAGCTGACAAGACATTGGACCACATCCTTCTGTAAACTTGGTAGAGTACTGGATCGATTACCTTCTGAGAAATTGCATTGAGAATGCACATAGCTTCACAATGGGTACTCGAACATTTTCCGGTAGAAGCCCCCTCAATGCAACCGGAAGTAATTGTGTCATAATCACGTGGCAGTCATGAGACTTTAGGTTTTGGAACTTTCTCTGCCATGTTTATTATTCCCTTTATATTCGACGAGAAGCCAGACGGGACCTTGATACTGCTCAGGACTTCAAAAAAGATCTCCTTCTCTTCTTTGGTAAGAGCGTAGCTGGCAGGACCTTGATACTTCTCTGGATTCAGGTCGTCTCGTTCGTGCATACGTTGCTGGTCAGCCGTGCATCCGGTGTATCTTTCGTCTTCCCATACACGCCAAGAAGCTTAGCAGGTTCACGCAAAGATTTTTCGTCACGTGCATCACGTCGATTGCAGAGCGAACCTCTAGGATTTTCCAATAGGGTAGCTCCCAAAATATAGATTTCTTCTTCCACATGGGTACGTGTCCGTCGCGTCATTCGGAACAGATTGTCCGCCAGGACCCTTTCCAAAGATTACTTTTAAATCCTTGACCATGTCATATATATCAACACCAGTAGGGCAGGTAGGCTTCGTCCGGTGATCTGCCTCACCTTTGAAATGCTTGCCTTTCTTTCTTACGGGATGCTTGTTTGGAAGAAATCGACGATGCCCCGGGTACACATTCTTGTTTGCCAAATATATACTTTCAGTCACCTAAACAGTGTGCATGCATTGTATCCCTTGTTTGACTGTCCTGAAATGTTACTAAGAGCAGGCCAATCATTGATGGTTACAAACAACAACGCTCGTAGGTCAAATTCCTCTGTTTGTGCTCATCCCACACACGTACACCTTCTTCACGCCACAACTGTAAAAGTTCTTCAACCAATGGCCTCAGGTACACATCAATGTCGTTGCCGGGTTGCTTCGGGCCTTGGATGAGCACTGGCATCATAATGAACTTCCGCTTCATGCACAACCAAGGAGGAAGGTTATAGATACATAGAGTCACAGGCCAGGTGCTATGACTGGAGCTCTGCTCCCCAAAAGGATTAAAGCCATCTGTACTTAGACCAAACCTTAAGTTCCTTGCGTCACTGCAAAGTCGGGAAGTCTCTGTCGATTTTTCTCCACTGCGACCCATCAGCGGGGTGTCTCAGCATCACGTCTTTCTTACGGTCTTCTTTGTGCCATCGCAACAACTTGGCATGCTCTTTGTTTTGGAACAAACGTTTCAACCGTGGTATTATAGGAGCATACCACATCACCTTGGCAGGAACCCTCTTCCTGGGGCGCGGCTCGCCCTCAACATCACCAGGGTCATCTCGCCTGATCTTATACCGCAATGCACCGCATACCGGGCATGCATTCAAATTCTCGTACTCCTCACCGCGGTAGAGGATGCAGTCATTGATGCATGCATGTATCTTCTGCACCTCTAATCCTAGAGGGCAGACAACCTTCTTTGCTTCGTACGTACGGGGGCAATACGTTATCCCTTGGAAGCATCTTCTTTATTATTTTCAGCAAATTTTCAAATCCCTTGTCAGATAGACCATTCTCTGCCTTCCATTGCAGCAATTCCAGTGTGGTACCCAGCTTTTTCTGGCCATCTTCGCAATTTGGGTACAACAATTTTTTGTGATCCTCTAACATGCTCTCCAACTTCAACCTCTCGTTTTCACTTCCGCAGTTTATCTGTGCATCAAGAATGGCCCGACGAAGATCATCATCGGGCTCATCAACAATGGGCTCTTCTTCAGCTTCGTCTTCCCCCATTGTAGTACCACCGTGTTCAGTGAACATAGGATAGTTGTCATTATCCTCTTCTTCTTCATTGTCTTCCATTATAACCCCTCTTTCTCCGTGCTTGGTCCAACAATTATAGCCGGACATGAAACCGGACTGCAACAGGTGGACGTGAAGGGTTTTTGAGGTAGAGTAATCCTGCGTATTCTTACAGACACTACATGGACAAAAATAAAACCATTCGGGCTTGTTTGTCTCAGCCACACGGAGAAAATTATGCATGCCATTAATGAAGTCGGGACAGCGTCGGTCACCGTACATCCATTGCCGGCTCATCTGCATTATATAAATATATCAAAAACCATTACACTACATCATGAATATTAATAGTGACCAAATTAATTAATACAAGTTCATCACATTAAAACCAAAATAGAGTAGTGACCAAATGTAATACATAGTTCACATAAAACATACATTGAAACTAACATACAACTATCTAATGCATTTAAATGCAACAACAAATGCGATCAAAATCGCAACTAAGTAACTATTGATCCAACAACATAATGATACCAAGCCTCTTTATTAATTGCATATTTTCTAATCTTTCTAATCTTCAAGCGCATTGCATCCATCTTGATCTTGTGATCATCGACGACATCGCAAGATCAACTCCAATTTCATCTTCTCTTCTTCAATTCTTTTAATTTTTCTTTCAAATCATCGTTTTCTTTTTCAACTAAATTTAACCTCTCCACAAGAGGGTCGTTGGAATTTCCGGTTCACATACCTCCTAGATAAAAATATCTATGTCAAGTTGGTCGGCATAATTGTCATAAACACGAAATGAAACAAATAGTTATAAAAGATAATATACCACATCCGAATCATAGACCGGACGAGGGCCGACGGGGGGATATCAAAACCATGGCACTATACATATAAAAAACAATCATACAAGTAAGAAAATTATACAAGTAATAACTATGCATCTAAATCATACAAGTATTTTTTATAAATAAAAGATAAAAACAAGAGGCTCACCGAGGTGGTGCCGGTGACGGGACGGCGCGGGCGATCGACGGCGGTGAGGACGGGGACGGGACGGCACTAAAACCAACATATCATACTTTAATTTGAGCTCAAATTGCATGTTGAACTAAAAAAATTCCTAACTAGCTAGCTTAGTCATTTCATCAAACACCTAACTAGCACTTGAAATATGAAATGAGCTAAACTAGCAATGAAATGAGCTAAACAAGCAATGCCGGATGAAGGATAAAGTTGCTAACCCTTGAATAGATGGGGCGCCGCCTATCTTGACAAATGGTGGAAAAAAATGGGGATGAACTCGAGCTCGGGAGAGGAAACAGAGGAGAAAATGGAGATGAACTCGAGGAAGAAAATGGAGATGACTGGCTCGGGGTGGAAGATTGTATGGGGAAATCTTTAGTCCCGGTTCGTAAAACGAACCGGTACAAAAGGTTCATCTTTAGTACCGGTTCGTAATACGAACCGGTACTAAAGGTGCTCGCGCTGGGCCCCACCTCTGTGACTGCCTGCCACAACACTTTAGTCCCGGTTGGTATTACCAACCGGGACCTAGTGCTGGCCAACGCCCTGGCCGTTCGAACCGGGACTAATGGCCCCATTAATCCCGGTTCCAATTATTGCCGGGACAAATGGGCCGTATGGAAGCCCTGTTTTCTACTAGTGCAACAGGCGGCTCTCTTATTCGAGCAAGGTTGTGGTTGAAGAAACCAGTTGAGTATGCATGCCCTGTATAACTAGTGCGCTATAGCTGCACAGATTTTCTTTTCAAAAGTGTCAAATATATATATATGCTAGACTACGTACGAGAGCTTTTGAGAAAGTAAGTACACATGGCGTATATCTGCATCCCCATGCGATGCGTGCATGCATGGCTACTGGACATATTCGATCTGCTTGCCTTGTCGACTACAGAGAATCTCAAGAGCTGATAAGTAGGAACATTAGTAGAAGCATCTGCACTGGTACGGAAAGTGTGGAGAAGCCCACGAGTAGATTGAGCAAAAACGATTTTTTTTCTATTAGTTTACTTTAATTTCGGTCACTAGTGAGTCTTTGGATTAACACAAATCCCCGGCGGTGATACCGATTCCAAGGCATTGTGGCGGACTAAGTATTACAGGAATGCTCGGAGATGTGCATTGTTTCATGATTAACATGCAGCATGAAAAGTTAGGAAATCCAAAATTTATCAAACAAAATAAAACTACAGGACTGATGGAGAAGAAAACCACGGCTCCTAACTACAAACATACCCCTTCGCTCTACAATTGTCCTCGAATGGTTGCAAAATAAGCTAAAAGGGAGCATACCTAAGAGCTAATTAAGATTCAAAGGTCAGGAGCATTATCGCTACTAATTTACCGCAAGATTTGCAGGATCGAAGAAGATTTACATACTAGAAGAGGTTGAAATATTCCGTGGTAGTCTTTCCTGTACAAGGTATTTTTATATGTCCCTCAACCCTTGCCTAATCTAAGTTTGGTTTCACAAGTTGGTGTCTCAAATATCAGAAGAGCTTAGAATTTGCCAATTGCAAGATATTGCAAGTTTGGTTTCACAAGTATTGCTTTTGAGGTAATCAAAAAATGAACAAAAAAATAGAAAAATATGGGAAAATCAAAGTTATTATGAACCCAGTTAGTTCGAGAGAAAAAGAGAAACAAAAGCTGAGAAATTTAGTCGGTTGTTAGCAAAAAAAGTATAAAAAGGAAAAGCTATTAGAAAAACATAGAAACTAAAATTTAGATAAAAAGTTACGTGGTATTAATAAAACCTTTTTGGTATGGTAAAAGACCAATATAAACGGTTGAATTCCTGTGAGAGGGAAAACCTAGACGGCGTGATACTTATGAGATCAAATGTTGTTGTTATTAGAGTTCAGTTGTGGGTCTCAAGAATTTACTTAATTTTTTTAACAGTTGAAGGATACCTTTTCTTAGTTTTCTGCTAGCTATTGCTAGCTGTAGCCGGCGCACAAGTTGGGTGTGTGTATATGCATCTTTCGAATGGGTTAAGGTCGTTTTCTTCTTGTATTTCGTCAGCTCTGTTTGTTTTGTAGTTAGTGTGTCAGCACATTGAAGTAATTATATCTAATTATCCTTAATCCTCTCTATTTTCCTATGATAACAATGACCTAGCACAAGGGATGATTTGGACATGAATACTGTACTCGAAAAGGGCTTTCACCCGCTTTATAATAAAGCAACAACCACAATACAACCAGCGATACAAACACAACACCACAAATGCTTGGGAAGCAGCACACACAAACTCAAAGGAAAAAATGGAGACATTGGCGGATCGACTAAACTATGGTGACCCGCGACCGCTGCGCCCTCCGAAGAAGTACCACCACGCTCCTAGCACCAAATCATCGAGTACCAAGCAACACCTTCAAGAAGGAGAGCACTGCTGCCTGGACCATAGGTCCTAGGGTTTCCCCCGGCACACGGATGGGAGCGGACTACGGGTAGCCACGACACCCTTCAGGAAGGGGAGATGCCACCCATAGGTGGCACTGCGTCGGTGTAAAGCGAGCTTACAAGGATTTCTCCCAAAAACCCTAGTCCACACCCCGGACGATCTGTTGCACAGGAGCCCCACGAAGACGAAGCCTCAATGCCACCAGGCTCTCCACCCACCAACTTGCGCCACCACGGTCACGAAGCCGCCATCGTCGTCTCACCGAAGCTGCCGTCATGAGGTCTACAAGACGACTGCATGGGCACTGTACTTGTTAGTGTCCTTGTTCACAAGACGAGTCTTGGTAAAGCAGACATCCAACCAACACCGACGATGACTCGCATGGGCAGTAGCACGCACAAGGGAACCGGTGATTTCTTATAGCCTAGACCTAATTCTATCTATCCGTCTTTGATCTTAGCTTTATATAAAATTGTTTAAGAACCAATTGATTAATATTAAAGAAATAAATCACTGACTTTTTTTTACATGATTTACCTAGTTTTTCCATGCGAAAAAGGGTCAAATTAATCTCGGGTTTATTCTTTCTTTGTTGAAGCAGATTAAATTATTAGTATGAATATGCTATTAAGTTTATCAATCTAAAAGGAATCAAAATCAAGAATAAAGAATACTAATGTAGAAACAAAATCAAGAGGCAACCTTTCTTTTCGATTACACTAGTGCAATTGTTTTGTTGTGCTAATATGCGGGAGCCATCGTGGCCATATCTTTTCAACACTTATTATAGTGAGATATGCTATATTTTCTTATTAATGTTGAGTGTGCCCTATCATTAATTTCATCCCTATCAAATTATTAGTATGAATATGATACACCTGGGCCAGGGGATCATAATTTGGATGTGATACTTATTTAATGGCTAATACTAACACACTAGATTTTATTCCAAGAATGTGTGTATACTTACTATTTCTTTACATGTTTTTGCTCTCAAGTGCCATTTTTTGTTTCTTATACGGACCTCTTTAGAGGGCGGGTGCTCCCGCAATTTCATCAAAATATAAATGATTTACCCAATCTATAAGGAAAACTACACAGAAAACCATTCAAACCTCGACCAAAGATTATTCATTATGTTTACCGATGGCAATGGGTACCCATTACCCACATACCCAGTGGGTATTAACCCATTAGGGTAAGGGTTTGGTAAATAAACTTTACCCATGGGTAAGCAAAATTGTGTACCCAGTGGGTATTGCGGGTGCAGGTATGGTAAAGTAGTACCCATACCCGCATACCCACATACCCATTTATTTTTGTTGTTGACATATAGTTCCATGGTACATAGGGTTATTCTGGGGAAAATCTCGAAATACTAACCGGCTACGTAATCACGGGCGGAGACAGTACCCGGCGAGCCGGGGCAGCTGCCCGGGCTCCCTCGCCAGCCCGCTCATGCCAGGACCCACGACCAATGTCACAACTCGCGAACGACCCCAGTACGCCACACAGCGATCGATCAGGATCAGCCGCCGCAGCGTCGCTCGGCTTCTTCGTATTCGACGGTTCCACTACAGATCGTTCAGAGCGGCAGATCGGGCATCTCGACCCTGCTGGCCGCGGATCCCTCTGACTGGCGACGACACGGCAGCCGGCGCACCTACTCTTGTCGGTTCGTGCAGAACTGTAGATTGTTTCTGACTTATGATAATTTGGTACCCAACTTTGGGGTATTAAAAATTGACTTGCACTTTGAACTGCAGTGATACATGCAATTGAATAGGGGATTCCGAGTGGATCGAAGAAATTGGTTTCACTCTCCATGTTTAATATTTCTTTGCGCAACAAGATAAATGATGATTGGTTCAATCACTTGATGATATGTTACACTGAGCGGGAGGTATTCAAATCACTTGATGATGTAGATATTATTCGACGATTTCGTGACTTCAAATCTCATAGAGGGGTTTTGTCAAGGAACTTTTAACGTTTTAATGGTACGTGTCATGCCTCCTAATGTGAATAAGTTTTTACAAGTCGATGAATTGGTAATTGTTACTTTATTTTTAATCTTGCAGGTTCTATTTTGGCTATTTGAAAGGACATTTGGATATCTCGGTTTCTCTTCGTGACTTTTTTATCTAGTGAGCTATATTGTTTTTTTAGTTATGGATTACGTTTTTCCAAACAATCATGAGGGTTATTCAACTTGGCACTTATATTTGGGTTATATATATATCGAATATCCGGTTGCGATTCTCGATTTTTTATTTAGCTTAAGGTCTGCCCCGGCTCCTATTTTCCCTGGCTCCGCCACTGTGCGTAATTCTCGCTTGTTTCGCTGATTCACAATTCGCAGACAGTCCTCGGCCACGTTGTTTCCTCTCTAGTCTCCACTAATTTTTGATCGATATGGCCATCTTCCTCCCGGCTCCTCATCACCGCCCTGCCCATCCTAAAACCAGACAGTCACCGGTTTCCGCCCTCCGCAAGTCCGCCATCCCGCCCTCTCTGTACACACTCCATTGGACGCGGTAGCGGGATCGGCCCTGGTGGAGGCGAGCTCCGCGTGGATGAATGAGTTGTTTTGTTGTTCATCTTCATATGCATTGTGTTATTTTATTGTTTATTTTCATATATGTGTGGCGTTTGCCGAATTAGTGGATGAATGAGCATACATGGCGATGGTTTTCTTATATATTGTGGATGAATGACTTGTTTCGTGGATTTACCGCGGGTTTTTAATACCCACGTGGGTGTGGGTATGGTACAAAATTTGTACCTAGACGTGGGTGTGCGTGTCGGTATGGTTAAGATACTAGAACGCGGGTTCGGGTTTGGTTAAATTCTACCCACACCCAATGGATGCGGGTGCCATTGGGAATTATGTTCTTGTACGCCGATGCATAGCTAAAACATACAAGTGATAACCGACAAGTATGTTGCCATGTTTTCGTGGCCACGAACCATATCGTTATGAGTTTTCTTGATTTCCCGAAAATAAAAACTCGAATAATGTTAGCACTTAGCAATGATACAAATGAGAGGAGATTTTTTACGGAAAGCCCGTATGTACATCATTAGCTGATTGGCAATGCCGATATTTCGAAGGATATCTCCTTAGAAGAGTATTACGAGTAGCACTCGTTGGATCCTCTAATTAAACCAACACAATCTCAAAGGACCTTGGACCTTATCCTCTCCCCGCAAACAGTAGAGAGGCAATTTTCTGAGCGCACCTGTGAACCCACCTCGCCGGCGGCGATTCGGCGGCTTCCCCATCCCTCCGACGGCCGCTTCGGCGGCGGGAGGATGGGGGAACCCCGGATCCCGTCGTGTAAATAGTGTAGGGTTGTGTAGGTCTCCAGACGGCGGCGTTGGGAAGATGGCGGCGCGGCCGGAGTGGATTTTGGGGGCGGTGATCTTCCTCTTCGGCGTCGGGGCTCCTGGTAGCTCCGCCGTGGATCTTCCGTCCGGTCCTCGCTCGCAGTTCCTAGGAGCTGTTGTGCGGGGCCTCCCCTCGCCGGAGTCCGAGTTGCGGCGGTTCCGGAAGTTGCTAATAATGAAGTTCGATCTGGTTTGCTGCAAGGTGGTGGTGATGACGACGCAGGATGGAGGTTCCTGTGGAGCTAAGCTTCGTCGACTTCCGGCCATGGAGGGGCTTCTTCTGTTCCAAGGCGTCAGCGAGGGCGAGGAAGAAGTGGTGGCGGCGCGCCGGCGATACGTACTGTGTTTCGTCTTCGACACCGGGATCCTGAGGGCCTCTTTGTAATTTCTTTTCTTTGCTGGATCTCTCTGTAATAGACTTTGTGGCAATATCGGTTGATCTTTCCCGCAAAAAAAAATAAAAAATAAATAAACCAACACAATCTCGAATCGGAGACGGTGCTAAATATTTGGAGCATAATCAAAGCGCGGGTGGCGGTTTCCTTGTCTTCTCCGCTCCCAAACTCAAGAAACACTCCATAAATAAAACCAACCAACACCTTGCCAAAAAATCCACCCCGCTTCCCGATCCTGTATGCTCGCCGGCGGCGATGCCCAGCACGCTGAAGCGCCCGTCCCTCGTCCGCCTTCTCGCCTCCCTGTGCCCGCCGCCGTCGTCCCGCGCGTCCTCCTTCCCGGTGCAGACCGGCTTCCCCACCTCCCTCGCCGACCTCGTCGTCAGGAACCATGGACGCCTCAGGAAGCCCCAGAAGCCGCGCCGCCCACCCGCCACTGCCGCCGCCCTAGCGCCGGTTGCGGCCCCAGTGGTGACCGTCGACGAGCTTCTTCTGACGCCTCAACCGCCGGCCCAGCCTCTCTCGCCTGTGGCGGTGAGGCGGCTGGACGCGACGACCCGGCTGCCGGAGGGAGCCGCGGCGTTCCGGCTCCGCCCGGAGCTCCTAGCGGTCGGCGGTGCCGTGGCGCTCGCGCTCCTCGCGGTATGGAGCGAGGGGACGGTCGCGGCGTTCACCCTCGCCGCGCTGTCGCTGCTCTGGATCGAGGCCGCCTCTCGCCGGCGACAGCCCCCGGCGCTGCTGGATTCGTGCGGCCGCGGCCCGTCTCGCCTGTTCGGGTGGCGGAGGAAACGCCCAGGTCTAGCTGCTCCGACTCCGAAAAGGTGAGCGAGTCCCCCTCCCCTCGGACCGCCGAGAGGCGCGAGCTTGTGGCGGTAACCGGCGACGGCGACGAACCGACCACCCCGAAGCTGAAGGCGAAGAGATCGCTGAGGAGAATAATCTCCAAGAAGCTGCTGAAGCCCAAGTCGAATGACTCGTCGCGCCCGCTCGATGGCGAGGCCGAGCGCCCGGAAGCCGCCGCCGGCGAGGCCGATCCGGTCCTAAAATCAGAGTCTTTAGTAGCCGCTTCAGAGTCAAGCATAGAAGAATGGTCGTCGTCGTTGTCAGAAGCAGAAGCAGTGGTGGACCGACGAGGGCCCGGTGTCAGATTCCCCCTGTCGGCCTTCCTGCCGGTGATCCTGGCGGGCCTCGCAGCCGGCAAGCTCCCGGCGACGGCGCTGGCCGTGCTCTGCGTGACGTTCTACTCCGGCGCCGTGCAACGACTGTAGTCCAGCTACTAGCTAGCGACTGTAGCTGGCGATGTGAATGAGGTTTCATCCATCCAGATCGATCCCCTTGAAACCGGGGGAGCTCTGTCGACCATAGATCGATCGAGTTTTTAGTTCGTTCGTTCATGTTGTCCGTTTGTAAAAAATCAGAGTGAGAAACAGAGGAAAATCCATACTTGTTCTTGATCGATCGAGCTACAGCTGCTTTTGTTTGCTTCTCTGGACATGTTATGATTCGTTCTCGAGCTGCTGTCATGTCATGTCTGAAATTCCTGTCCTGTGCATGCATGTCCGAACTGAACAGTTCTTCAGTGACATCGATAGGTACAGACCGTTAACCGATCTGATCAGCAGCAACCAATCAAAATGCTCTCGGCGTCAGATATTCAACTCTCAGACTGTTCAATCGATCGACCATGCATCACAGAGGAAATCAACGGAGGAGTCGGCGTTTTCCATGTGGCCAGTTCTCCATGGTCGTAGTACCAACCACGAGATTTGAGTAGTCGACGGAGAGTGACAATTATTCAGAGACGACAGGACAAGAGTTTCATCCAAGTTTTCGGTCAGAGAAAGAAAACAGTGAACAGAGGAAATATATCGTGATCTTCGTCAACAGTCGAGCAGCGTGCTCCAGTTGTGTCTTTCTGTCTGTCGGGGTACCGTGTTCTTTCAGGCACTGAGACATCATATTTTGATGAATCGTGTCAGTGAGTTGTTGTATTTCAAACATATTTGATGAACTGAGACTACTTTCCTGGAAACACCAGGCCGCATGGAATCAAATCAGGCCATCCATTCATTCCTGTGTACCTTGTGATGACCTTGGATCATCAGTTCAGTTGAGTGTCCATCCTGACCACCTCGAAACTGGGGGAGCTAGACCATGTTAGCTTATTCGTCTGTGCCATTTCACCCCTGAATTTGGTTCCTGGATCCTCACCTGTGATGCAATCTGATCAACGGTTAAGTTCTCAGGCCAGAAGCAAGGGTGCCGTCGATGGATGATGATTTCACACTGACCCATGCATGGAAGGACTTTGAGAAAGCCTATGACCGCGTAGATTGGACCTTCCTTAGGGAAGTCTTACTCCGGAAGGGCTTTGACCCGAGCCCACACCCAAAACTAACCATTTTGTTCTTCCATTTCCGAATTTTTTTCTGCTTCTGCGGAGAGATTAGTTATAGTGATGATGCATACTTATATTAAACCAATCAATCATGCGTGGATTCAACAAGAAAGAAATATTCGTGCCTTCTACATGTTCGTGAGTAACACCAGGCACACGTACGGCTAGCTTGTCAAGTGATAATGATTTAGAGACAGTAACAACAACAGCGGGAAATTCAACTTCTTGGTCATAAAATATCTAGCGATAGTAATTTTGAGACAACAGCACGCATAAGTGATTCATGTTCTTGGTGAGAAAATATCATGATCTTGATAATAAAACAGTTTAGCAGCGTGCTGCTGTTCTGTGTCTGTCGGCAAGGGCGGACCCAGAAATATTTTTGAGAGGGGGCACACTATTCAAATATTTTGAATATGTTCTTCTAAAAAATGAAAATATTCTATTTGATTTTCAAATTTTGAGTGGGGGCCAAGGCCCCCACTAGTTTGTACCTGGGTTCGCCCCTGTCTGTTAGGACGTGTGGTACATTGGATTCCGAGTACGGATGGTGTCCCTGTGATTGGCTGGGTTTTAGACAATTTCGTATATCATGAACTCATGATGGAACTGATTTCTTTAAAAAAAATTTGACAAGTTTCATGATTAAACTGATCAGATTGCTTTTCCGGGAAACAACATACCGCATGTAACAAGATGGGTTGGGCCGACTGCTAGGCTACTTGCTGGAGTAGAACTAGAGGCGCGCTCCATAGGTAACAGGGAGGGGTTGGGTAGAAATGGCCCAAAAGGGGCGAGGGTTGACTTTAAAATCCTTTTCATCTATTTTTATTGCCCTTGGTGCTCTTTTGAATTATATGGGCATTTAAACTTGTTTTAAACAAAATATGAAATTATTTATGAGCGTTCGTAACATATTAGAGAATATCCATTACTTTTTATCTGCGATTTTTTGAGACCTTCAGAATGACATTTAAAATAAGGAGGAAATTAGCAAATTTTAAGGTTTTTTTAAACATCCCTCAATGCATTTTCTTAGAAAAAATAAACATTATCTCATGGTATTCTCATGATAAAATATACACTCTCTCATGGTATGTTCTAACTCCATATGTGCTCCTTTATCATGTGTTTCTTCCTTTATCATGTTCAGACTGAAAGGACAAGGATGTCGCCTAGAGGGAGGGGGTGAATAGGCGATTTAATTTTTTCCGGTTTAAGCTTGATAATTGCGGAATAAAACTACATGTTTAAATTAACAAACCAATAACCGAAATATACTAGGCTCACCTATGTGCACCAACAACTTATGCTAAGCAAGACAAGCAACAAAGTGATAGCAAAATATAAGACTTCAAGCACGAAGTCTATCACAATGTAAAGTGCATAGTAAAGAGCTCGGGTATAGAAATAACCGAGACACGCGGAGACGATGATGTATTCCGAGTTCCTCCTTTTTAGGAGAGTACGTCTCGTTGTAGGAGTTTCAAACTCAAACGCCACAAATGGCCTCACCCTATTCTCCGATGAACCTTGCCCAAAAGCTCGGTTCACCTTCCACTATTGGAATACTTCAAGGCGGAATCCGGAGCCTTTACAAACAATCTTGAGGCACAACCCACAAAAGGATTAGGAGCTCCCAAGTGACCACAAAAGGTCTCAACCACCACAAAAGGCGTCTAGAGTCCAAAGACCCAAGAGTAACAAGCTCACAAACTTTCAACTTCCACGAATCTTCGTGGAGAGCACAAAGCAATGGCAAGAGCACAAGTGCTCAAATCCTTCACTCTCAAATCCCACCAAAAGCAACTAATGCTTATGGGGGAGAAGAGAGGAAGAACAAAAAAGAACTCAACAAATGGAACTCCAAGATCTAGATCCAAAGGGTTCCCCTCACTTATGGGAGAGATGGATTGGTGGAAATATAGATCTAGATCTCCTCTCTCTTTTTTCGCTCAAACATATGCAAGAATCATGGGAGGAAATGGGAGAGGGGCAAGATTTCCAAGGTCAACAATGGAGGTGAGAGAGGGGGAAATTTCGTGCTTGGAAGAGCTTATCTCTTTGGGAAGAAGGGGGCCTTTTATAGGTCCCCAAGAAAAAGAGCCGTTGCAGAAAAGTCACACCGGAGACTCCGGTCCAAGTGAAGAAACCGGTCCAAAAAGTGGTCCGGAGAATCCGGCCAGACCAGAGACTCCGGACAGTCTCCAGTGAAACTCCGGACCGAGTCCAGTACGTGACACCAACAAAGACTTAGCCGATTTTTCAACAGACCGGAGACTTTGCCCTGAGACCGGAGAGTCTCCGGTCTCTACAGCCGAAGACTCCGGCCTAGAAAATCCTGCAGCAACTCAGCAAAACTGCAAACACCAAAACTTTCTCATACGAACTCCAAATCAGGTGAAACCAATTTTGTTGGAAAGATAGAAGCAAGGCCTACCCTACAAATATTAAGGGTCACAAATATAGAGGGGATATCACACATGGGAGGGTGTGGACCCTATCTCGAAGGTGGACCGGTAATATTTCCAACACCGAGAACGCAACAAGTTTTCCAAGCAAAAACCGTTTTCGAAAAACTTGGCTTGTCATGAAGATCACAACAAGCGCAAAACCCAAAGCGCCAAAACCCAACTAGGAGAAAAACCAAATAAGAACCAAGAAAGATGATGATGCCAAGTATGCAAAGGTTTGAGCTCTCCACAAAGATGCGATCAAGTTACTCACTTGAGAGTCCCTCTTGATAGTACGCCGTCTATCCTAAAACCGGTCTCCCACAATACCACGAGACCGATAAAATAGAAACCCTATCAAGCATACATTTGCCTTGCGCATTCCACTTGAGCTAGATGATGACGATCTTGATCTCTTCAAGTGGACCACCTTTCTTGATTGCGCTTTGCTTGGTGAAGACTTTAGTCATCACTTTATCTTCTTCTTTCAATCTTGATACCAACACATGGTGTTCAAGCATTGCCAATGACAAGCTCTATAAGATAGCTCAATGGAACCATAGTCCATAGAGATTGTCATTAATTACCAAAACCACACATGAGGCTCATGCACTTTCACAGACTCCTTTCATAAGCAGCATTAGCAAACTTGCCACTTTAACCTTCATGTGTGCTTCATAATGCTCATCTAGAAGAAAAAGTGTTTTGGCGTTTTAGAAGGGTTCCAGCTCAGCGGCAATTCTTCTCGTCCTCTCAGCTCAAGCAAACAATGGTTTGGGGAACATGCATCGATATTTGTCTCCGATCAGTATTCCAACCAGTTGAGTTGTGGGCAATTCAAATTCAGAAAACATCATCACATATATATGATTTGGGTTTGGCTTTAAGTTCGGTAATTCGCGAGAAACAGCAGCAAAGGTCGAGCAGCCGTTCACATAACAAGTCCGCCAAAAAAATCAGACAAAAAATAAAAACAACCAAGCATGATTCAGACAATTGTAATAATACTGGAATGCAAACATGTGGCACCTCAGAAGGGAGCATCATGGAGACTACAGAAATATTGATGACGAGGCCAAAAGAATATAAATGCTACTAGGGGCAAGAACATGAATGAAAATAGCTGTATGATTCACACCTCGTTGAAGAACAGCTAGGAACTTGCAATCTGCCATCTTATCAGATATAGATGAGAGGAAAAGTACAAATAATAACCTGAGAATGCCAAAGATATACAAGACCCTCTTATCAGATACACTCCAATTTAGGACCCCAGGACTGTTGTAATACTTGCTGATGTATATTCCCTTTTCAGATCAATATGTTTAAAAGTTAATAATCTCAAAAATGAAGAAATATGGAAGAACTCCATCAGCTGTATGCAGACAATAGCAATATCTGGTGGATGCAACACTAGTTCAATAATCAAATGCAGATACACTCATAAACAGCAAAACTCACATTTATACCCAGTTTACAAGGTAAGGCAGTAGCAAGATATGGCGTACTCCCAAATCATCCAGACACATTATGTATGCAAAAAATTAAATAAAAAACTCAGCTGGTCGAGCAATGACCTACTGTGAAGCAAACACAGTAAAAAGCGAAGAGAACGTGCAAGATGCTGACAGAAGCAAATAACATGGCTTGTTTAATTGTGCATGGCTCTCATCTTCATAGGTTTGGGTGTTATAAGGAAGTATTTGACAGAACTGACGACAAACAGGGCTTAAAAGACTACAAACACAAACTTTACTCATGCCCATCTGATCCTTGTTCCTACCCGACAAAACTAGTCAGACAGGTATTAACAATCAATTAGTCCTAATGTTGTCTCACTGGAAGTCAAAATCGTTAAGAGGAGCCGGAAATGCTCTTTTCTGGCTGTACCTTCTCATGTTAAGTAGTTCCCAGTTTTGCAATGATATTGCAGAGTAAGCTGTGTGCATCATATACATAGATTTGTCACAAGAGTATAGAAAAAAATAGCATAGATAGCTCACTTAATGTCACAAGGTTTCAGGATAATACAGACTTAAAAACTACAAAAACGCCATAACTAATAAGCTGATAGCAAAGAATAACCCCTAAATGGACCAAACGAGGATTTTGTCAACACCAGATTAGGAAGGGATCAATTTCCAAATCATGGACATGCTCCTGGAAATAGGAGAGACAACTTTTAGTTGTAAAATGAACACGAGCACCTCTTGAAGCCCTCTTGTCCAGCTGAAGCTTCCTACGCTGTTCTTCCAGGAACTCCTCGTTGTAATACTTGGAATGAACCAAAAGTGTCATCAACTCTAGCACTTTCGCATTCAACACAAAGAATGTAAGAAAGTTAACTTGCGATTTGACACCACGAAATCCAAGAGGCGATTCCAACACTAATATCTTCAGAGAGAGGTCAATACATTTGACGAGATCTTTGTGTTTACGACGCCACGAATTGATTGGTTTTGTGCTGCAACCCTATAAATTACAAACACAAATAATCGAGTCAGCCACTTGAGAAGAAAAGTAGATCAAAGTGTAGAGTAGTAACGTCACCTGAATGTACAGCTTCTCCAAGGATGGAAAGCATGTTAAGAATTCAATAGCCATATCCAAACTAAAAGGGTTGGTGTCGACACGTAAAATCTTGACTGAGTGGAACTTATCAAACCCTTTAGAAAACATGAAAAGCGTGGCATATACGTAAATGTTTTGTACATACCGTACTAGTTTAAGTGTGAATGAGAATTAGCGGTACCTGAATAACTGTGGAGGGAAACACAAATGTGTCGCTATCTGAATAACTGGAAAGCCCTACCATCTCCAAATTGGGCCCCGCGCCTACCAATACACGGATGCCACGGTTGGCACGAAGAAGTGCCCTTTCAAGGCAAGGGGCATTGTGGATGATGATTTCATTCAACTGGACACGGTGTTCTGTATCGAAGTGAAAATTATTATGATATCCAAAGCCTCTCAGGGTAAGGGAGTCGATCCGGAGGCGACGAAAGCCAATGCAAGAAATCATCAGCAAGGACTCCAGGATGGGGCAGCCGCCAATGAGGCTATGCAGCGAGCACTCTGAGACGGTGGCATTGTTGAGTCCGAGCTGCCGAAGCACGGGGAGATGGAGCACTTGGATGGTCAAGTCCGGAATGCGGCATCTTATGAAGTCGGCAACACGGAGGGTGGACGAGAAGCGGAAGACTGATAACGGCATCGGGGGCGCAACACTGTTGTCCGACAGCTCCAGCTCCAATTCTTGGATGTTATCCAGACCGGGGAGCGGAGCCAGCCGTCCAAGGCAGCGTGTCGGCCGCCGAGGGTGCAAGTGGAGACGCAGAAGCGGCGGCCGGGGCCCGCGTGGGTGGAAAGGACGCGCGACACGACTAGGTCGAGTTCAGGCCCGTGCCCAGCGATGCCGCGGCGGTCGAGGTTGAGAGGCGCGGAGCTCCAGAGATGGCGCCACCGGGGCGAGAGGATCTGGGTGCGTGCGCTGTCCTTGGTGGGGAGGAGGGTGATGATCTCGCCGAGGAGGGCGTCGGGGAGAGCGCTGATACGGTCGATGGCGCCTCCGGCCGGTGGATGGCAGGTTGTGCGGCTCTCCTCCGCGGCCGGAGCCCTCCTCTTCCTCGACCTAGCACTGGCCGCCTCCATCTCCTTGGCCGGCTGCAAAGGGGTGCACGGCTACAGGTTTACACTACACGGGAAGATGAATGGGAAATGCATGGGAGCAAGCGAGCGAGATGCGGGAGGGGGCTTATGAAGAGAAGCGAGCAGGGCCTTTTGTTCTGGGGACTCGAACGGTCCTTGAGGAATTAAGCATTGGGAACAAGCACTCTGTTAATAGTCTCATCGGGAAGAGATGTGGCGCATCGGGCTTGATGAAGCATTTGACTAACTACTGCATGCACTGCAAGTCCAAGGGGCAAATCAGATCACAATGTCGTACGGAGATGCTTGGTCTCCCAAACACCTTGGACATATGAATTCCAAAATGCAGCCGATCGAGCAGCTCTTCAAGCATTCCAGCCTGGTCAACCACCTATTGCAGAGAGGAGAAAAAAATGAAGATTCCACTGAAAACTAAGGGTGTGTTTGGTAGCCCGGGTGGGCTATCTCACCTCGGCAGGGCTGAGTCTAGCCATGTGGACTAGATGCAAGTTTGGTTTACATCGTGGTGTTTGGTGGGTCGTGTAAGGTGAGCTGGGCTCACGCGAGATTGTGTTTGGTGTCTCGTACGAGGTGAACTGGGCCAGATATTATTAGACAGCAATCAGGTCCCTGGATTAAAAGATTAATAGCAAGCAGGTCCCTGATGATAAAACCAAAACGCAATCAACTCCCGGAGCTTGGGCTCCGGCGCTGCCGCCGCCACGCGCCGCTCACCGCCGGCGAGCGAGCCTCCCCGGACTCCACGCTCGCGTCAAGGAGCTGTACGCCTTGCCGGACTTGTCCCGCACCAGCCGCCGCGCCTGTCCCTGGTAGGAGCCGCCACCATTGACCACCTCCATCCCGACCGGAAGTCGCCGAGCTTGGCGTCGGTGTAGCACGGGCGGGGCGGCGCTAGGAGCCGGACGGGCGGGGCGGCGCTGGACGCGGACGGGCGGGGCGGCGCTTGGAGCCCGGAGCTCGGCGTCGGAGAAGGATGGGCAGGAGCAGGTCGGGGATGAGCCGTCGTGGCGCCGCCATGTGCAGGTCAGGGATGCGCCGCCACGCGCCTGGACGAGCTCTGCGTCCTGGACGCGGCGAGGAAGAGCTCCGCCCCGAGCCTGGACGCGTCGCCACGCACCGCCGCCGCCAGGACGCATCTGCAGCTCCGGTGGAGTTGGACGGCTAGCACAGTCGCGACTCGCGAGAGGTGCGTACGCCGCCGAGCTCCTCCAGGAGCAGTGCAAGGCCGCGAGAGGAGACGGCTTCACCTTCGAGGGCTCTGTCGCCGTCCTGGAAGAGCTCCGGTTCCTGAGGAGGGAGATGCGTGTGGGTGGGGGGAAATGAGGTGCGGGAGAGTTGACCCCTATCGGATTGGACGCGCGCGTGGGATGGACTCAGCCCTGCCCGGTTGTGAAGCTCGATTTGAGCTTCTCAGGTGGGCAGGGCTGAGGGATGTTTTCGCATGAGGCGGGCACTGCCCGATGGAGCCGACACGGGCTACCAAACAGAGAAACGTGGGGTGAGAAGAGATTATCTGTGTTGCCCCGGGCTACCAAACACACCCTAAGGTGTTTGGGTGATATCTTCATCGAGGAGTGATTCTCACTGAAGATAACCTTGCAAGGCGGAATTGGCAAGGAAACAAATCGTGTGTTTTTTGTCATCATGACGAGAGTATACAACACCTTTTCTTTCGTTATAATTTTGCTAGGTCTATATGGTCAGCCATTCAGATAGCGTCGAACTTATATCCACCTCGTAGTGTTGCCAATATATTTGGCAATTGGCTCAATGGTGTAGATTCTAGGTTTAAGCATCTAATTAGGGTAGGAGCGATTGCCGTTATTTGGTCGCTATGACTATGTAGAAATGACAAGATTTTTAATGACAAATATGCCTCTCTTATGCAGGTCATCTACCGGTGTACGGCTTTGATCCGTTCATGGGCGCCACTGCAGCGTGTGGAGCACCGAGCCCTAGTCACGGAGGCGTGTACGAAGTTGGAGGATTCGGCGAGGGATTTTTTCCCAACATGGGTGCTAGCATAATCTACGGATTGGTCCTCTAACAGTTTAGGCGTTTTTACAATTTCTCATGATGATATGTAACTCGCCTTTTTATTTTCGATGTTTTGATACCTTGTGGACGTGTGTGGCTGTGTGTATCTTAGTTATGCAGAGACCGGGTACATGTTTAAGACTTTTTAAGTAATAAAGTTCCCTTTATCGAAAAAAATGTATTCAGGATTTATCATTTTTGGTTCAAGTAACTACTGAAAATCAGTTAGTTTACATTTTTTCACTTTTTGTGTAGGTCGCATATGGAAACATAATTCTATAAAGATTATGCATAGATACTAGACATCTATATGGACATGATTCAAATCCTATGAACTGCGGTGACATCTTTCAGTTGTAAAATGACCCGAACACCTCTTGAAGACCAGTTGTCTAGCTGAATGAGAGGAAAATCATACACTTATCTGAACAAGAGTACCGGGTTAATGAGAGAAAAATCATATCTTTATCTTAACAAGAGTACCAACTTAATGAGAAGAAAATCATATACTTATCAAACATCGTCTATTTTACTAAATTTCATCTATCAAATTAAAAGACCAAAAAAAACCAATCTGCCCGGGGAGAAAAGAGAAGTGGCATCGACGACCGCGACATCCAAATCGCCTAGCAACAGGAAAGGTAGAAAATCAAGCTCATGGAAGGCGATCGCCTGCATCGTTCAAATTGTCAAGCACCTGACGAAGTCGAGAGCTGAGGTAGAGACGATGGACAAGAGCAACGTGATGTCCCACAATGGGCGCCCCAACAACGGGGCTGCAACCATATGAACAGTGCTCATGGGGAAGTTTAATCATGGAGGCTGGACGGTGATGGATATGATGCGTCTCACGGGGTACAAAGCTATTTATGTCTCTATACTCCACATAGGCAAAAGTGCCACATAAGTGTGTTCTAAACCACTTGTTATACTTGCTCTTAGTTACTTAGGCTACTCACAGTGTAACTAAGGTAGTAAGGCCTGTACCAATGCACTATATATTAACACGATATCATAGGAGTAATAAATATTTAAGATACTTGTATCTACATTTAATATTTTGGAGCTCATGCATACATATGATTGGGCCATGCCCATTTTTTGCCTATGGCCACGTGCAAATGTTGTACTCCCTCTGTTTAGGTTTATAAGTCCTCTACGTATCTCTAGGTCCTAAATTTGAGCAACATAATGTGATTTATATATTGTAAAAAATATATAATTAGAAAATTCAGACTTTATATTTTCTAATGGTATAATTTTTGTATTTTAATTTTTGTATTATATTAGTTAAATTCACGACCTAGGGATACGTAGAGGACTTATAAACCTAAACGGAGGGAGTATCTTAGTTAAGTTACAACATCACTCTCTCTTCATTAACTAGTATGCCACATAAGCAAAATGCATATGAAACCGTGCTAAGATATTTGCATTGGCATAGGCCTAACATAGATGCCACCTAAGCAAAAACGATGATGTGGCAGGTAATTAATTAGGAGATATACAAATAGAGTAACTTAACTAATTACCATCACATAACGTTCCCCAAAACAAGATGAGTGTACAAACTAATAAATGAGATCATCTATGTTAGTACTCACTTGATATTATTTGGCACTGTAGAGCTGGTAACATACTCCATGTAGAGTAGTAACATAACCGTAGTTACTCGCCACTGTGACTAGTCGTAGTTTGCGGAGAGTCTCAGAATTTGTCGATAGTTTGATCCAAGATTTTGCTTACTTTATAATAACATTCAATGATACACTAAGGCCCGCGAATGGGTGCACACTGCAATCGATTTTCATTAAAGAAACAACCTAATATATATGTTTTATAATGACGTAAGTTCTGCCCTGAACTAGACTGCATGTGCTGAATAACTGCATGATCACCTAGTACATCCACACTCCATATTTTGGTCCATAAAATAGCAGGTGAAGCATTCAGAGAACGATGCAAAAGGTGAGAGATGAGCAGTTCATGGAGGGCACCCTAGTATCTTTGCTATGGTTAGTTTGGAAGGCACCGGGAGCTTTTGTGTTGCTTGTTTGGATCATAGAGCGTGTGCATTCTTGTGTTACATGTCTATTTTTGGGACACCAGAGTTTGCTTCGCCTATTTTTAGCTTGGTGTTTTTTATGTAAATAATATTACACGTTGTGGACACATTGTAATGGTGATTTCATCTGCCAGGTAAGATAGGATTACAGAAATTAATACGGGCTGGTGTAGGAACGATGTTGTCACGGCCTGGTCTACAACAAAGTGCAGCTTCTGCATTCTTGTGTTACATGAAAATTCTAATATCTGGAGCCTCTTTTCAATCTAAACCTGAGAATCCGCAAGCAATGTTGTTGCCTTCAATCTCACCATCAGGTCATATCAGAACTAACCTAGGTGTTAGATCGCTCAACTTGAGGGATATACTTTTGGGTATATGTTAATCAAATGATTGCTGAAATTCATGCGTATCATTGTTACCATCCAAACAGACTGTTAAGACATTTTTGCTGTGAAAGAGTTTCGCAATAAAAGTCCAATGTGATCCAACAGACCAATTAAGACGTGCAGATTTTCTGTAACATCTTCAAAGACCTTATTGTTTCCGACGGTTAACATGTTAAGGACTTTATATTAGCTGTTAAGTAAAGGCAGCTTGCCTGGTCGCACACACACAAGGGGCATGCACCAATCCTTCAGTCATCAGATGAAGGTCCTGAAAATTCTGAACTTCATGTCTTCGTAGACCTCTACCACTTGTTACGCTAATGTAGTCTATATATAGTTATATACGCAGGCTCGCAGGCGGCACGCCATTGCGCAGCGCAAACACACACTCAGCTAGCTCGCTCATTACTCCACCGATAATACAAAAACAAAAAAGTTGACTGCCATGGCAACTCCGGAGGCCATGCCGACCCTGGCCCTCGTCCTCCTGCTCATGGCCTTCACCGCCAGTGGTGCCAGCGCGGCCACCTTCACCATCACGAACCAGTGCCCCACCACGTTGTACCCAGCCGCCAACCCGGGGAACGGCGACAGCGGCCAGGGCACGGAGCTCGCGCCCGGCGAGACGCGCTCCTTCGACCCTGTCACCGGCCGCGGGGGCTGCGACACCGGCGACTGCGGCGGTGACCTGCGCTGCGTCAACCCCGGGGACCCGCCCGCGACGCTCGCGGAGTTCAACCTCAGGAACGCCACCGACATGTACGACATCTCCGTCATGGAGGGCTTCAACGTGCCCATGGACTTCTTCTGCAGCACCTGCGGGAGCGACGGCGTCATCCGGTGCATGGACCCCGGCTGCCCCGACGCCAATCACAACCCCGGCGACGGCAAGTTCCGCAAATGCCAGGGCGACAGCGACTACGAGGTCGTCTTCTGCCCATCATCATGATGAGACCGGCGTGCGTACGTGCATAGGCATGGCGCGGCATAATTAATTAGCCATTTCATGGCAAGATTATTAGTATCTCAGTACGTAGCTGAGGGGAAACTGAACTGATTGATGAATAACAACTTGTTCTTGCTTGTTTCGTTATCTAGGCCAGCAATGTTCTTGTCGACTCTGCTTGTAGCCTTGCCTTGGAGCTGATGATGTTTAGTATTCTTACCATCTTGAAACTATTTTAGTGATGTTTTGTCGTACATTAGATATTAGCTGATTAATGCAACTGCCAGTTATTAATTGGTGGTGAGATTTTCATTAAGTTCGAGCCGATCGAGTTCGGGTGAGCGGAATGATCTTTGTTTCCTACAGTTGAGTGTATATTCTCCTTTCTCACGGTCTGATAGAGATCCAACGGCTCCCCTTGTCGACCAAAATGCCAGATTTCGTACACACTTCATCACTCGGGCATATATTATTATCCTACTATACACCGGTGAGACCGCCACGCAACCAAAGCCAGCAGCCTGTCATCGAACTTCCACTGACTAGGTTTTGAGATGGCACATGACAAGCTCTCTAAATTTTGTCACCATTAGTGAGCCTCATGTGAAGGACGGGTCCAAAAACAGATGAAGAAACCCATAAATGGAAAGATAACAAACTTTGTGACGAAGGCCTTCCAATTTTCAGACTACACTCCAGTTGTACACTCTTGTTGTTTATATCAAAAGAAGGAAATGATTTTTTTGAAATAAGATGATACCAAGGCACCAAGCGCATTTGCCATGTTACCTTGTACTAGCTACTTTAGTATCACCGTCGAAGTTGTATTGAATAGTTGAGTAGAACACTTAGACTAGTCACAATGGGGAGTAACATAGAGTAGTAACATGGTGATGTTACTAGTCTATGTTAACACCTTCACAGTGGGAGTAACATCATTGTGGTGTCATATAAGATCTTATTTATTGCACTATAGACTCATTTTGTCTTGATAAGTGTGATGTTACGGTAACTAGCTAAGTTACTCCAAACACCTCTCTCCTCATTAACGACATGCCACATAAGCAAAATGGTCTTGAGATGTGTGATGTTACTAGCTAAATTACTCCCATTGTGACTAGTCTTAGAGCTTCAACCGAAAGGATATATGCATATCCATAATGGTGTAAGATCCGCACTGAATACTGCATGTTCTGAATGACTGCTGCATGATCAACTAGTACATCTTCACGTGATATTTTGGTCCATAAAAGAGCAGGTGAAACATTCAGAAAATACTGCAAGTTGAGAGATGAGCAGTTCATGGAGGGTACTCCCAGCTTCTTTGCTATGGTAGATTTGGAAGGCATCGGGAGCTCTTGTGTTGCATGAATAAATCATCGAGCAGTTCCTTCGGGAACCTGCCCGCCCGCAAGGTGGAGTTCAACTTTGGAAACGCCTGCGACATGTACGAGGTATCCTTCAATGACGGCTTCAACTTGCCCGTGGAGTTCTGCTGCAGCACAGCGCGAACTACAGCATCATTCGATGCAGAGACCCTATCTGCCCCAATGCGGACGAACGCACCGAGGATGCCAGGGCGACAGCGACAACGATGTCGTCTTCTGTCCATTCACATGATAAGACTTGCGTGTGTACGTGCATGGGAGGCATGGCATGGCTTAACTAGTTAGCCATTCCCCGCTTCTGATTATTGTTTGACACGATGATCTCAACCTGATCTCAACCAAGTGGGACCGGGTCACCGCCGAGTTGGATGGGTTCATCGTCAAGCCTTTCACCGCCCTCAATCCGAGCTTGCCCACAGCAACGACGATATATTGTCTGCGTGACCCCGATTTATGAGAAACTTCATCAAAACTTGGCGTTTTCATTTTTCTTGCCGGCTGCAAAACTAGACGCTACTTGAATACTCTGCAATAATTTAAATAAGCGTCTGTATGCATCCACTTGGCATAGGAGAGGGTTTTGCTAAGTGTTGAGTCTTTGCCAAGATATTTCGACGAATTTGGGTTCTGCTGTGCCGATTGCTCCACCCGGCAAAGTACATGACAATAACACTCGGGCATGTTCAGCATGCATGCGTCATCTCGCTTGTTGCCCTCGAGCGTTGTATTTTAGGAGTACTGATTAATTTGCACGCATATAGATAAAGTAATTATTGACTACGATTTCCCAATCGCCACGAGCATTAACTAATTGGCTCCTCGAGCGGAGCGGCAGAGAAGAAATTAGCTCCATATAACACGTACACACAGTCGCCTCTCTCTGATCGAGCGCCCAGCCAGTAGTCATCTATTCCACGGGAGATGGGCAGCCGCAAGCGCCAGCACCAGCGCGATGCCCAACCCACCACCCTCATGTCGCTCGGCGACGACATGCTCGTCGTGATCCTCCGCCGCCTCCCGTCTCAGCCCGACCTCGCCAGGGCCTTGCGTGTCCGCGGCTACGCAACGTCGCTTCCTCCTCTGCCGTCGCCAACAGCCGTGTCGACTCGCCGGGTCCGCTGCTTGGCTACTTCGTCTCTGTCGTTGGCGGCGACATCCCGTCCTTTAACCGCCCCCTCCTCCGCTCCACCTGATGATCTCAACCTGATGGAATATACTCTCTCCGTCCCATAATATAAAATGGCATTAGAGCCAATATAATCATATACTCCGTGTTTAATTTTTAGCTCTAATGCCATTTTAGTAATAACATGCTATATTATGGTGTAGAGGGAGTACGTAATAAGATATTTATCGAGTGAGTCTTACTATTGCATGTCTCTGACTCCGTGTTTAATTTTTTAGCCTTTCAACGGCAGTGGTTGCAGCTATGTAGGGAACAGTACAAGAAATGGCTACACGACATCCTCGAGCATCTCCTGGTGATGGCACGTCACCCTTCTAGGCTGCCTACCCGTTGAGGTTCACTTCGAAGTGGATTCATATCGCTACCTTTTATTTCCTATTTGGCCATGTTTGTGTTCAGAACATTGTATGTTTGTGGTTGATTTATTTATAAAGCGGGATGAAATCCTATTTCAAGCTAGGCTAATCCAGGATTTGAGTATGGGTGGGGGGGGGGGGGGGGGGGGGGGGGGCTAGACTGACGATAACCTCACACGGATAAGAAGATGTAGGATAACAAAATAATATAGCGTATTTTGTTCTTTTGGTTTTACTTTATTGTGGATTTAGTATCACACTATTTAATCAGGAGTATGTGATAAATAGTATCACGCTCGCTCCTCTCCTAATTATGTTTACATTTACAAGAGTAAAGTGGTGTTTAATTATTTCTCTTCATTGTTGAGGCATAGCGAACATCAAAATCTAATACACCACTAGATTTAGGGGTGCATCTTGACGCAAGATCCCCCAAGCCTTATGTTCATGACACGCCATAAACAATTTTAACAATTAGCAGACAGCAATTATAATGTCCATGTGTAACATGTGCTAACTTAAACGCTCAGGGATGGATATCTCTCATGTAGAACGAAATAAACGCAACTATAAACATCATCACATTCTATGTAAAGTAACAAATGGATATTCCTCACACGGATAAGAAGATGTAGGATAACAAAATAATATAGCGTATTTTGTTCTTTTGGTTTTACTTTATTGTGGATTTAGTATCACACTATTTAATCAGGAGTATGTGATAAAATAGTATCACGCTCTCTCCTCTCCTAATTATGTTTACATTTACAAGAGTAAAGTGGTGTTTAATTATTTCTCTTCATTGTTGAGGCATAGCGAACATCAAAATCTAATACACCACTAGATTTAGGGGTGCATCTTGACGCAAGATCCCCAAGCCTTATGTTCATGACACGCCATAAACAATTTTAACAATTAGCAGACAACAATTATAATGTCCATGTGTAACATGTGCTAACTTAAACGCTCAGGGATGGATATCTCTCATGTAGAACGAAATAAACGTAACTATAAACATCATCACATTCTATGTAAAGTAACAAATGGATATTCCACATTCCAAAACTCACCTTGAAACTATTTTAGTGTTGTTCTCGCACATTATATGTCAGGTGATTAATGCAACTCCTAGTTACTAGTGGTGAGATTTTCATTAAGTTTGAGCCGATCAAGTTTGGGTGAGCGGAATGATCTTTGTTTCATACAGTTCAATGTATATTCATTCATTCGTCCTTCCTCGCGGTCTGATTGAGATCCAACGGACCCCTTATCGGCCAAAAGGCCACATTTCGTACCCACTTCATCACTCGGGAATTTTTTTTCCTACTCTACACTGGTGAGATCACCGCCACGCAACCAAAGCCAGCAGCCTGTCGTCGAACTTCAACTAACTAGGTTTTGAGATGGCAAATGACAACTGACTAGGTTTTGAAATGGCAAATGACAAGCTCTCTAAATTTTGTCACCATCAGTGAGCGTCATGTGAAGGACGGGTCCAAAAAACATACAAAGAAACCCATAGAGGGAAAGATAACAAACTTTGTGACCAAGGCTTTCCAATTTTCAGACTACACTCGGTTGTACACTCTTGTTGTTTATATCAAAAGAAGGAAACCATTTTTTTTTGAAATAAGATGATACCAGACGCATTTGCCATGTTACCTTGTACTACTTTAGTATCACCGTTGAATTTGTATTGAATAATTGAGTGGAACACTTAGGGCTTGAACTAAAAGTCTATATGCATACTTCATGTTCTGAATGACTGTTGCATGATCAACTAGTACATCCTCACTTGATACTTTGATCCATAAAAGAGCAGGTGAAGCCACTACAGGAACGGCGGCCTATGCCGACGGCCAGAGGCTAAGCCGACGGCTTTTTGTCGGGGCCGTCGGCATAGAGCCCACGTAGGAAAAAATTGGACACAGGGGTAAGCCGACGGCAGGCTTAGGTTCACCAGGGCTAAGCCGACGTGCCGTCGGCATAGGTCCCTCTCATTTTTTCTATTTTCATTTAATATGAAATAAATCATATCTTTAAATCTGTAAATCGAAATTTAACAAATAAAATGTCTAAATAGATAAGAAAAATGAGAGGAATCCAAATATGACATCCATATCATCATTTTTACCATGCATATTACTTTTTGCAACATATTTTGGTACTTGCTTAATAAAAAGGTCATTTTTGGCACTTAAAAAATGGAAAATGATATTTATAAAAATAATTTGGAAATTGTTTTTGCCAACAATGTTTGCCATACCAAGACACACCTATGTATCAAATATGGACACATTATCACAAACTATGGCACGGGGATGGTCATAACTTGGTCATTTGACGCGAAACCTATACATGTCTATAGATGATAGACCTTTTTGTGAAAGTTTTTTTTGAAATGTTTGTCAAAACTCAAGTTTATCATTTTTGCTAGCAACTAGTCCACATAAAAGGACTCCATGCCAAAGGATTTCACTTTTTGAGTATTTTCTCCCTAATAAGTTGGTGGACTTATAGCTGAAAACTCCCACTTTGGGCGAAACGGAGTGAATCTTTGCTAGAGTTGGATGGATCTTGGTTTTGGATGTTCCTATGTCCTAACCTAACACAACCAAGCAAAAAAGTCTACTGTCTACCCCTTTCGACTCTGTTCAAAGGGGTACCGGGAACTTTGACTTTTTTCCAGCGGGTCTATCGTTTCGCCGAAGCGGGGCTTCGGAGCGTCGGAAACCCACCAAAACCTAGGTGGTTCCATACCATATGTATACAAGTGTGTTGGATGTTGTACATGTCCAAGATCCTACTCCGGCGTGTGACCGGCTTCACCGGCTTCACTTTCTCTCTAGTAAGTTGGTGGACTTATAGCTGAAAACTCCCGCTTTGGGCGAAATGGAGTGAATCTTTGCAAGAGTTGGGTGGATCTTAGTTTTGGATGTTCCTATGTCCTAACCTAACACAACCAAGCAAAAAAGACCACTGGCCTACCCCCTTTTGACTCCGTTCAAAGGGGTAGAAGGGAACTTTAACTTTTTTCCATCGGGTCTAGGGTTTCACCGAAGCGGGGCTTTGGAGCGTCGGAAACCCACCAAAACCTAGGTGGTTCCATAACATATGTATACAAGTGTTTTGGGTGTTGTACATGTCCAAGATCCTACTCTGGTGTGTGACCGGCTTCACCGGCTTCACTTTCTCTCTAGTAAGTTGGTGGACTTATAGCTGAAAACTCCCACTTCGGGCGAAACGGAGGGAATCTTTGCAAGAGTTGGGTGGATCTTGGTTTTTGGATGTTCCTTTTTCCTAACCTAACACAATCAAGAAAAAAAGACCACTGGCCTAGCCCCTTTCGACTCCATTCAAAGGGGTAGACGGGAATTTTGACTGTTTTCCATCGGGTCTAGGGTTTCGCCGAAGCGGGGCTCCGGAGCGTCGGAAACCCACAAAAACCTAGGTGGTTCCATACTATATGTATACAAGTGTGTTGGGTGTTGTACATGTCCAAGATCCTACTTCGGTGTGTGACCGGCTTCACCCGTGTGTTGGGTGTATATTTTGAAACTTATAGATGTTTATACATGATAGACATTTTTGTGAAGATTTTTTTGAATAATTTGTCAAAGATCAAGTTTATCATTTTCCATAGAAACTAGTACACATAAAAACTCCATGCCAGAGGATACCTTTTTTTGAAGGTTTTTTTTCACTTTATTTGATCTTTTTAAAAAAGGTCAAAATGGCCACCATGACTATTCATCGTAAGAGGTCAAATTTTCTAACTATTGATGTTTCTGTGATGCAAAAGATGATACGGATGGCATATTTGAATTCCTCTTATTTTTCTAATCGACTTAGACATTTTATTTGTCAAATTTCGATTTACGGATTTAAAGATATGAATTATTCCATATTAAATGTAAAAAGAAAAAAATAAAGTAAAAATCATTTTATTGTTATTTATTCAAAATATACTATTACATAATCATTGTTACTTATTCAAACAAAGTTTTAAAATTTAAACAATGAAAAAGTGTAACATTGTAACCAAGGGGTTAATATGATTGATAGGATACTAATATCAGTAAGTTCTAATTTCTCATTTGAAAGCTAATTTGAAAGGTTTCGCAAAAAAAACTAATTTGAAAGGAACTCAAAAGTTAAGCGTGCTTGGGCTGGAGCAATTTCAGGATGGGTGACCGAATGGGAAGTTTGACCAGGGTAAGTAATTTAACCTATGACTAAGTGTGTAATTAGAGATTAAGTATGTGGCTAAGTGGAAATTTTTGAAATAGAATTAAAAAAGTTAAAAAGTACAAAAAAGATTAAAAAAAGTTTAAAAAAATCAAAAAGAAATTCAAAAAATTAAAATTATTAAAAAAATTGCCGACGGGTACTATGCCTAGACCTATGCCGACGGCTTTCGCTAAGCCGACGGCTTTCTGGGCTAGCCCTACGGGCACCTATGCCGACGGAGCTAAGCCGACGGCTACCGACGGCATTCTGAGCTATGCCGACAGAAAAAAGCCGTCGGCTTAGCTTCTCATTCCTGTAGTGAGCATTCAGAAAATGCTGCTAGGTGAGAGATGACCAATTCATGGAGGGTATCCCCGGCATAGGTTTGGAAGGCATCGGGAGCTCTTTTGTTGCATGAATGAATCATTAAGCATTTCCTTCGGGAACCGCCGGCCCGTGAGGCGGAGTTCAACCTCGGGAACGCCAGCGACTTGTACAAAGTATCCTTCACTGACGGCTTCAACTTGCTCGTGGACTTCTGCTGCAGCACAGCGGGAACTACGGCGTCATCCGATGCAAAGACCCAAGTTGCTCCTATGCGAACCAACACCCTGACGACGGCAAGTACTGCAAATGCCAGGACGACAGCGACAAAGAGGTCGTCTCCTGTCCATCCACATGATAACATTGATAAGACTTGCGTGTGTACGTGCATGGGAGGCATGGCATGGCTTAACTAGTTAGCCATTCCCCACTTCTGAAGAGTGTCTGCCGTGATGATCTGAACCTGATGGAATAATATACTCCCTCCGTCCCATAATATAAGATTGCATTATTTCGATCACTCATGTTGAGTTCAAAATTTCAAGTGATGACGGAGACGAGTTTGGATGTGGTGAAGACTGTGAACCGGATGATCGGTGTTTTCCAGCAGTCTCGGCAAGCGGGGGCGGCAACACAGGTGGACTTATTCTTGGGGGTGCTCATTTGGCACAAAGTTTCGACTTCCAGGGTGAAAACCCTAGGTCTGACCTTCACTGGTTGTACCCATGGTTCTAAATTTCAGTTTCGGAAAAATTTCGGGCACTACTGAAATTACTGAAATTCAGTGAATTTCAGTGATTTTGGTTTTTGTTTCGGCCAAAAGACCGAATTTTTCTCTTCAAATTCATTTAAAAATTTGAAAATTTTAAAAATAGTTTAAATAGTTTTTATATTCCTATGTAGTATTGAAACTGTTGAAATATTTTGACCGAAAGGTGATTATTTCGGTGGATGCTGAAATCAGTGAAATTCAGTGAATTTCGTTGAAATCTCACTGAATTTTAAAACCATGGTTGTACGTGGCAATGGCGGATCTCAATTCGTCTCCTTGTTGAAGGCATTGCCTGGAATTCAGTTGGACTTTCTTCGGGTGAAAACTCATGATCTATGATCAGGCGACGACGGTGTTTGTGCACGGTTCCCTTCTTGGAGGCGTCGTTCTTGGAGAACCTTTTTTGCAGTCCAGGTGGGGCTTCTGGTGGTGGTAGTCCTGCTGCTTCGCCGATCAGTTCGGCGGGTTTTTTCTTTATTTTTTTGGCTGTGTGCATCCTTGATATCTCGACTAGTTCTGGATATTATGTTGTTGCAGAGTCTGGGTGTAATTGATATCTTCTTGATAGAGAACTCTCTCGTAGCTCAGTGGTAGCAGCCGTGGCGCATGGTCGCACGGGCACCCAAGGGCGCGAGTTCGAGGACTCACCCCCCTATAAGAATAAGACAGCCGGAGTCCCCCTGGTTGTCCTCATTTTTTTTTTTCTTGATAATAATATATTCCCTTTATCAAAAAAAGAACCAATATAATCATATATTTTTTGTAATAACATGTTATATTACGGGACAGAGGATGTACGTAATAAGATGTTTATCGAGTGAGTCTTACTATGGCATGTCTGTGACTGTGTGCTTAATTTTTTATCCTTTCTGCAACAGTGGTTGCCGCTATGTAGGAAACAGTACAAGAAATGGCTAGACACAACATCCTCGAGCATCTCCTGGTGACGACACGTCACCCTTCTAGGCCACCTAGCCGTTGAGCTTCACTTCCAAGTGGAGTTGTATCGCTACCTTTTCTTTCCTATTTGGCCATGTTTGTGTTTAGAATATTGTATGGATGTGGATGCGGTTGCTTTATTTACAAAGCAGGATGAAAGCCTATTTCAAGCCGGGTGGATCCAGGATTTGAGCATGGAGGACGAAGCCAATGATAACCTCACACGGACAAGAAGATGTAGGATTACACAATAATATACCGTATTTTGTGCTTTTATTTCTACTTTATTATGGATTTAGTATACACTATTTAATCAGGAGTATGCGACCAAATAGTATCGGGCTCGCTCCTCTCCTAATTATATTTACATTTACAATACTAAAGTGAAGATTAATTATTTCTCTTCATTGTTGAGGCATAGCGAACTTCAAAATCTAACACACCATACTTCCAATCAATCATCACTTTTGTATTGTGCAATTCTATAGTAGTTAGTTTACAGCTACACTGGAAATTTCTAACGAAATACTAATTAACTAGTATGTACTTCATAATTGATTAAACAAAAAGGCTAGCATGTCCTGCTGCCGGGTTTGAGAGCCAGATAATAAGGAGCCATGGACAACGGGCAAGCGGCAGATCACGACGGCGGTTTGACGTTGTGTTCAGCACTCCCAGGCGGCGGCTGCTACTCCCTAGGTGGCCGAGCGGACCGTGTTAATCAAGTCATTTTGGAGCACCGGGATTTGTGTTTTTTACACACTACACAGGCCACAAAAAATATACTATCAGTTTTAGAAAACTTTGTGTTCGAACATAAAATGTCTGGATGTTTACCAAAAAAAATATTTGGACGGTTTTTGTACCTTGCTCTGACCTGAGTTTCAAGGAACATTAATTAGCTATTTACATGGCAAGATAACTATCTTAGCAGCTGTGGCAAAACTGAACTGATTGACAATGTTCTTGTCTCTGATTGTAGCCTTCAGTAGTGATGTTGTCGTAAAGTATATGGTAGCGAATGCAAAATTCATAGTTCTTGGTGGTAAAATATATGGTAGCCAATGAAAAATGATAGTTCATGGTGGTGTGATTTTGGTAAGTGTGAATCAATCGAGTTCTGGGAAGAGAATGATCTTTCGGGTTTTCCTTTCCTAAAATTCAGTTTCTATTCACCATATGTGTTCATTCGTTCTTTTTCGCAACACAACAGAAGCAGCAGCCGGACGTCGGACTTCCACTGACTCGGTTTTGTGATGGCACATGACAAAGCCCTCATAATTTTGACACCATCAGCGAGCCACACGTAAAGGATATGTCCAAAAACACATGAGAAAACCATAAAGGGAAAGATAACAAACTTTCTAATCAAGGCTTTCCAGCGTTTCAGACTACACTCCAGTTGTACATACACTTGTTTATATCAAAATAAGGAAATAGCAGCAACGGAAACAACTGAACTGAATGGTTCACACAACAGGAAACTTACAGATATATCGAAGCAAAGGAGTTACTTCGTCCCAAAATTATACTAGGAAAAACAAATACATCAAGACATTATACTACTACTTGGCTACCAACAGCCACAAATCAATGCAATGCTGGTGCTATACTAGGAAAACCAAACTCTGTACACATGGGTGGTGGTGGTCTAACAAGAATCAATGGACTGGACTGCAAGACATCAACAACGTTAAGCACTTCAGTGACATGATCTCCAATTAATTGATCTACGGTGCAAAATCGGCAACTGAACAGTAATTCGTCTGTCGAATCCAGCATCGGGGATGGTGAATCTGCAAGAGCAATGAATTGTTAGTCCTCGTGTACCTTCCCTGATGACACGACAAGGTCAAAAATGGAACGGTAATGTAAGATAAGGAAGCAGATTCAGGGCTATCAAGTGAGCTTTACCTTGATATTTGGCATTACAAGGCAGTAGACATGGTAGAACTCATGTGCTCTTGTCCGCGGTTTTTGTCGAAGGCAGTGTTCCAAATACATGGTCCCACAGGGTTGATGTTATCCCGAAGCCCTTGTTTTGGATTCTGAAGTGGTGGTTCAGATGGTATTTCTGGTGTATATCAAAAAGAACATAAGTACAGAAAGAGATAAAGAGTGTTCCCATAAGCTTCTGAATGAAACAAGCACCTTAAGATGTTTTGCTGGATCAAATGAGGGATGGGCATGATGCAGGTAGTAGTGTGTACAATCGTAGATCACATAACCCAACAGGCCACCGCCAAACACGCCAGGAGTGGTAGACGTGGTAGTAAAGAGCTTAACCATATTCCAGAACTGGATGGACAGAGCAGAAGAACACCATTAAATATTAATACAGCATGGTAGAATAAAGGAGAATTAAATACACTTTCTTTCACAATTCTACAAAAGTATAACGGGAATACAAATTGGTTTGAACGGCTAACACTCTTTCATGTAAAGGCAATCATTAAGAAAGAAGTATTATAAGGCGGGCAACAAAGAACAAATGCAGAAAGTTTCGCTATGCTTCAGTTGGTGGGCACCACTAACAGTGTTGTCCTGATATTTAATCAATGAGGAAGATTATTTACCGCCTTACCGGATAGCACAAGATGGCTGCGGCAGTTGGTGGAAACACAAGTCGGAGTCCATCCATTGGATGCTTGTGATGGCATCCATGCAGAAGATAATGAGCTGTGTTTGTCCTGCTAAGTAAAAAAAAAAAATCTATAGTCAGAATATGATCATCTCATCTGTTAAACTTCAGCATCAGCAGTAAATAGCAGCACAACTTACCAGTAACTTTTAGTATCTATGTGGAACAGGTACCGATGCAACGTGTATTCAATCAGTGTCCAGATAAATATTCCTGCCACAGCCAGCAGTGCTACTTCTGGAACTGTGTGGCCCATTTGGATCGATTGATTCAGGCACCAGCAAACAACAGGCAGCCAGATAAGAGGAACTGCCCACCATTTTGTGCGTGTCAAGAACTGAAATGAACCATTCATCAGAAAATAATGTCCGAAGTTACAAATAGATGAAGAGCAACCAAAAAAAATCAGAATATTCACCTCCAAAACATCATTGGCAAAAAATCGTGGCCCCTCCTTGCTAACAATTGGCTGGTGAACCCAGTCCTGGTACTGTTCCTCTAGGTGACCAACCTGAAAATCACACCCAAATATTAGAATACATAAGCGTACGTGGATTTTCAAATGCACCAAGACACCGAAGTTATAAAAGAAGAAATTAGGAAACAGTCAATAGTCAAAGATTACTGATACATAGTGGTGAAATTGAGGAAAGCAACTGCTTCACAATTTGACTTCGTTGTAAATGGCGGGAAAATGATAAATTAAGATCTTGGAGATGAAAAGATAATATGTTTTAAGAACTAACAATATTTGTAGCTACCGAACTAGTGGTCATCAGTAGTCTACCCTGACTTATTTATTTGGAAAATCCACTTACCTCAAAACTGTCAACATAATATACAAAAAACCAATATGCCAAATATGCTTTCAAGAAGAAACATTAGAAAATTAAGTACATGCAGATTTACCTGAAATACAAGAGGCTTGTCCAAATCTACTGTAAATGCTTGTGCAACCATCTTCTTGGACAAAGATTAACACACTGCACATAACCAAGAGTAAGGATACTGGTATGTTGTACAAAAATCAAGAAAGGTACAAGAAATACATTTAAACCCAGGACAAGATAAAACAAAGTATGTGTGGAACAAGTGTGTGACTGCTACTGTGCTACATTAGAAGTCTGTAATACCATTTGTGTTTGTATTCTCTCCAAGTTGGGTGATTTTTTTATTGACCCTCAGGTGATACCACGCCACCCATGTTATCATATTTCAATCAGGATTCAGACCACCAGCCAGCTCTTAGTACACCCGATATTTTAACAGGAATCGTTCTCAGCCGGCCCATTTGACATTGAAAGGTTTTTAACAAAGAAAAGGAGCAAGTGACCATGACGACCTGGCATCACTATTATAGGAGGATCTTGGACAATGATTAACACATTGCACATAGCAAGAGTAAGGATACTGGTATTTTCCACAAAAATCAAGAAATGTACAACAAATAAATGACACAAATACATTCAAACCCAGGACAAAATAAATCAAAGTATGTATGGAACAAGTGTGTGACTGGTACTGTTAGCAGTCTGTAATACCATTTGAGTTTGTTCTTTGTCTAATTTGGGCGAATTTTTTATTGACCCTCAGGTGATAGCATGCCACCATGTTCTCATATTTCAATCAGGATTCGGACCTACCAACCAGCTCTTGGTACACCCGATATTTAAAAGGAATTGTTCTCAGCCAGCCCGCTGGAAATTTAAACAAATAAATAAAGGAGCAGCAATTGGCCATGACGCCCTGGCGTCACTATTCTATGCGGATCTTGGACCCCCAGGGCCATGCCATTTCCTAGTGGTGCCAAATCAGGCCCTGATCCCAGCACCACAAACTGAAAAGACGAGATCAGATGGTCCAGATCACAGGATCTGGTTCCAGTCCACACTGAAGAAGAAAGAAAACTAAATCTCCAGTTCACAGACAGGTGCACATGGCGCAAGGCTTTCTGCCATGTTACACGAACGATTTGAGGCAATTTGACTCCACGGCATACATACATATATTCTAATAAATAAATCTGTGGAAGAATACAACAAGAAGCACAGCTCATGACCGCCTGTAGGAGCATCTCGTCCCATCCCCACCACTGGAATCCAAGGAGGCAAAGCTGTGTGCCGGCTGTGGGATTGATTGCTTAATCACAGCTCGCATAATTAGAAAAGCTTTTGATGGGGCATCTACTTTAGGACAAATGGTGATGTGATTAGGACTGTCTGTTACAGGTTCCAACAGTTGGCCAGCTAGCTAGAGAGCATAACCGGGCATCTTACTACAAGATGCCGCGGCGTGTAGAGAAATGTGATCGTGCTCGCCGGACGTCGAGCGGTGGTCGTGGACGAGTCAATGTCTCACCCAGTCGTATGTATATTATTCAAGAATCTCACGCGAATGATGAAGAAGTGTCTAACTGTTGTAAGCTTAGGGGCGAAGCGAAGAATCTGAGGTCGCTATCTATCCGCACCTAAAAGAAATTGTTCGAGAGCTCACGACGCTGAATTTTACTGGTAGCCGAAACATGGCACGCAGATACACACGGCCAGCCAGTGCCGGCGAAAGAAAAATCCGTTGATACATCACATCAGCAGGTCAGCACCGCCCGCACGACGCGGCCGAATAGGCTCGGAAAAGTCGCGCCGCCGCGGCCGGCCTCTCAGGCGAAGGTCTGTCCCTCCGGCGGAACAATGCGGGGTCGCGGGGACGGATCTAGGCCCGGGCTCCGCGCGGATCTAGGCCGGGGCCTCAGTCAAAACTCGGAATCAGAAGAGAGACAGAGCGGGACGGGGGAGAACGAACCTGCGGGGCGCAATGCGGCCGCTCACGTAGCCGCCGCCGCCGACGACAAGCTGGTGGTCGACGCGCGCGGTGGACGGCGCGAGGGAGGCCGCGGCCGCTGCGGAGCTCGGAGGAGATTGTGATGGGATGGAGAGAGGAGGCGGAGGAAGGGCAGGCGCTTTAGTTATAGCGGAGACGACTCGCTCCACTCTGACTCCGCTGCTGCTACGGCGCTTTTTGTAGATTCGTCCCTTGCGTTTAGAGTTTTTGTGGAGTAGGCCGTTTCAGGCGGCTGGGCTGTTGGGCTTGGTTGCCATGGATGGTATTCCTCGACTGAAGGCCGTAACAACCAAGGCCTAATTCTGAACAATGAATTTGCGTCTATAGGCTAGTCACAAACACATTAAGTTCTAAAAAAAGTCACAAAAACAATCACATGGTAATGAGAAACTTGTATTCCTGTAAAATTCACGTGGAATGGACCATTCCAAATAATCTAGTAGAAAAACAAACATAACGTAGAACCACATGTTTCATCTCCCTGTATCTACAATTTCCTATATTTGTAATGCATGGACATCCAAACAACGTTTTTGTAGTCTTGAGACCTGCCTGTGGTAGTATGGTTAGAAAAGTGGTTGTACCCTAGCCAACAGAATTCAAACCCTATGTTTGACACTGGTGTTTCTCATTTAGTCGGAATATTCACTAGTACAGAACGACACATCGGATACCTCTCTATGAAAACGGCACGAGTTAGGCGATGGAGAATCGAGCTTTTTGCGTGAAAAAAGCGACCCGCTGCAGCAATTAGAAGCACAACACCTCCAATCCAACGCAAAGAAACAACCTTGATCACGATCTGGACGATGCAAACTCACGCAAACAACAAGCAAACCCTTCTCGGCGAGAGGAATTACTTGGACGGTTCTAGACGAACACGCAGCAATTAGAAGCACAACACCTCCAATTCAACGCAAAGAAACAACCTTGATCGGTCTCGACGGATACACACAGGGATTTCCACCCACGGCACGGCGGCCGAAACACACACGTGTTTTTAACTCATAAAATTCAACCTAATTTTACAACCCCATCCTACCTGGCTTTATACATCAGCCGACTAACAAAGACTTTGAAAACAAGGAAAACACACGTATGTAAATAGATCGGACTCGATCTATATGGAAATTAACGAAACGATATATTCTGAGTAACAATAATTGGATACGCCATCTTCTGATCTAACGTCGTTGGTGGACCCCAACCAACCTCTTGTATCGTACAAAATCTCCATGCTTGATACATGCCAGAAATATTTCCGATCCTTTCTGGTGGTCGTGGCAATGCAAAGTACTCACGGGCTGGCTTGTACGTAGCATCATCCTCGTACAAATAACTGAATGGTATTCTTGAAAGCCAATCAGCCTTGCATGCGAGCCATGCTCTTTCCTTTTCACGTTGCACCATGTCATGTTCTAGTTTGCCTTCTCTTGCCACTCTGTATATTTGATGTATATTCTGTCACAGTCTTGACAGATGAAAAATCACAAGCAATTGTACTAGATGTATGTGTAGCCGTATCACCAACCGTCATTGCCGGCCGCAACCCATACCGTGGCCGCCGCCACCTCCTGACGCTGGCCACATCCCATCCCGTCGGGACTCCTTCACTCGCGCATTCATGCGGCGCCGTCAGAGCTTCCCCGTCGACTCGATCTCGTCCTCCGTCAACGGTCGTCAGTACATCCGCCCCGTCCGGAGGTCCCCGTTGCCCAGATTTGGTCCTCCTCGGAGGAAAGAGATTTCGATCTGGAGGCCAGGCTCCTCCTTCTCGCGCCTCATTCGAGCGTGAGTGAGTTGACGGTGTTTGTTGCTTGGCTGAGTCTAGATCTATGGCGGGCTCTAGGTAATACATACCATCTCATGTAGTATCTCTTTGTAAAGGGTGAATTTTTTTTACAGATTGATGTGTATGGTTAGATCTGAACTCGACCGTCGCTAGTTGTTAGATCCAGCACAAGGATTCACTTTTGTTTAAACTGAGAATTTTATGTTTTAAAAATAACTGTTTTTCAATGTTTTTAATTTAAAATAGAATAAATATAATAGAAATATTGTAAATAGTTAGAATATCATTTTATTTTGATTATATATAATATTGTATGCATATGTAACAACTGCGATTGATGTTGATAATCGGTAACCTAAATAAACTAAATATTAAGTATGTACAGACTAGTCACAGACAATCCAAATAATGGATAGCTTGACTCATTAATTAGGATCATCTTGTGAGAACGTGAAATCCCTTAACTAGATCGTCTGCACCTTATGCAATAATATTAATTTCTAAATCATACTAGTAGTACAGACTAGCGTACATACATACTAGCCACAGACAATCCAAATAATGGATCGCTTCACTCTTTTGGATCATCCTGTGTGAACAGATCCATTCACTTGATGTTTTGTGCAGTATCTAACAATATTTCTTTTTAAATCAGGACATTACCGTGTTAGCAACAGACAATCCAAACATTGGATCTCTTCACTAGTAGCTTTACCATGAGATCATGTTGTGACACGTGAACCAATTCTTTCACTGGATCTTTTATGAATGAAGTAACCAGTACATAAATAAATTTATTTTTGTTGTCATCCCGCGAAATGAGTAGTGTATGAGAGACCACTAATTTATTATTGCATTTAGATTTCTCCCTAAGTTCAATCTCTCACTAATTATGTTTCTTATTTTCTGAATTTATTTTTTACAGTGTGCTCAGTAAAAGGAACTTTCCGCAACTATGCAAGCAACAAATATTACTGCCTTCTTTTCCTCCTTATGAAAGAAGTTTAGACTTTTTCCAGGATATGATAGTGAGATCATGATTCAAATGTGTACATATAACATTGTGTATGTCAAAGTTTCTATACTGTAAATGAAATTGGTGTTGTGGATATACTGCCTATGTTTGTGATGTGAAATATTGAAATGTGCGTGAAATATCAAATTGATTGTGAAAAAATATCTATTGTAGAAATACGAAAAATTCTCAATGCAAACGATGAAAAAACAACTCCGTTACTAATGCTATTCTCATTGGAAATGGAGATATGTAAATGACCATTTTGACCCCGGCTCATTGGAAACGGTTAAACACATCCGTTGCTATTGAGCTTGTTCACATCAGTATCGGGAACGGGGACATGGACCCTTTCTCCGTTTCGATGAGGGTTTTGGCCCGTTTCCGATGTGTCATTCTTTACTAGTGATTCTTCAGTGGGAGGCGATGTTCCCATCGACAGCGACGCACCTGTGGTAACTTCATCAATCTCAAGACTCGACTCGCCGGCTAAGTATTTTGGAGGTGCTCCTAGGGGTAGGGTGTGCGTGCGTGCGTTCATAGGGGTGAGTGTGTGCGTTTGTATGTGATCGTCTGTGTTTATACTGTTTCGCAAAAAAAAAGTTTTTGTAGTCTTCATGTGGTAGCTATTGCAAAATCAAACATACATTGACAACACAGTTCATGTCCATTCCTACGTTTAGAGTTCCTTCATCCTTAATACGGACTAGAGCCCCCATCGACTTCAACAACTGAAGTGAAGTGATGTTCGCTTTGCTTGCTATAGGCCTAGTGGTCGACGTGAGAAAGTGTGAAGAAACAATGAAAATCCAGGAACGGGATAGACAAATGGTTGTACCCAGATTCGGCCCCTCGCAACTCGCTGAGAAGGTAAAGATCTAATTCTGATTGTATATATTGTTTCTCGCGCCTCTCAAATGATTCTCGGAACGCCCGTCTTGAATGTGTCGTAACGTCAGCCTTGGTGATGATGATTGAAGGAGTCGATTCCAAGGAGTCGGTTCGCGAATTCGTCTCTCGGAGCAAGTTCAATAGTAGAGCCAACTGACGGCTATAAAGCATTGCCATGTCATATATAGCCAAACCTATAGTCAACATGTATAATATAATAGTTAGGTATAAAAATATGCTACTTTATTACGACATGGTCCACCTTCCACTCCACAAAGTGAAGCACGAGTTGTAGCTGGCTCTTGCATGAGACCCCACTTCCATTCTCTCTCCTCTTTTCTACTCCATGTAAACATAAATATTATTTAAATCCTTACAACCTGTTGACTGGACTCTATTGTAGTTGCTCTCAGGTGACGCTTTGAGGAGTCGGCTCCAGCAATCTGGATCGATATTTTTTGTCTGGATTTTGGTTTTTAGGGCTTGCTCAGTTCATGGGCCTCCTAGGCCTTAGTTGGTCGCATCCTTGACTTAGTCCTCCTAGCGATTACTGTCCCCTCTCCCAAAAAGCAGTTGCTAGGCCCTTTCCTTGCCCAAGGGCCTCTTCGGGTTATCATGCTGTCATGAGCCCGCGAGTCCAGTGAGTCAGTATTATTGCACCTACTGAAAGTGCATGTGTTGCCCCATGCGTGGTTTTGGTAATTAATGACAATCCTTATGGACTAATGTTTGCATTGAGATATTCTTATAGATCTGATGACGTGAAACACACGTTCGTTGGGAGACCCCAAGAGGAAGGTATGATGTAGTCAGCAGCAAGTTTTCCCTCAGAAAGAAACCAAGGTTATCGAACCAGTAGGAGCAGCAACTCTTCAGAAGGTTGTCAACGGCGCCAGAAAAATAGTGTTGTTGAGGGAGTCTGGACTGTTGACGTGGAATCTGCACACAACACAATCAAACTACTTTGCCCCAACGAAACAGTGAGGTTGTCAATCTCACTGGCTTGCTGAAAACAAAGGATTAAACGTATGGTGTGGAAAATGAGTATTAAATTGCAGAGAATGAAAAAGGAACAGTTTGCAGTTTGTGGTTGTTTAATCAGTGTAAAAGAATGGACCGGGGTCCACAGTTCACTAGTGGTGTCTCTCCATAAAAGATAACTAACATGTTGGGTGAACAAATTACAGCTGGGCAATTGACGAATAGTGAGCGCATGACAATGCATATACATGACATGTTGACTACTATGATATTTAATTGGGCATTACGACATAATACATAGATCGTTATCCAACAGCATCTATGACTAATAATCCACCGCCGGGTTGTCATCCGAGTCCCCGTTGGTATTAAGTTGCAAGCAACGGATAATTGCATTAAGTAAAGTGCGTAATGTAAACAAACACATATGTCCGTGGACATAGCATCGTTAGGTTATCCCTAGTGGCAACAGCACATCCACAACCTTAGAACTTTCTGTCACTGTCCCAGGTTAAACGGAGACATGAACCCACTATCTAGCATAAATACTCTCTCTTGGAGTTACAAGCATCTACTTGGCCAAAGCATCTACGAGTAACGGAAAGCATGCAAGATCTTAAATAACATATAAGATAGATTGATAATCAACTTGACATAATATTCAATATTCATCGGATCCCAGCAAACACAACATGTAGCATTACAATAATATGATCTTGATCATGTAGGGCAGCTCACAAGATCTAAACATGATGGCACAAAGTGGAGAGACAACCATCTAGCTACTGCTATGGACCCGTAGTCCAAGGATGAACTACTCACGCATCACTCCGGAGGCAGGCATGGCGATGTAGAAGCCTCCGGTGACGATTCCCCTCTCCGGCAGGGTGCCGGGAAGAGGTTCTGAACCCTCCCGAGCTAGGGTTGACGACGGCGGCGTCTCTGGAACTTTTCGTGGATATTTGCTCAGGTACTTAGGGTTTTCGCGTCGGGGGGAATAAGTAGGCGAAAGGGCGGCGGCTGGAGACCCCCGAGGGGCCCACACCACCCAGGGCGCGGCAGAGGGGGGCCCGCGCCCTGGCGTGTGGGGCCCGTGGCCCTCTCCTCGCTCTTTCGTCCGTCAGGTGTGTTCTGGAAAAATAGGGACCCCGTGTAGTTTCGTCCAATTCCGAGAATATTTCCAGACTAGCTTTTCTGGAATACAAAAACAGCAGAAAACAGGAACTGGCACTTCGGCATCTTGTTAATAGGTTAGTCCCAAAAAATGTATAAAAGTGATATAAAGTAGATGCAAAACATGTAGCAATTGGTATAAAACAAGCATGGAACATCAAAAATTATAGATACGTTTGAGACGTATCAGCATCCCCAAGCTTAGTTCCTACTCGTCCTCGAGTAGGTAAACGATAAAAACAAATAATTTTTGAGGTGACATGCTACTATCATAATCTTGATCATATAATATTGCAAGGCACATGTAAATGAATGAAGTGATCCAAGTCAATGGTCTATAATTTGCTATCAAATAGATAATGAGTAAACAATGAATCACACAAGCTAAACGTTTTCATGAATAGTACTTTCGAGACAAGCATCAAACAGTTTTGCATAAGTGTTAACTCATAAAGCAATAGTTTCTAATAAAAGGTATTTAATCAACACAAAGGAAGAATTTAGTTTCAGCATTTGCTTCAACTTTCAACATATTTATCTCATGGATATTGTCAACACAAAGTAGTATAACAAGTCCAATACATTGCATATAACGCATGTTGTAACAAAGTTGACACTAGTGTTTGCTTGTGGAAGACAGAAAGAATAGGAAAACTGACTCAACATAAAAGTAAAAGAAAGGCCCTTCGCAGAGGGAAGCAGGGATTAAATCATGTGCTAGAGCTTTTAGGTTTTTGAAAGCATATAGAGATTGCATAAAATATTTGATACTCCTCCCAACCTTGCTAACACAAGCCATGGCTAACCGAATCCTCGGGTGCCTTCCATCAATCACATACCATGGAGGAGTATCTATTTTTGAGAGGTGTTTGTTAATTGTCAACGAATGGTAGCGGGTGAGAACAGTATTCTACCTGTCGAACGGACTTTTAAGAGCGGCTCCCATGAAGGACGTTATTTCTACCAGCAAGGCAGATCATCCCTCTTTCTCTTTGGTTTACACACATTCAGGTATTTCACTGTTTGTCATTGCTTACTGATGAATCAGGGCAAAAGTGTGAAGAGAATTAATTGGTTAAAGTTGTAATTAATTGGGACTGGGCACCCCGTTGCCAGCTCTTTTTGCAAGTTATTGGATAAGCGGATGTATATGCCACTAGTCCAGGTGTAAAAGTCCACTCGACAAATAGAATAAAGAATAACCACACTAATTCCTCATGAGCTAGTAAACATTGACACAAAAAGGGAATAATAACATTTTGAATAATTTAAAGGTAGCACATGAAAAATTTACTTGGAGTGGCAAGGAAATACCACATATAGGTAGTTATGGTGGACACAAATGGCATGGATTTTGGCTCAAGGATTTGGATGCACGAGAAGCATTCCCTCTCAGTACAGAGTTTAGGCTAGCAAGGTTATGTAAGCAAACAAGAATATCAACCCGTACACCAAGTTTTATATGACAAACATATTGCAAACGTTATAAGACTTCATACCGTCTTCCTTGTTAACCAAACCCTGTTATTAGAAAATATCTAGACCTTAGAGATACCACCGATGCAAACCAAATTTTCAACAAGCTTTACGGTAGTTCTTCACTAATAGGCTTAACTCATGTGATGCACAATTTAATCATGATCTACTTGTTAACTCAAAACAATTGACAAGCATCAAGTTATCCATTTTAGTGATCTACAAGATTAAGCAAGTTTTTCCTTATACCAATTACCACATGCAACATTTTCTGAACCAACCAAACACCAATCAATTTATTTCATCAACTCTCCAAACAAATATAAGTGAAGCAAGAGAGTACTTTCTACAAAAGAAAGCTAATAGCTCTGACAAGAGATACATGAAAACAAGAGCTAAAAGCTGAACAGCGCTAGATATGAATACTCAACAAATATAAGTGAAGAATAGGAGTATTCTCATGAAAAAGCGGAGCGTGTCTCTCTCCCAATCAAGAATGCTAGGGTCCAGTCAAGCTTTATTGAAAATAAAATGCAATACTGAAAATAAAAAGCACACAGACGCTCCAAGAAAAGCACATATGATGTGAAAGAATTAAAATATAGTTTCACTAGAGATGACCTGATAATTTTGACGATGAAGAAGGGGATGCCTTGGGCATCCCCAAGCTTAGACGCTTGAGTCTTCTTGAAATATGCTGGGGAGATCCATGGGAGCCTCCCCAAGCTTAAGCTCTTCACTCTTCTTGATCCTATTATATCATCCTTCTCTCTTGACCCTTGAAAACTTCCGTCACACCAAACTCAAAGTAGATCTCATTAGAGGGTTAGTGCATAATCAAAAATTCACATGTTCTGTAAAGACGCAATATGATTTGTTACTTTAAACATTAGCTACAGCCACTGATGTTATGTGAAGCTCTTCCACCCAAAAAAGAATTTCACTCAACACTAGTAAAAGAGAGAATGCGAAAAATAAAAAGGCATAATCTGTCTAAAACAGAACAGTCCGCAAAGACGAATTTTTTCGAGGCACTTACGACGCTCAGATCGAGAAACTCTGAACTAATGAAAGTTTCAGACATTCATAAAGATTACGCACAAAAATTTCAGATTTTTTAACAATCTGGTGATTTTAGGAATTTCGTACAGTGAACAGCAAAAATCTGTTTCTGCGCAGCAATCAAAATTAAGCATCATCTTATCATTAGAGGCTACTCTTGGCACAACAATGCGAGAAAATAAAGATACAAAGGAGTTGCTACAGAAGTAAACAAACTCCTTGACTCAATAAAAGAAAAATTGCAGAAAAATAAAATGGGTTGCCTCCCATAAGCGCTTTTCTTTAACGCCTTTTAGCTAGGCACAAAGCATGCATCAAGTATTACCAAGTGAAGAAGCATCAACATTCTTACGCTTAGCTCTCTTACCTTTACCTTTATCTTTAGGAAATACTTGGTTACACATAGGTGAAGAGGCGAAATTCATAGTGCCTTGGCCCACATCTATTATTGCTCCAAAGCGTTTCAACAGGACCTTCCAAGCGTAATTTGTCCTACTCCTGCACATTCAATGACAAGATAATCAATAGATATTGTTATCCCTAAGAGTTTTGTAAATACTCCTTCAGCTACTCCCCTTGGTAATTTAATAGTATTATCACCCAAAGTTATACAATCTTCGCATTTGGAAAGCTCCCAAAGATTTAAGGAATCATAAATATTCTTGGGCATTAAACAGAATTCAGACATAATATCACAGCGAGAATGAAAAGTTTCACCATTTATAACAACTTTTACTGAGGGAATCCATCCCGATGGTTCAAAATTTACTGGCACATTATCATAATGTTCACGAATCTGATTATACCCTTCTTTAGACCAGATATGTTCGTTTCAAGAGCGTTAAGTCTATCACTTATGCTTGTCAAAGCCAAATCAATTTTAGTGATTGGGGAGCTAGAAATTGTAATCAATTTTTTTATAGCATTAAAAGCTTGATCCCCATCATAACGAAGGAAATCTCCTCCTACCACAGCATCTAAAGCATATCTATAGCAAAGAACAAGACCAAAATAAAAGCTACTAAGAAGCAGGCTTAAAGTCATTTTAGGTTCAGTTTTAGCATAGGACTCAGATATTCTAGACCAAGCATCTTTAAAACTCTCCTCACTCCCTTGCTTGAAAGTGAAGATCTCTTCTTCAGGTGACATTACTACTGGAACAGGGCTAGACATGATGACTAACAGAAAACAAAACTGAAAATAAACTAAATGCAAGTAACTAATTTTTTTGTGTTTTTGATAATTGAAAGCAAACAAGATAAAATAAAATAAACTAAGCAAGACAAAAACAAAGTAAAGAGATTGGAAGCGTGAAACTCCCCTTGCAGAAGACTGCTGTCTCCCCGGCAACGGCGCCAGAAAAATAGCTTGATGACGTGAAACACACGTTCGTTGGGAGACCCCAAGAGGAAGGTATGATGTAGTCAGCAGCAAGTTTTCCCTCAGAAAGAAACCAAGGTTATCGAACCAGTAGGAGCAGCAACTCTTCAGAAGGTTGTCAACGGCGCCAGAAAAATAGCTGTGAGGGAGTCTGGACTGTTGACGTGGAATCTGCACACAACACAATCAAACTACTTTGCCCCAACGAAACAGTGAGGTTGTCAATCTCACTGGCTTGCTGAAAACAAAGGATTAAACGTATGGTGTGGAAAATGAGTATTAAATTGCAGAGAATGAAAAAGGAACAGTTTGCAGTTTGTGGTTGTTTAATCAGTGTAAAAGAATGGACCGGGGTCCACAGTTCACTAGTGGTGTCTCTCCATAAAAGATAACTAACATGTTGGGTGAACAAATTACAGCTGGGCAATTGACGAATAGTGAGCGCATGACAATGCATATACATGACATGTTGACTACTATGATATTTAATTGGGCATTACGACATAATACATAGATCGTTATCCAACAGCATCTATGACTAATAATCCACCGCCGGGTTGTCATCCGAGTCCCCGTTGGTATTAAGTTGCAAGCAACGGATAATTGCATTAAGTAAAGTGCGTAATGTAAACAAACACATATGCCGTGGACATAGCATCGTTAGGTTATCCCTAGTGGCAACAGCACATCCACAACCTTAGAACTTTCTGTCACTGTCCCAGGTTAAACGGAGACATGAACCCACTATCTAGCATAAATACTCTCTCTTGGAGTTACAAGCATCTACTTGGCCAAAGCATCTACGAGTAACGGAAAGCATGCAAGATCTTAAATAACATATAAGATAGATTGATAATCAACTTGACATAATATTCAATATTCATCGGATCCCAGCAAACACAACATGTAGCATTACAATAATATGATCTTGATCATGTAGGGCAGCTCACAAGATCTAAACATGATGGCACAAAGTGGAGAGACAACCATCTAGCTACTGCTATGGACCCGTAGTCCAAGGATGAACTACTCACGCATCACTCCGGAGGCAGGCATGGCGATGTAGAAGCCTCCGGTGACGATTCCCCTCTCCGGCAGGGTGCCGGGAAGAGGTTCTGAACCCTCCCGAGCTAGGGTTGACGACGGCGGCGTCTCTGGAACTTTTCGTGGATATTTGCTCAGGTACTTAGGGTTTTCGCGTCGGGGGGAATAAGTAGGCGAAAGGGCGGCGGCTGGAGACCCGGGGGCCCACACCACCCCAGGGCGCGGCAGAGGGGGGCCCGCGCCCTGGCGTGTGGGGCCCCGTGGCCTCTCCTCTGCTCTTTCGCTCCGTCAGTGTGTTCTGGAAAAATAGGGACCCCGTGTAGTTTCGTCCAATTCCGAGAATATTTCCAGACTAGCTTTTCTGGAATACAAAAACAGCAGAAAACAGGAACTGGCACTTCGGCATCTTGTTAATAGGTTAGTCCCAAAAAATGTATAAAAGTGATATAAAGTAGATGCAAAACATGTAGCAATTGGTATAAAACAAGCATGGAACATCAAAAATTATAGATACGTTTGAGACGTATCAAGATCTTGTCCATAGGAAAGATTGGAGTTCATGTGTTGGACTCTAGAAGCTTATAAGATGACCAAGATCTTATTCAAGGGTTTATATGAAGAATGGTCTTATATAGATTTGAGCATATTGCAAGTATGTCTTGAAGAATAGAATACCGTGGATATTCATGCTCATCTTCAAGACATCATCATTGATCAAGAAAGAAGAAAAGATACAAAGTTGATCAAGGCTAAGTGGAAAGGATGGATTTCAAGTGATCAACACACAAAGCTACATGTTGTAACATGTGGGATCTTGTGATCCAATGGTATGGTAAGCAATCGCCTATATAGCTTTGTGAACTAACCCATATACATGTGTGTGTGTGGAGTATCTATGTGGGGTTAAAGGTATCTTCCCATGGGCATGCATCAAAAGGAAGATTCCATATAGCCCATGGCGGATGACGTCAAGCGGTGGTCGTCATCAAGATAATGGTCAAGTGAAGATGTTCCTAAAAGTGGCTCTCCCATATTGTGTATGGGGAGCATTTCACAAGTCTTCACCAAGCGGAGCACAATCAAGAAAGGTGATCCAACTTGAGGTGATCAAGATCGTCATCATCTAGCTCAAGTGGATTGCGCAAGGCAAAGGTATGACCTTGATAGGGTTTCTATTTTACCGGTCTCATGGTGTTAGTAAGAGACCGAATTATAGGATAGATGCCACACTTTCAAGAGGGGCTCTCGAATGAGTAACTTGATCGTATCGTTCGGAGAGAGCTCAAACCTTTGCATACTTGACATCATCTTTCTTGGTTCTTATTTGGCTTTCCTCCATGTGTGGTTTTAGAGCTTGTCATGATCTTCAAGACAAGCTCAAGTTCATCAAAAACGGATTTCGTAAGAAAAACTTATTGTGTTTTTGGTGTTGGAGGTTTTACCGGTTGTTCTATTTTCGAGAGGATTAACCTTTCCCCATTTGGTTTTATGATTCCTTGTTGGACTATGATGTTTCTCTGCATAATCTTGAAGAGCTCGTTGTTGTGATTCCAACGAGCCAAAGATCATCAAAAACGGGGTCCGGATGCAAAAGATATTGTCGTTTTGGTGTTTGTCTTTCCTGCTGTTTTCAAGGGGGCGGTACTACCGCCCCGGTACCACCCGAGGTACCGCCGGAGCAAACAGAAGCCTGTTTTCAGCGGCACCAAAAGCGGTAGTACCGCCAGGGCGGTAGTACCGCTGCCCGGAGCCTGTTTTCTGCCCGTTTTCTTGTCCTAACTTCCTAGGGGGGCGTAGTACCGCTGGGTCTAGCGGTAGTACCGCCCCGGCGCGAATCTGCACCCAACGTTGGATATTTGGGTGACCTATTTAAGGGGCCTTATTCCCCAATGGTTCCCTAACCTTTCTTGCAAGTTTTGCCCTCCATTGTTGACCTCCAAAAGCTTGCTTTCTCTCAATCCCTCCAATGATTCTTGCTCATTCTTGAGGGAAACAAGAGAGGAGATCTAGATCTACATCTCCACCAATCAATCTCTCCTCTAAGTGAGGGGAGCCTATTGGATCTAGATCTTGGGATTCATTTGTTGCTTCCTTGCTCTTCCTCTCATCTTCCTCCATAGCATTAGTTGCTTTGGTGGGATTTGAGAGTGAATTGCTTTGAGCACTTCTTGTGTTCTTACCATTGCATTAGGTGCATCGGTTTGAGTTCTCCACGGTGATACGTGGAGTTGAAGTTTGAGAAGCTCATTACTCTTTGTGGTTCTCGTTGCCTCGTGGGTTAGTTGTAACCCTGGGAGGCCTTTGTGAGTTTCGGAGCTTTATCTTGTTGCTAAGCTCCGGGACATTGTTGGGAGTCTCCAACTCATTGTGGAGTTCCTCAACCTTGGTGTATCGGTTTGGTCAACGCCTTCAAGTCGACCTCATAGTGGAACGAGCCAATCCCTCACGGGTGAAGCTCACGGAGAATAGGGTGAGCACATCGGTGCTATTGGAGTGCCTAGGAGACTCCACACCCCTCCAACGTAGACGTACTTCCATTGGGAAGGAACTACGGGAAACATCTCCTCGTGTCCACTTTGCAGTTACTTCTATACCCAAACCCTTTACTTATGCATTTACCTTTGTGATAGCCATCGAGCTTGAAGTTATCTATATTGCTATCACTTAGTTGTTAATCTTGCTTAGCATAAGTTGTTGGTGCACATAGGTGAACCTAGCTTGTTTAGGTTTTGTGCTTGATAAATTAAACGCTAGTTTTATTCCGCATTTATTCAAGCCTAAACCGTAATTATTTTAAAACGCCTATTCACCCCCCTCTAGGTGACATCCTCGTTCTTTCAATTGGTATCAGAGCCAAGGCTCTCTTTATTAGGCTTCACCGCCTTGAGAGTAAAGATGTCGTTTAGAGATTTAGCAAATGATCCCACTTTCATATTCGATGGCACAAATTATGATGTTTGGAAAATTCGCATGCTTAATCTTTTTCGGGTGTTTGGCCCAAAAATGGAGAGAATCGTAGATATGGATTTTCCTCCTCCAAATGATCTCCAAAAGTTATCTTTAGAGGATGAGGAAAACTCTTATCTCAATTCTCTAGTATCTCATGCTATTGTTTGTGTTTTGAGCAATGTAGTTCTTGAGTCAATCATGCCATTTCGGAATGCTCATGATTTATGGACAAAGCTTCAAAACAAATATGATGTGTCCAATATTATTTATGGACAATGATCTACCTTTGGACTTAAACACATCTAGCACCATACATGTTTTACATGCTTGTGTTGATAGTCCTTGCATATCTTGTCAAAATTGCTCGTCTATATCTCATGATGATATGCTTGCTTTATCTTGTTGCCATACTACAAATTCGTGTGTTTCCTCTATTCTGTTGGTCACTAACATTGTAGAGGAAACCCAACTTCCTATGAACAAGATGTGTACTTGAGTGGTGCCTCAAGTAATGTTTCATCTTCATCGACCATCTTTTGCCTTATGGCTAAGGAGTCAAAGGTATCTCCTACTTTGAACCCCATTAAATCTAAAGATGATGATAATAATGAAGAGAATGATATTGTTGATTCTCTAAATAAGAAAGGTGAAATTGTCTTTCTTGCTTTGAGTAAAGATAAAAATGCTCGCTCTAACTTCATGGAAATCATGGCTAATGCTATTGATCATTGTTGATTCCATTTTGCCCATATCTCCCTGATGATACTTTTATTATTTTTATTCATTTTCTCATTTTCTCTTCTTTCTTTTATTTTTTCGAAAACACTTTCACATTTTCTAAGTACATGAATATTTTTCTAGTTTCTCCAATACACATTGGATTTTCATTTTCTTTATTTGATGTCTATATGAACATAAGTTTTGATTGATATGGACATGTTCTATGTACGCGAGCATTATTTTGAAATAGATAAATTATTTTATGAATATGAACATTAATTTAGGAATACATATTTATTAATTATGCATAAACAATTTTTTAATATATGTACATACGAACATAATAGCAAACGGATTTTTTATAAATAGATATATTTTTCTGTACTTTTAAACAAAATATTGTATATATTTTATAGCTTTAAATATCTATATATAAACCAATTATTTAAAAATGATAAAAGCTATACCTATGTTAATGGACTGCTCAAAATGTGGCCCAAATGAGGCCAAGGTATAAAAACATGAGTCGTGCCCCCCCCCCCCCCCCCCCCCCCCCCCGCCCGCACGTAAGAAGACATCAAGCTGCTGAAAAACAACGTTAGTCCAGGTTAGTACTATTAAAAACCGCGTGCGGAGAGGAGAGGAGAAACCTCGCCACACGGTCCCCTTACCAACATCCTTGCAAAATGGGCATGTATCCTGATTGCCACCGAGCTTCACAGGAACAACAAGGCGCGGAGATCCAGGTCAACCGAATGGTGAGGAAGGCCCTAAGCGCGAGATTGATCTGAGCCACGAAGAGCATAGGCGCGACGCCGAAAGACAATACAACGACCATAGACATGATCCCGAGTGAGATGACAAAGCTCAACGTGGCGAGCCAAGACACGATCGACCCAAGAGGTGTCGCTGTGCAAGGGAGCACTCTGAAGAGGACCTATACTTGGTCCCCGACTTATCATCGGGCGCGGTGCACTATCTCGTGAGCTAAGTGGACCGCCTAAGCAAAGAACTATAATATATATGATGGTACGCGAGACCCAATTGCATACCTGAAATCAGATAGTTTAGAAAATGTTCTCGTGTCTAAGGATAAGAAAAATCATAAAACATGAAATAAACCAAACCCGCTCTTTCTGTATTTAGGCAGAAAATATACTCATGTATTTAAAAACATTAAGTTATTTTCCAAAATGAAAAATGAAACAAGAGAAATTGGAAAATGAAATACAATAAAAAACATCATCAGACAAAATATTAACAAAAAGTAACTCTCAAAATGAATCATACTTTGTTGGGTTAAACGAGCACGCAAGCCACATGAGGCAGTCGGCCCCTTATTTGACGCGATGACCGTCAAATGCGGAATTGTAGGTACATCGTTGGAAGAGGGCCTTGCTGGCACTAGGGGCGACACATTGTGGGGGAAAGGGCGAGGCAGAGTGTCCAATTCAAATTGCACACATGCTGTGACTGGAGTGGGCATGGAGCGCTCAACAAACACGAGGATTTGCTGATGAAAATTTGTCCCGATTTGGATTTGCTATGGGATGTTGGGTGTGATAAGTTATGGGAAGTAAGATTGAAGAACACTAGATATAGGGGCGGAGCTAGAGAAGCAAAAACATGCCCTGTTTGGAGAAGCTGGCAGTGTCACAACAGATATAGATCACAGTTTCTGCAGTACACACGTACATGATTAAAATCCATTGTTATATGAAGACAAATATTTTATTGCGGTATCCTGTGTTACCCCTTAACCTTAGCTCTAGACCAGTTGTCGAAAAACCATGGTTGGCCCGCGAGTGCTTTTTTGCGTTTGATATTTTTTCTTTGTCCCTCGGTTGCACTATAAAGGATTACATGTTAATCTAAATGTGGCGATGACACACCGTGATACAAAGTCTGGACAGTCGAAAAACACTATTGGAATCTTGAACGTGTAGTCTATACATACACGTAGGAGCACATGTACAGTCGAGAGTGAGAATAGTGTACAGACTTGCTTACATACAGTGATACAGAGACGTACATTAGCTAGGACTACATAGAGTGGTGAGAGCAGCCATCGTTACGTATACAGGTGGTGTTACTAGTACATACACTTCTGTCGCTCGATCAAGTGCTGATGGTAATTATGGTACGGGTGCTCTTCTGGCAATTGATGGGCTTCCGCTGGCGCTGCACGCAAGGGCCTTGATTCTAGCTACTCGTCATCATGTGCCCACGGGTATCATTTATCACGTACATGACGAGTAGGATCCTGTTAACTCCTATTCCTACGTCGGGAAAGGAGTAAAAAAATTGAGCAATGGAGAGGAGGTTACATGGTAGAGAAAGCAAGACGCTCTTGTTTCTTTCTATATAGCTAGCTAGACTCACGTCTGAGAACCACTGGTTGTAGTGTGCTTTCTATGAAGGGGATATATAACTTGGAGCTGATGCGGTGGGTGAGAGATGCTACGAGCTTACTAATTGACCAGTGGGCCATAAGGCATGAAGCTCTCCTGGACTTATGGGCCGTATCATTGTCGTGGGTCAAGCGGGTTAGATATTCCCCCGTCAACTGATTGACCTAGTATTCCCAAAAAAAAATACTTATTGACCTTTTTTTTAGAAAAGGAAATTTTATTAATCCCAGCCTCTGCATCGAGTGATGCACACAGCCGATTATTACATAGTTTGAGTGTATATTATTCGAGCTTACATCTCATGAATCACGAAAGATTGAGACATGGCTCAACCGGACAAAGACAAAGTGAAGCACAACTACGAAAGTTGACTAATATATTGCCACGAATGTCGGGAGAAAAAATCCTGTGCCACCCGTAGGAGTCTCGTGCACCCAGCCACCATAAGGTCCCGCTGGTCCGAAGGTAGCAGGAAAACCCATAACAGGATCCAGTGCACCGCCATATGGATAACCTGTAATACATGAAAATGATCTTTTCTGTTAAAAACAAGATTGTTTCTACAATTCCAAATAGACAAACAAATAGCCGACACGCCTATACGAATCCTATCTTTGGTCTTCTTATCCATCCCGTTCAACCAATTCTCAAACATGTTTGTGACATTGGTGGGAGGAGGAATATTATATGTACAAAACACAACACGCCACACCAGTTTAGCAAAAGGGCAAGAGATAAAAAGATGTTCTATACTCTCATTATTCCCACAAAAATAACATTGAGAGCTTCCATGCCAGTTTTTCTTCGCAAGATTATCTTTAGTGAGCAAGATTCTTCTATTAAGGAACAACATAAATATTTTAATTTTAAGCGGTATTTTTAACTTCCAAAGATCTTTTTCTAAAAATTTAGTATGGCCATTCATTAAATCCTCATACATAGATTTTACAGTAAAAATTCCATTATGAGTCAATTTCCACTTAAACACATCCAACCTCAATCTTATACATACTGATTGACCTAGTCCTTTTGGTTTCCGCATCCAACCTCGGTTTGAGGAGCCCACTTCAAGCGAGCGGAAGTCCGGATGGCACCCGCCGGGTTCGGGTGCGGGTTTGGCACCCCCATACCTGCACTCGCCACCCGCCCCATACCTGCTGGCGGGTATATATAGAGTTCAACCATACCCGTCACCCGCCGGGTTTGCGGGACCCGACGGGTACCCGCGAAAGTGCACGGAGGTGCGACGGATGGCAGGAACTGGTCACGGCGGCGGACCTGTAGCTTGGACAAGAGGAGCTAGAGGGAGTCAAGGACGGCGGCGTGGAGAGAGGGGCAGCGGCCGGCGGCGCGAAGGGAGAGGGGCATAGGCCCTGTTTGTTTCCGCTTCAACTTCTGCTTTTAGGGTGTAGAATCAGAAGCGCAGACAAAACACGGTGAGATGGAAAAGCGATTTTGAGAAGCGCGGTACAGAAATACACAGCATGAGCGAAGGAGAGTAGAAGTAGAGCGGGAGGTGCTTCCCGCAGCTTTTTCACTCAAGTCTCCAATGGTTGTTCTTTATTACCCGTTGCCTTGCTCAAAATTACAACCAGACTGCCACTGTGAGGCCGAAAGTAAGGCCGAACTGGCTGTCCTTTCCCTTCGCATGCGTGTACGTGTATGCTGTACCGGTCAAGACATACTCTATCTCACAGAAATATATTTTGATTCGAAATATTTTGTACACGAAATATGTGCGCGTCGACGAGTACATTTCATTCCCGTGATTATTTTGAGTTTCGTGGACTGTAACTTCTTAATTTTGGACTGGACTTCGCACCATTTTTAGACACTTTTGTTAAATTCGTGACACTTGGTCAAATCGTTTGAAATTTCTTTTTAGGAGTAAATGGATCTCACTATTTTTCACAACTTTAGTGTTGTAACTTTTTTGTTTTGGCGGACATATATGAGTAGACCTTGTACATATGTATGTACGTGTTTGAAGTATGCTTGTGGAACCACTTCACGGCCGACAACCCTGCCGTTCCCCGCCGCTATTCAGAATTTGCTAATTCATTCAAATAAGTTTTTATGCAACTTCTTCAGTATTCAGGGGTATTCCAGACATTTCATCTTTCAATCCAATAGCAGCAACAAAAAAAGCAGTTCTGCCAAACACCAAATCTCTGCTTCCAACAGCTGCTTCTCATAGCTGCTTTCTCACAGCTCAACAGCTTCAGCTGCTTCTCAACAGCTGCAGCCCAAACAAACAGACCCATAGTCCAGCGCGGAGAGAGAGGGGCTGCGGCCGGCGGCGCGGATGGAGAGGGGCGGCGCAGAGGGAGAGACGCGGCCGGCGGCGCGGAGAAGAAGTAGGAGAGGCCTGCGACGTGTGCTGTGGCCTGCGGCGCGTGAAGATGGTAGTGATAGGAAGGTAAGGTTGAGGAGTTTAATATGAGCCAATGCATTAATAAGGAACCAAAATTAAGGGACCAAATTAGGGTGAACTGTAATAACAATGAACCAAAAAATTAAGGTGAAACAAAGAAACATATCAACCAAAATTAAAAAGGACAAAAATTTGGCCAAACTAATTGGTGAAACTTAGTAATAGTGAACCAAAAATGGAGTTAACAAGGTGAAAATGAACTAAAATTAGTGTGAACCGAAAATATCGGGGAATTAGGCAAAGTAATTGACATTACAGTATATTTTGACCTGACCAAAGTTCAACCAATTCAATTGGAACGGTCCTGCATGTACAAGCAAAGAATGCATCATGAGTCTTCATTTCATCCGAGAATTGTGATTGATTCAACTACATGTGGAGTCTGACTATATATCGAAACTAGGGACCAGGATTTTGCGCACTATGGTGCTACCTTTAAAAGAAATCAAGTCTGTAATTAGTTTATTTCTACTTGGAGAAGCCCTTTGGCTTGTAATAAGGTTGCGGACGCTTTGGCGACGTTCCATGCATAATTAGGTGATCAGCCCCAAGCACTCGAGTCGAGTGGTGCTTTTGATTTGGTCATGGCTTGTCCAACAATAATATTGTTCTGCATGCTGTATTTAGTTGAATCTTTGTTATTTACGGATAAAACTGAGCATCTATCCCTCCCCTTGTAAGAAGTGTTTTTCAATTGTTATAAATTTGTTCGTACTTATAGCTCTAAACCAAAAAGCACAAGATCATGATCAAACAAACAGACCTTATACTTGAGTTGACTTGCCCTTCTGTATATACACCATGCATGAAAGATCGAAAAGAGAAGCTTCTAAGCAAGATGATTACTGGCATGAGTCTCGGCCTGAAGCTATGACTTAATGGGGAATCGTCTATGTTACAAAGCATCAACATGACAAATATATTTTCTGGTAAAAGAGTTATCGGCAAGAGGTAACTTTTCCGCTTGAAGTCATTACTTTTTGGTGCAGCTAGAAAGCGATGTCACACGCACGTGGCCTTGGATGTAGACTCTGCACTTCGATTTATATGTGTATGTACACTCCATATGGTTCACATGTGGTTCGAATTCTACATCTTATTTTGGTAGAGCTTGCATAATTTATCGGGTAAATTATGGGTAGATTCCAGTTACCTCCTATTCCTAGCTAGGCAAATGATCAAATGAATTGAGCAATCCAGAAGAGGAGACATGCCAGACAAAGAAGAATGATCTTATTTTTCTTAAGTAGCTAGCTAGACTTGGATTGAATCGCTCAGGATATGAAGGGTGGAGGAATGGAAACCATGACCGTAGTGGGCTTTTTATGAAGGAGTTATGTAATGTGTGGAGCAGTGGCGGTACGACGGGTAGTAATTAGTAGCACTTCCTACAGGGTTTATAATAAGGACGCTTCCAAAACTAACAGTCACCAAGACATTTAGTCGAATAGTTCAGACATTTCTGTTAACCGCACCCTTAAAATTGCAATAACATCCCTCTTCATTTTTCCTTAGGTGACTCCTTGTCTCAATTGTGCGTATAAACCGAGGGGCCAATGACATAGAGATCTTTGCGGGGAGAGGACAGCGCAAGTAATTGGTTGGACGTGCATGGAGTAGCTACTTTAGGAACGTACATAATATTTAATAACATTTTCTTGCATGTGAATACTCATGATTGGAATATAAAAATAACTATAGGCATACATTTGAAATTTTACTTCATATAACATCAATCAAGTAATATCGTAGTTCATATATGTATTGTTTTAGATTAGGAGGCGCATAATGGTCAAATGAGGACAAGTTATCACATCATGACACAGAGAATATTTGACGATGTTCGAGGAACTCACCTACTTACCGGAGAGTAGGCCCTTGAAATCCAGTCCATTAATTGAGATTTTTCTTCGGGAGAGGGTTGATAATATTTTTTGAATGTCTTCGACGGCTGCTCGCTTCAATTCAATTTTATCGGTGTTGATTGTTTAACTATGATACCTCTACAGATCGGACTCATGGAACGTCTTCTTCATCAATAATGAAACGATGTCAGTCTAGGCACGGCGCTGAGCGAGAGTGTGACATGCCGTGAGATACAACATGATAGGGCTAGATAGTCTAACGAAACGATGAGAGCGGACTTTTACGAAGGTGTGCTAATCTCAAGCTGTCGTTCTAGACCGGCGTTGCCCATTTTAAGAATACCGTACATGGTAGGATTGATGAGACTAATTTTGTTAAAAAAAGACAGAACTACATGCCTATTGAACTATCTAAAACAACCGGTAAAAGTTCACAGGAAAAATTGACACGAGTTCAAAACCAACCAATGTAACCTTATCTCTTTCTCCTATGCACTCATTTATATTGGCAGAAAAGTTAACCGAAATCTTAAACATGTAATGCATACACGTACGTAATCTAAGTGATAGTGTATATACACATACCTAAGGCGGCGGTTGGGAATACACAGATGGTTAGGCAGAGTTTATTGTTTGCGACTCCACGCGCATAGGAGAGATTTGCTCCTTGGTATTTTCGTTGATTTGAACTATATATTTGGCACATGCTTGGTAAGTTTAGGGATTGTGGTAATTGTCCCGAGAAAAATTGGATTCTGGTTGCGCCAGGACAGGCGGCCAAACTCTTACATAGTGCATACATTCTGCCGCTCGATCAATGGCAGACGACGACTTCGAGACTTCTTTTGCATGTGCTGCACATGACGAGCTGGTAGTTTTGCTGTTGCGGTTGTTCTTGCAAATGACGTGATTTCGCTGAACCGATGGTTCGAATTCTAGATACTGTAGAACCTTAAGTCGCATGTATCATTTACCCCGTACATGACGGCTAGATTCCTGTCACCTGCTAGTCCTACATAGGGACATTAGATAACATGGTGGAGAAAACAAAGGAGATGGAGTAGTGACCACTGATTCGGGGGTGCTTTTTATGAGGGAGATAGTACATTATATGGAGCGGAGGCGGTGGGTCGGTGATGACGTGAGCTTATTAATAGTCTAATAGACCGCACTTCCCAGTGCAGATGGTCTCTCTTATTCTACTATGAGAGTTAAAGAGGATTTCTTTAGTAGAGGATCCTTTCGGGTTGGAAACGGGAAACCACAAGGTTTTGGTAGAACATTTGGCTAGGTAATACTCCGTTAAAAGATCAATATCCATTGCTTTATAATATTGTGCAACAGCAAAATGTCTCGGTTCATGATGTGTTTCACAATAGTCCACCCTTAAGCATAGGCTTTCGTCGGGTTTTAGTTGTGAATAACTGGGACATGTGGTCTCATTTATGTGTTAGATTAATGGATATTACTCTCACTGATGAACCAGATAGTTTTGTTTGGAAATTGACACAAACCGGGATCTTTACAGTTAAATCTATGCATGAAGACTTAATGAATGGTCATACTAGATTCTTACAACACTAGTACAGAACGACACATCGGAAACGGGCCAAAAACCCCTTCGGCAACGGAGAAAGGGTCCGTGTCCACGACCCTGTCACTGATGTGAAGGCTCTCATCGGCAACGGACACGAAAAACCGTCACCGATGAGGCTTGATTTTGGCTACAGTTGCCATCCAGTCTCCGTTGCCGATGTATCTGGACATCAGAAACGGAGATTCTGTTTGCTCGTTTGCATTGAGGTTTTTTCATAAGCCTACAGCAGCAATACAGTTGTCAATTGACATTCAAAATATCACAGCAGAAGCACAAAGTTGCTAGCAAAACCGTTCATAACTTATATAACAATTGTCACCATTACATAGCATCAAAAGATGAGTTACACATGCTTCGCTAATCCTATCATTCTCATGCCTCCCTAAACTGCAGCTAAGTCTTGCTCCCTAAACACACATCCACAAAATAGGGAGAAACTGAAAAAACAGAAACTACACCAAGCCAAATTGCCAAATTCTTCGTACTGAGGCTTGCTCCATCTTGGACGGTGTCGTCGAAATATAATACGTCACAACAGCGACGGTTCACGGATATGATCCCACTTTATAAGTAGCACATTTAAAGTTTGTTCGGATCAGCTTGGTGCTTCTGGATAAAAATACATGGATTGATAGTTAGAGAAGAGCCAAAATATGATGCTACATGACATAGATATAATTTAATGTGAAAACAGTTCACACCTTTAAGCGCCTATATCCGTGTGCTTGCAGTCCGATCAAACGATTTGGAGGCATAACTTGAAGGTGATGTTTCCTTCAAGAGCCTCACCATTTTTTATACAGTGTCGCCGAAATACTATTACTTCATACACTAGCTACACAAAATAATAACGAGGATTAGCACATTGACAAAAAGTTGTGACTGGATCTATTCATCATCGGTAGTACTACAAAGAGTTAAAATTAATTCACCCTACTAGACTTAAAAATAGTGCAAGATACTAGACAAGTTTTCTATATACTAGACAAGTTTTCTATGCTAGACTAGAAAACTAGACAGAAACAATAAAGTGCAACATACTAAACGAGTTTTCTATATACTAGACAAGTTCTATATACTAGACAAGTTCTACATAAAACCAATTGATGAACTAGTTCATGAGCTGAGCGATTTAGACCTCGTATTTTCTTCTCCGTGGACGGCGCCTCGAGATCGGCCACCTCCTCCTCCGTGGACGGCGCCTCGAGATCGGCCACCTCCTACACCGTGGACGGCGCCTCCAGATCGACCACCTCCTCCTCCGTGGACGACGCCTCCAGATCGGCCACCTCCTCCTCCGTGGACGGCGCCTCCAGATCGGCCACCTCCTCCTCCGTCGACGGCGGCCTCCAGATCGGCCTCCGTTGACGGCGGATCCGCCACAACTGCTGCATCACCACCCGATGAATGATCTGATCCAGCTCCGCGTGGCCCAGAGGACGCGGGGCATCACCGGAGGTGATCAGCCTGACGCGCTCCCACACCTGCCGCATCACAGCCGCCTCCAGATCTGCCCTATCACGAACAGATGCAGCTAGATCGGTGCGGCCGCTAGAGCCGTGGCTGCGATGGCGAGATATAGAAGCGCCGGCAGAGGAAGCCATGAGAGAGTGAGGAGAGTAAAAAGCTACAATGTGCGGCGGCTAGGGTTGAAAGATGGATAGTGAGGGATTGAGAATGAGACTGATGGGGCTTGCTTCGCCAGTACATTTATAAGCACCCAATTGGTAACGGACATTTTATATAACCGTTTCCATTGGATACAAGTTCACAACTACTATGTGCTACTGATTTCCGTAGCTGCATACGAACATAATACATTCTACTGATTTTCAAAGTGTATACGAACCTAATACATTGTACTGATTTGCATAGCTGCATACGAACCTAATACATTCTACTGATTTTCATTGCTGCATACAAGTTCACACCTAACAGCAGCACACAACACACAAAATCATTCTAGCAATGCTCACAAGAACATTTAACTGAGCTATTTCTGTTCCTTTATGCCGCTCCTAGCGCACATCAACAACATGGTCGGATTTAGTCGAAGTGTTTGTTGGGCTCCATGCCAAACCAGCTAGAGCTGCTGCAGTGTGCGGCTTCATCTCCATGTTCGCCTTCTTGACTATCAAGGCTACATTTTCTAGCTCTGCAGCTTCCACTTCGACGCCATTAGCAAGCAGCATCTCAACATAATCTTCAATACAAAAAAAATAATCACAGCTCCCAGAATACTCTTCGCCCCTCCCCTGCCAAATGGTAAATCGAATCCAGAGCCAAATCAGCATCACACATAGAATAGAATCAATCAAAACTGGTCGAAGCGTCGAACTAACCCTGTGATTTGGACACTTGAAATAGATCCGGCCTGGGTTCAGATCCGAACGCGACACTCGACGAATCGCGTTCCGACAGCGGCAACAAACGCAATTCACAAGCGGCAAATCTGACCCGGCCCCGGCGGCGCAGGAGGAGGACGCATTCGATCTCCCTGACGAGCTCATGCTCTTGGCCATGGAGGACACGAGTGCGGAGTAAAAACAAGCTGGAGCGGAGGAACAAGGGCGAATCGACAGTCTTTTATAATATCCAAGATAGTGCTAAAAAAGGAATTTTATATACGCAACCTCGCCAACGGTTGTATACAAATGTCCGATGCCATTGAAGAACATATCGCACACGGAGTCGAAAGAAACTCCGTTACCAACATATCGGCAACGGTTAATAATTCGCGACCGTTGCCTATGAAGGCGGACGCGGGCCAGCTTGCCTGGCGGGGCGGGTTTTATCACGCGGAAAGCGCGATTCTCCGTCGCCTAACTTGTGCCGTTTCCATAGAGGGGTATCGGATGTATCGTTCTGTACTAGTGCAAACATATCTATGGAAATTGAAAATTCCGATGAAAATCAAGGTTTTTTATGTGGTTCCTTCATAAAAAAAGTGCTGCTTACCAAGGATAACTTGGCAAAGAGAAATTGGAAAGGAGACTCTCGTTGTTCCTTTTGTGGGAATAGCGAAACTGTTGAACATTTATTTATTTCCTGCCCTTTTGCAAAATTGGTTTGGCGTGTTGTTTTTTGCACCTACAATATTCCTTCCCACCAATGTCACTAATGTTGTTGGGAATTGGTTGAACGGGATGGATAAAAAGACCAAAACTAGGATTCGTATTGGCGCTTCAGATATTTGTTGGTCTATTTGGAATTGTAGGAATAATATTGTTTTTAACAGGAAAGAAACTTTTCATGTTTTACAGGTTATCCATATGGCGGTGCACTGGATCCAGCTATGGTCCTTCTTGCTACCTTCGGACCAGCGGGAACTTATGGTGGCTGGATGCACACGGCTCCTGTTGGTGGCACATGATTTTTTCTCCCGGCATACATGGCAGCATATTAGACGACTTTCGTAGTATACTATAGGCTTTGCTTTTTGTCCAGTTGAGTCTTGTCTCAATTTCTTCGTGATCATTTGAGATGTAATAATTTACTTGGCACAAATTGTTAATAAATGGCTGTGTGCATCACTCGATGCAGAGGCCAGGACATCCCCATTCTAAAAAAAAGTATTAGCTCCTACTGTCTGTTTCTGGTTTATGAGCTGCCTTTTGAAATAAAATTCTTGTTTTTACTGTAGATGCACTCGTAATGGGTAATTACCGCCATGCGCGGAAAAGGGACACAGATTTGCTAATTTATCCGAGATGGCAGATTACCGTAATTTATTTTACAGTATTAACTTTTAGGAGATGTGTTAGAGATGCTCTAATAAATTAGCTAGTACAACCGCATGTTAAGGCTCCTTACAAAAATAACCGCCAAGTAGTAGTAAATTTTCAGGCGAAGTGATTGCTTTTGTTGACATGCTTGATGGATTTCTTCATATGTTTCTGGACCTGGGTTTCACATGTTGCTGATGTGACAGAATAAATAGGGTTGTGTTGTGCCATCTCAAAAAACCTAGTTATGGGAACGATTGCCGATCATGGCCGACGAGAGTTTCGTTCCAGCGTAAAGTTCGATAGAAAGAAATGCCTACTATAGACAAGACACTAGGGTGGCCTAGCGTGAATTGTTCATCTCCTTAGCTAACAATTTCTATATGCTTTCCCGGAGGTATAGAGTATGGATCTACTAGCTCGTCCATGCAATTATTCATCATCAAATAGTCCAGTTCAGTGTTGAACTTACAACATATGGACATGTATATATTTGGTTCAGCTTTAAAGTTTCCACATGAAGCAGAAGCCAGATGGAAAACGCCGACGAGATAATCCCTTCGATGGTTTATTGGTGCTTCAATCAAAATAAGTGGCTGAAACCCCAAGACTATTACAAAGTAAACTCGTTTAGCAGTTCTATCTTAAGTTTCATACATTCCTTGCTCTCAGATTGCCCTTATCTATATTTGTCCTTTTGTAATTATTCTTAGGATCTCTCAAAAATATAATTCGGACTATGATTATAAATTTTAATATGGCTGGATGGAAACATACTAAATCATGTGGATTTGTTTTCGTACAATCCTACTTGACTTGTACTCCAAGATTGCCCATGTTGGCCTATATATACTCGACCATGAGGTTCAATAATATATCCAACATATTTCGCCAATCTTATAGTTCTACACAACATATCCTAATGGATACGCCCTGCTCAACATGCCGAAGTAAGCAACCCATCCAGAACTAATGCGCAACTATATGAATGACCTATAGAACATTGAAAAATATTTTTTTTATGAAAGCAAGACAATCCTCGTAGTTTCACATATGTTATTGTGTTATGGGTATCGCAGGCCTGAAGAAGAGGCCTCACCGAGGGTAGCCGTAGGGGAAAGCATGGTGGACTCGGTGACGAGATTGTACACAAGGGTTTGCCCAGCTTCGGATCTAATGACGGCGGCGAGATCCTACGTGCTACTATAATTCATTACATGTAACTATGTGTACAATTTACAATGAGGGTGGTAAAGCATAGCCCTAAGGTTTCCACGAGGCCGGGTTATATAGGCGCCATGCCTTCTCTTAGAAGGAATGTCCCAACCGAGTTAGATTGGGAGCCTAGATTAACACGACATGAACCCTAACTGGATCCATAAGGTGAAAGTCGACTGGCCTTCGTCTTGGACTCTTCTAAGCCTGTTTCAGGCTTCACCTTGCGCTTCAGCCCACCAACCCTGTTCACCTAGTAGGCTGGTATTTCTCTATGTCGTGGGTATACCCATTCGGCATATCCTCCATATATACCCTCACAAAGCAGAAACCTCCACACGAATTTGAGCCTCAAGGTGTGTTAAAAAATCTTTCATGCTTTCCTAATGAGCCAGAGGGCAGGCCTTGTGCAGTGATGAGATCGTCCCCACTTGTGCCAAGAGTCCGGGTTCGAACTATACTCTCTGCCCTGCACTTTACATGGGTAACATTAGGTTCGTATCTCTCCCCAGCCCCACCTTGTGTGAGTAGTCTCTTATGTACTGGGTTTGTCTTTTGTGTCCATTTCGTATTGAGCCAAACAATTTTCAAACAGGATAAAACTATCCATACTAATTAATTGGTTATATTGTGTTTGATGCTGATCTGTTAAGGCTTGCAATAAATCATTATAGACTGGCTAATCTCCTAGGCATCCCATCTGGCTAAGCACCCTCCATGCAGGTCGGCTTGACAACGGTGCAACACCAGAACTCGAGTAATAGTGGAAAGAAGTCTGGACGTGGAATTAGGCTTATTATTTGCCCAGGGTTTCAGTAAATTTTTTTGTCCGCCATTGTGTGTGTGCATCATCAGCAAATTTGATAGTGTGGCACCTCGTGCTTACACAAAGGAGAGCACAGACTGAGAAGATGACATGAACAACTTAACTACAAGGTTGTGCAAACACAACATAAATGGCCCCCGTGTCGGAGGAAGACTCTATACTCAATGCTTCCGAGCAACTTCCCTGTCGTCTTCGAAATACTCGCAATTCTTTCTAACCGTCCATCGCCGCAACAAGCTTCTCTATTGACCATGTCCATCTCCATGTCCGACCAACTAACTGGACCAATTAACTTGGACCAGCACCTTGTACATAAACAAACTATGCACGCTTGGTGGCCAACTCCACAGGGTTTGGATGGTACGTGCTTCTATTCAAGCTCTTGCATCATTTATCACATAAATTATGAGTAAATTTCTGTTACCTCCTATTCCTAGCTAGAAAAGGGAGTAAAAGGATTGAGCGATAGGGAAGATGATACACGGTAGAGAAAAATACTCTTACTTCTAGTTCTAGCTAGACTTGCAGTTGAGAAACACTTGGCATATATATGGAGGGTAGCTGAATAGAGACCAGTGAGTAGAGGCTGCTTTTTACGAAGGACATACATAACGTTGAGTTGAGACGGTGGATCGGGATAATTCAAACTTTGTATAATGTACTCATGTTAGGTATCTGATGTTACTCGTAGTAGCTAGTATGACACATGTTGGATTTACAAGGCTGCTTACAAAAATAACGACCACCTGTTTGATTTTTCTATATAACCCTACTTAGAAGGTGGGCATCGACTTAGATGACGAGCTGCCCATTATCGCCGCGCGCAAGCTCTACGAGGACACTTACAAGACCACCATGACCGAGGCGAGGCAGAGCTCCCTCTCTAGGCTTTTCAGGCTGACCATGCCGTGCCTTGCCCAGGTGGACGATGCGCTCATTGCCTTGGCTGGACCAGGAGGAGTGGAGATCAACCGGAGGCTGTGCAAGGCCTCCGTGCTAGCAATCTTATTTGCTTTAGTATCTACTAGTTCATCATGTGTACTGCAACTCTTATTCGAGCTACCCGAGGTGGGCATGTCACCTCGTTATCATAAACTGCACTGCAACTACTTCTTCAACTGCAACCTCTACAAAAGTCCAAACGTCGTCGATCAAATACCTGCAATCATGAATAGCCCCATCCTCGACATCGCCAATTGGAACGTTCGGGGCCTCAATGATCAAGCCCGTAAAGACACCGTCCACTCCACACTCGCAAACACCCCATGCCATATCGCATGCCTCAAGAAACCAAATTGGCAGACATCGACCAAAGCACGGCCGCATACATTGGAGGATATCGGTTGCGCTCTTTTGCGCAAAGACCAGCCACGGGCACCAGAGGAGGAATCTTGTTGCTGTGGGACGCCGACCACGTCACAATCACCAACATCCACATTGGGGATCACCTCATCTCGGCCGATGTCTGCATTACTGCTTGTGGAACCTCATTCAAGCTCACCACAGTTTATGGGCCAGCGTTGACGCTGAAAAAAGGGCCTTTCTTGACGAGGCGATTGCATGCGCCCCCCAGAATGATGAGAAATGGTTGATCTTGGGTGACTTCAACCTCATTTACCAGGCCTCGGACAAGAACATTCCAATCTGGATTTTCGCCTTATGGGACAATTTCGCCAAGCTCTGAAACCAGTGTGCTCAAGGAAATTAAGCTCTAGAATAGAAAGTTCACCTGGAGCAACGAGAGGAGTGACCCACTCTAGTCAGGCTGGACCGTGCTTTCTGCAATGCCGGATGGGATCTTGCTTTCGAGAATCATGTGCTTAATGCCCCTCCTCTTCGTTCTCGGATCATGCCTGTTGATGCTGTCGAATCTGTTGGCCCCAAGGCCCGCCCACTTTCTACTTCGAGAATTCTGGTGCAAGATGCCCGGATTTCTTGACGTGGTGTCCGCTGCATGGAAGGAGTCGACCACGCACACTCAGCGGCCCACGTCTTCAACCACAAGCTTAAGCTAACGGCGAGAAGATTGCGGGCATGGAGTAGGGGCCTCTTTCTCCGATCACAAGTTGCAGTTCATTATGGCTCTGGAAGTTTATTATGCAGTGGACATTGCCCAGGACTTTCGCCCTTTATCGGTGGGTGAAAAGACTCTGCGTGCAGGGCTAAAGAAGCGGGTTTTGGGTCTTGCTGTTCTCGAACGCACTCGGAAAAGGCAAGCCTCTAGGATCACCAACCTCAGGGAAGGGGATGCCAACACCAAATACTTCCACATTCGGGTCAACTCTCGCAGGAGGAAGAACAACATTCAGCGGCTGCGGCAGAGCAATGGTTGGGTCTTCAATCATGATGATAAGGCCTCCTCATTTTCGAGCACTTCTCTAAGGCCATGGCGCCCCCTCCGGCTCGGACTTTGGACATGGACTGGGATGCGATTAACCCTGCTGTCGGGAATCTAGAGGATTTGGCCTTCCGTTCTCTGCCGATGAGATAAAGCATGCCATTCAGGAGATGCCCCAAGACAAAGCCCCTGGCCCGGACGGATTTACTGGAGCCTTCTTTTCTACATGCCGGGATATTATTCAGGATGACTCATGCGCCTCATGGACGCCTTCTCGGAACTCTCCGTCAAAATTTCCACGTCATCAACTCGGCAAATATTATCCTGTTGCCTAAGAAGGAGGAGCGACGACGCAATTGCGGATTTCCGCCCGATTAGCCTGATCCACATCATCCCGAAGATCATTGCCAAGGCTATGGCAATTTCGCCTTGCCCCTAAGATGAATGACCTAGTTTCGCACTGTCAGAGCGCCTTCATCAAAACGCGAAGCATACATGACAATTTTATGTAACGTCCGGAACACTGCGAGGCGCCTCCATCGCAGCCACACTCCCATGTACTCCTCAAGCTTGACATCGCCAAAGCCTTTGACTCCATGAGGTGGGACTACCTGCTCGACATCATGCAACGTCGGGGATTCCCTGCCAGATGGCGGGCCTGGATGGCCATCTATTCTCCACCGCCTCATCTCGCGTCTTGCTCAATGGTATCCTGGGCTGCAAATCTGCATGGTCGCGGACTCAGGCAGGGGGACCCTTTTCGCCATTATATTCGACATCGGTATTGATCCCCTGAACCGAACTCTGCAGTTGGCGACGGAGGCGGGTCTGTTGCAACCAATCCCTGACAGCCTGGCCTCTCTTCGTGTCTCGCTTTATGCGATGATGCGGCTATCTTTCTGGTTCCAACCGCTGAGGATATCACCAACTTGGCCAACACTCTGCACCACTTTGGGGGGTCACCGGATTGGTCACTAACATCGCCAAAGCGCCATCTCGCCCATCAGATGCTCTGACATCGACTTGCCGGCGATACTGAATGACTTTCCGGTGGCTATCGCGCAGTTTCCCATCAAGTACCTTGGCCTCCCAATTTCGCTTGGCAGGCTGAGACGTGCTGACTTTCCCTACATCGATAAGGCAGCTTCTCGCCTTCAGCCGTGGAAGGGAAATTATCACGTAGGCTGGCTGCGCTGAAATTTTCAGTCGGTTCTCGTCCATGCCCATTTTCCTATTGACCGCTCTCAAGGCCGACAAGCGCTCACGATCAAGGCCTTTGACAAACTGCGTAGGGGAATGTTGTGGAATCGCAGCGATAAGGTCAGTGGAGGCAAGTGCAAGGTCAGTGGGACAAGGTTTGCCACCCTAAGAAGTTAGGCGGTCTGGGAATTCTTAACCTGGACAAGTTTTCCAGAGCGCTGCGTCTCAGATGGCTTTGGCACGAGTGGGTTTCTCCGGAAAAGCCTTGGGTAGGATCGGAAACGCCGAATGATGCCATCGACGGAATCTTTCAACGCTGCTACTAGGGTGACGATCGGTGATGGCCGTACGGCCTTGTTCTGGAGTGCCTCGTGGCTGAACGGCCAGCCACCGCAGACCATCGCCCCTGCATCTTCAAGGCCTCTCGCCGCAAAAACAGGAATGTTCATGATGCCCTGAAGGACCACAAGTGGATTTCGGATTTGGCTGTTGAAAGCTTTACCACTGAGCACATTGTTCAGTACATGATGATCTCGGGACCTCCTGCAGGACACGGTGGCTGGTACCGGGGACGGCTGACTCCATCACTTGGACTTACCGACTCCGGGGTCTACACGGCCAAATCTGCTTATAAGGCGCAATTCATTGGTGCCATCGCGTCTCCCATCCAGGGATCGTATGGGCCCCTTGGGCGCCGCCTAAATGCTCCTTCTTCGCCTGGCTGGCAGTGCAAAATCGGTATTGACTTCGGATCGCCTTGCCATCAGGATGGCCTCATCAACCTACTTGCCAGCTATGCAGATGCAGCCCCGAGACGGCGAGGATTTTCTCTTCGAGTGCCGCTTCTCGAAGCGGGTTTGGGCGGAGGCGGCCGTCTGGCTCAAATGCCCTGCGCTGATGCAGGACCTGGGCTCTGGGAGAGCGACCGTCATGGAATATTGGAACTCGGTGGTGGCCTCCGATTGCCTCTCGGCAAGGACTCAGGACGGCGACCATTCTGATCACCTGGGAATTATGGAAAGAAAGAAATGCAAGAGTCTTCAACAACAAGTTCGTGGCGCCCTCCTTTTTGGCGCAGCGGATAAAGGACGAGGCGAGAAACTGGATCCTTGCGGGAGCTAAGAAGCTCGCCGCCCTCACAGACTAGGACCCCGCTGAAGGTGTAGCTCCTTCGCGATGACGATTTTCCTCCGCGAGAGTGGACGGAATAGGGTAGTTGGCTAGTTTTCGGGGGGGTTGCGACCGTTTTTCCGCAGCCCCATAACTGTTCGTTTTACTTTGGCCTCGGCCGTGTGTTGTTTGCTCCTTCTATTTAATATAAGGCAAAGCTTTTGCCCCGCTTAAAAAAAAAAAAAACCCTACTTTGAAAAATCATAAGAATCTCAACATGAAAATTCGCTTAGCAACTACGGTCGTGAATACGGCCGTGAAGGCCAGTAGCGCGGAGGAGATATCGCTCGTATGAACTTTGCATGTCAACCGTGAGAAATGGTGCAGTGCTCATGCCCGAGAGGATGGCATGAGTGGGCTAGCTACACCCGTACGGCTAGCTATTTTCAAGAATAGACAATATTAAACATCCTACTAGCAATGGATATGAAAAATCACCGTAGCAGGGTTGGTATCCTATAAGGTTTCTCGCAAACCCGGGTCACCTACTCACTTAGTCACTTACAGGATTATGAGTGGCCTGTGGATTAGCTAACTATAGAAATGTGCAACTCAAATTAATGAATAGGTGCATCCTTACAACATGAGAACAAAAAATATTATATCATATATGGTAGACAGAATAAAGATGGAAAAGTACAGAAAAGGAGAGCACGTCACAAAAAAAAAAAACCAGACGAGAGGGAATAAAGACACAAACAAGGAAAAAAAAATGAGAGCCAAGAAAAGGGGCCCAGAACAGGAGGCCGACTACCTTGTATTGTCGTCAAATAATATTCACATATTTGTTCGAAGAAAACAAATATCAATAATCCTCCGTCTACCTCCTGTGCCCTAGGCCGCCGGCCATGAACATGGAGATTGAGGCGAGCGGTTGGAAGAGAAGGAAGTTCGCGGCGCCACTGGGGGATACTAGATTACCTCCCTCCGCCCACACCAGCAACCAACGCCCGGGTTGTGTGCAGCGGGAGAAGGCGCCGACCGCATTAGCGACCTCCCGACGACTTCTCGGTGAGATCATCTCCCTCCTCCTATCAGGGACGGCGCCCGCACCCGAATCCTCGCGTCCAGGTGGCTCAACCTCTGGCTCGCCGCCCCTCTCAACCTCGACTGCCGTGACCTCGCCCGCCGTGGGGATGAACTCGCCGGTGCCGTATCACGCATCCTGTCCACCCACCAAAGCCAAGTCCGCCGCTTCTGCATCGACACGATTGACCTCAGCGACATACGCAATTTTCACAGTGACCTAAACGCCACGTCCAGGCATTGCTCCGATCTGCCGCCCTGGACAACCTCCAGGAGCTTCATCTAAACTGTTGGCTGGTGCATCTGCCGCTGCACGCGTCTACCTTCCGCTTCTCACCCACCCTCATTGCTGTCACCATCGGAATATGCCATATCACTGACGGCATCACGCATTCGCTTCACCTCCCACGGCTTAAGGAGCTGGCACTTGAGCGGGTTAAAGATTTCAGATTGCTCGCTTCACAACTTGCTTGCCGGCTGCCTGCCCTCGAGCGCTTGCTTATTCGCCACACTGACATTGGTTGCGTCCGGATCAACTCCCTTACACTTAGAAGTATCAGCTTGTCTGCGATTGCGCTACAGCTCCGACAACTCGTCATTGAGAATGCTCCTTGCCTTGAAAGGTTGCTCTGTTATAATAGGACGAGTTACCCGCATGTATCATTATCATTTAGCTCTGCGCCTAAACTAGAGACGATAGGCTGGGTATCTAATTGGGATGATCCGTCTGCCAAACTGGTGTTTGGCTCCACCATTATTCAGGTAGCTTAATTTGGAATTACTACTTGCTGTCTCAAGGATGCTTCTACACTGCACTTCGGCTTGCAGTGAAATTGCACTTGTAGAAGCCCTAATATTTTGTTGCATTCTTGATGAAGGGACTACGTGTTGATAACTTGACAACTGTGGTGAGCACACTGAAGACTTTAGCACTCATGATGGATACTCTCTGTTTGGATACTGTTATTGGCTTGATGAGATGCTTTCCCTGCTGGAGAGGATGTACATTCAGCTGGACAATCAGGTGACCTCAATAGTTTTACTTCAACTGCTCTTTGATCGAATCCAAGGTGGTTGATTTTTCATCTGTTCATGTTCTTTTTCAGTCAGTCCGGCAAGTAATAAAAATTTGTGGCGCCGTAAACACCGGAATCTTATCACATGCCTTGACATCCGTCTCAAGACCATCGTGCTGGAATATTACAAGGGCATTATGTCTCAAGTTCACTTTGTCACTTCTTTGTACTTAACGCGAAGGTGCAAGAATCAATGACACTACAGGTTGTTGACACTTGTGAGAAGTTTATTGCAGAACATCGGAGGAAGCTTCAGCTGGAGAATAGGGTTTCTAGAGGTGCTCAGTTTCATTTTAGAACAGATAGATGTCTCAGTGATGTTTTCGATATGAAGCATCTGGGATCAAGCTGACCCTTCATACGCAGACGCTAAAATTGGGTTTACTCATTTGAGGAACTACTTTTGCAGTTTTGCTTATCTCAGTTTGACATTGATTTCATCTCAGTTTGCCTATCTCCTGCTCTTAGATTCCTCCCCAAACTTTATAGTTACTGTCTTTGTAGTTCTCTTACTGTTTGTATTATCCTGGAACCACGTGGCATAGTATAAACAAGCTAGCTCTGCCCTCAACTTTGTGATACTGTTTGACAATTCTCGGTAAAGTTGTGTAGCTATAGTTGAAAATGTTGGAAATATATCTGATTCATAAACACTAAAAATCCAATAGTAAATCCTTTAGGATAAAAATATTTATCTTGTTCTTTCTTGTACATTAGTCTATCGATCATGTGTTTTTTCCTGTCCCAATTGCAAGATCTGTTTGAGATGGCTACCCCTGATTTGTCTTTCCAGTGAAGAAGAACAACTCGGTGATGGTGATCATTGCCTGCAAGTAGCTCATCCATGCATCTCTTGCCAGATACCTATCGATCCCTGCTAGTAGCCTTGACGTTCTATTTTCCGGTATTAATTTGAACTTGTCAGTAATCAATCTATGCTATCTGCATGTGTAAAGTATAAGTTCCTTTCATGATGATTGTGCTGTAAATAGTACAAATTTCGCAGCTGGCTGGAAGTTACCAACCTTGCTACTTTTAAAATACTTCAACCGTGAAAACGTGGTACACCATTTAAAGTCGGATTATGTTTTGCCAGTATGCCTACTGCTAGTGCTAGCACGAGATACCGTCACAACATATACATTTAGCCAAGACTTGACGTTCCAGACCCTGAAAGTAGCATGAGGTACTTACTTCCATGTGAGAATGAATACCATAACTGAAAGCTGGAATTTGTTTCTCCACTTTGTTTTATGCTACACTGTTTTTTTAATTCTTGGAATGGGGTATGAAGACCCAGCCTCTGCATCAATCTATGCACACAGCTGATTTGTTGTATAGTTCTATGTTTAGAGATTACAGCTCAAAGATCACATAAAGTATGTGTAAAATAAGCAAGCGGAAAAAGACTAAAGCAAACTCTCGAAAGCATCATTGTATCCTCCTAGTGAGCCACCACCCACCCAGATTGTATGTATCCGGGGCGACCGTCTCTAGGCGAATGCGCACAATATCCATATGTAGCAGCTGCCCCTCGAAAGATCATTCGCGGATAACCTGTAAAAAGATAGCATTTCATTTTGTTATGCTAAATATTTCTATGGTCGAGACTCCAACACCACACCCAACAGTTGAACAACATCGCGTGTCCTCTTGCGCGTACGTGCGGCTGTCGGGCACGAGCTTGGCCCCTTCATGGACCAAAGATGGAGTGGCATATTCGCAATGCGCACCCGCACGTGAAACTGGTAGGTCTGCCTCACCGCGTGCTCAGACTCACGTCAGGCCTGCAGAGAGAAACACTGCTCCCTCAACAGTGATACATATGCCGTCGGCGTCCCGAACTGTCGGCGTACCCAAACTGCCGTCGGCGTCTGCGGCGGCCGTCGGCGTACGCTCTGGTGGGCCCCACAACACGGCATCCACACGTTTCCGTTAGCTCAACATACTCCGACGGCATGCCGTCGGCCTCTGTGCGCCACGTGGCCGCTTCCTGGGCGCCTGGGAGATGACCTACGCCGATGGCATTGCCGTCGGCGTATGGGTGACCATATGGTCCGCTTCGGGCGACGTGGTATGAGTGACCATATTTTCTTTTTTTGCTGATTGTAGCTGCTGTTTCCAGCACATTTCAAATACTAATATAATTTGAATTTCATACACAAAAATCACAGAACATTACATATATAATCCAAACCATCATACAAATTCCAAATGACTCAACACAATTCGAATTCATACAACATTATATACAAACTCCAAATGACACAAACATAGTTCGAATTCATCCAAACATCTCCTGAGAGCTCGAGATACCCATTTCTGCCCGCGTGAGCATAGGCGACCGACAAGTGGGGCAGCCGCCGTCGAATCATACGCAAACCGGCGAGGCACCCGGCGAGGCACGAGACGGTGTGGTCTCGCAGGGCGAACTCGGCGAGGCACCACCACCG